>CM053612.1:13674563-13726464 GCA_028646535.1 Procyon lotor | reverse complement strand
AAAATAGACACATATCAAGGATTTCCTATACTTGGCTTAGAGTTTAAAGGTGAAAAACATCTCCACATACAACACCTGGCATCTGGTAATCCCCGTCTGACATTCAGGCAAAGGGTCAAGAAGAAATGATCAAGTGATTTTTCTCCTCCTAGTAACATAAAGCACGAACCAGTGGTAAAGCCAGGGTGAACCAAATAACAAAACAAATACCTACCTTCCTTTCAAAATCTTCGACCAGAGAAGCCATACTACTTCTGTGAGGGTTAAAGAAAACCCTAGATACTTTTTCTTTCCTTCTTTCCTTTTTTTTTTTTTTTTACCCTCTACACAGTAACTGTAAAACTTATTTTAAAAACACCATGGCAACTGTTTATAATGACAGAGGACAAGGTATAATTTACATAGTAACATTGCTGTTTGTAGTTAGGAAATAAATGTCATTTTCTGCTTAGGCTGGTCAGTTTGCTCTTTCAGGCCTTTCACTTGGAAGGACCTATGACCTTAAGAATCAAAATGGATTAGAAAAAAAAAAAAGATGAGAAAATAGGAGATGTTTTAATTAAAGTCTTTTGCACAATAGCTTTAGATATAAAAAGAGTTTCTTCAAATAATTTCCTAGGGGGTCACTCAAAAGCATCCTCACTATCTGTGACATAAGGAGCTGGAGTCCTTCCAATAAAACTAGAGAGTAATTTAAAATATATATTATACTTTCGCAATTATTGTAAATCACTCAATAGTTTGTCGCATGTTAATGGAGTGAAAGAGATAAAAGGCAGTCCACATTCATATTTGCAAGATAAGCTTTACTTCAGAAGTCAACTGAATTCCTTGCTCATGTTCTAAGTATAGCCATTGTGATAAGACCTGGAAGGAAAAAATTGGAGAAGAGTTAAAGTTGTGCATTTTACCAAGGCTTCCATTCAATAAGCAACTGTCTAGATCTCGACGAGCAAATAAACTACAAGCAGGCACTCCACCAAGAATTCAAAGTCAGTTTGAATTTAGTTGATATTATACAGAAGAAATCCAATTTACAGCAAAGGGCAGTCACTGGATGGATTTAATTAAATCACTGGTGTCTGGCCACAGCTAATTTTTTAACCATCAAATATACCTCCCACTTTATCTAGTCACATCAGCTATAAGATAGCAGATGTGACATTTTTAAAGTGTCAGTAAAGCCAGCCAACTTCATCAGCAAAAACATGTCGAGCCTATTTGTATCCCAGGGCTCTAGAACCACGAAGAGACGGAAGTGTAGTATTCCTGCTGGGCTGGTCTCTTTCGAAGAGACTCCATACATGAAACCAGAACACTTTAATAATGTGAGAATGTGCTCAGTCCTAAATAAGCGGTTAAAAAAAAAAAAAAAAGTGAGTGATAAAGTACAGAGAAAGAGAACAATCACATAGGACCAGGGCAGGTCAGAAAAGATGCCCCAAAAGGTAAAACTGAAACAAGCCTAAAAGTTGGACAGAAATGATTAAAAAAAAAAAAAAAAAAACCACGCACAAAAAACCAAGGAGATCAGCAGGCATTTCAGGTGCGGGGATGGCAAAGTGGGGACAAGGAGGTTGACCGCATTCTCAATGAGCTTTTCGGGGTCCATAACTAACCTCGCAGGCTGTGATCGAGGATTTATACAGGGAATCAGCTGGACAAGACTGGCTCAAAGAGGTCTCGGGGTGGAGAGCCTCACATGCCCAACTACAGAGTCAGACTTCTTTCTATGGACTATGGGGAGTCCTTGACGGCTCCTGAATAGGGAATGGCAATGATGAAATCGAACAGAATGGAAATCCAACTGGCAGCAATGCAACGGAGCATTTGGGGGGTTAAAATAACGGGGGGAGGGGACAGAAACAGGAAGAGAAGGGACACAGGGTAGGAAGCCAAAGTGAGAAGACAATTTTGAAATTTAAGGGAGCATAGGGGCGCCTGGGTGGCTCAGTGGGTTAAGCGTCTGCCTTCAGTTCAGGTCAGGATCCCAGGGTTGCTGGGTCAAGCCCCGGGTAGGGCTCCCTGCTCGGCGGGGAGTCTGCTTCTCCCTCTGCCCATTCCCGCTGCTCGTGCGCTGTCAAATAAATAAGTAAAATCTTAAAAAAAAAATTAAAATTAAAATTAAAAAAAAAGAGCATACCGAGTAGCGAGAGGATACTGAAAAGAGTTGGTCTCTCAGAAGACGTGACAAGAGACGATGAAGACAGCCAGCCATGACTGGAACCCTGATCCCTGACACATGGCGGGGACTGAGTAACTGTTCAGTGAAAGTAATTTTAAGATTTCAAGCCAGGATGACTGAAAGAATGATATAACAGGAGATCTGGGAACTGGTTTAAAGAGAAAGGTTCACAGTGTTAAACAAGGTGGCACAGTTCACCTTTATCATCACGCGCACTAAGTGTTTCCCTGGGGTCAATTCCTAGAAGTAGAAATGCCAGATCAGCAACAGACGCACTTTACATTTTACACATGCTTTGCACCATCGCACGAGTCAGCAAAGGGAAGACAACTGAATACAGTATTAGGCGCCAACTTGATCAGCTACAAAGAACTCATCGTAGGGGGCGCCTGGCTGGCTCAGTCAGTAGAGCATGGGACCCTTGATCCTGGGGTCGTGAGTTCGAGCCCCACGGGTGTAGAGAAAACTTAAACTTAAAAAGAAAAAAAAAACAAAAAACAAAATGTAAGCTAAAAATAAAATCTTAAAATGCACTTGTCCTCAACACAGGCTTTGAAGCCAGCTTACCTGTTTCTCTTAAAAAAAAAAAAAAATAAACCAGCATCAGCAACATCATGACCCCGCCTATGTGGAACCCCACCCCCTACTGCCTCCGAGCCCACGGGGGCCCCACGTAGGGCTTTGGCCCACTTACCTAAGATATAAGCAGCCACTAATTTTTGATTCACACTCAAGTGGAGGTAGAGAGGCACCAGTGACTCCACATCCCCCAGCGTGGGAAGCATCAGAGCGGCGATGCACACCACTCCCAGGAAGACGGTCAGCAAGCTCGGGCCTGAGGAGACAGCTCTGTTCTCTGTTAAAAGACAAGAATTCCTGAGCTTGCTTCTAAAAGCGCCCCAAGACCAAAGTTCACTCACAGACACCGTCCCACTCACCAGGACGCTGGTTTTGTCTTACTTCTCTGACTCTTTGCCCATCATTTCCATGCCACAGGGACGTATCTGCTGGACTTATCTGGAAGCCCATAACGTCTCTGAGTCGTGACGGAATGGAATGTTGAAACGGCATTGTGAGGTAGCAAGTTCCTACTGGAAGGTCACCGGCCTCCCACCCCACCTCCCCCTCATTAGAAAGCGTTCAAGCATCTTCCAAATGTGTTTATTAAAGACACAGGCAGAACTTTTAAAGGATGGGCTAGAAAGGGAAATTGAAGTTCTCATTATTTTCTTCCTGGACGCCCCCCCCCCATGGATGGCTCGTGTCATTCACTCCATTCGGGAGCCCACTGCCTTCTGAGAGTCTTAGGGAGACAGCTTTGGTCCGCCCAGCTGTGGCATCCTGCTACCATTTCTGAAAATATTAGAAGCAGCAGGAAAGCGCTACTTGAGGGTTTTAAAGCTCCCTGTGGGGGTGCCTGTGTAGGTGAGCTCAGTTGGTGAAGCGGCTGCCTTTGGCTCGGGTCATCCTGATCCCAGGGCCCTAGGATCGAGACCCGGCCCCGTGCTGGGCTCCCTGCTCAGAAGGCAGTCTGCTTCTGCTTCTCCTCCTACCCCCTGCTTGTGCGCACGCGCTCTCTCTCAAAAAAAAAAAAAATTAAAATCTTAAAAAGCTACCTATGCAAACTCCTGTCCCCTGCTCTATCCCATGTACAGCAGACAAGGAGGCAGAAACCGTATCTGGTGAATGTTCTGTTAAATGAAATAAACCAGTCACAGCAGGACAAGTACTCACGATGGCCCTTCCATGACAAAAACACAGTCCGACTCAGAATCAGAGCGGAGCGGTGGGGACCAGGCACTGGGGGGTGTGTTTAAAATGGGAGTTACTATTCAGGGGTATCAAGTCTCAACTGAGCAAGTTCTAGAGCTCTGCTGTACAACATTATGTTATATATTATGTCATATATATGTTATATATTATATGTTAACTGTAGTTAACAATACTGTATTATAGGGGCACCTGGGTGGCTCAGCGGGTTAAAGCCTCTGCATTCGGCTCAGGTCATGGTCTCAGGGTCTTGGGATGGAGCCCCACGTCTGGCTGTCTGACTCTCTGCTCGGCGGGGAGCCTGCTTCTCACCGCCGTCCCCCCCCCGCCCCCGCCTCTCTACCTACTTGTGATCTCTCTCCTGTCAAATAAATAAAATCTTAAAAAAACAATACTGTATTATACACTTAAATATTTGTGAGTGGAGGAGACCCCGTGTTAAGTGTTCTTACAACAAGGAAAGAAAACTTAAAAAAACAATAGCCGGGCTGTGGTCCTACAGTGCTGTGTGTGTGCAATATTCATACCCATATTTTTAAGAAATCCGGTAACAGCATATTGTCATATAGCTTTTCCCATTACCCTTCTTTCATTAAAAGGAATAGCCAACAGCAACACAATCTTGTGTTTTATTAATGAAATAACACTGTTCATTTTATTATTAAATGCAGCTTTTCTAAATTATTAATACCTTAGCTGTTGTGCAAAGTTTAATTGAGCCTTGCCAAAGCCAGATAGGTGAAAACAAATTCAAATTTTCTAGTGATTATTGCTTGAGACGAAACAACAGCATAAATACCAAAAAACAAAATCTTATTTTAGTTAGTAAATGAAGTAGCTTTGTATTTGTATTTGCTGCAGATGAGCTTTCAAGCTTATCTATTTGCATAGATGCTTGAAATTTTCCAAAGCGGAAATAAATGGCTTTTCTTCTGATACTACAAGATTGTTGTAAAAATTGTATCGAGCTATAGAAAACATAAAGGTTCCTGGGCAGTCTCACCCTCCTAGAGAAAACGCTGCTAACAGCTTGGTATACAGATCCTTTCAGATTTTATAAATACCCACATAAACACCGTTAAAAAAATGTTTTTAACATAAATGAGACCATAATATGCCTGCCGTTCTATAAACGGTTTCTCCTCTCAGAAATATATGAGCCTCTTTCTACGTCGATTTTTAACCATCTATCATTCCGTCAGAACCTCCTAAATAAATGTCTGCCTGGCATCCCATCTTATGACTATTCATAATTTAATCCAATCCCCAACTGATGGACTTTTAGGTCATTTTCAATCTTTTATTATTATAAACAAGAGTGTAATTTTCTTAAGCCAGAGGGCACGGACTCCAAACATTGCATAGACACAGCAGTTCATTAGTAATGTAATTAAGAGAAACCCCACTAAGATTCAGCTACATCTTTTCAAAACATGATTTTAATAACCTGAGCTTTGGTATTTTGTTAAAGTATGCTTTGTGGGTTTCTTAAATTTCTGTTAAGTGAAAAAAAAAAAAATATATATATATACACAAATGTACTTATGCATAGACAAGGTCTGGAAAGTAACACGGAACACTTACATAAGCAGATTTGTTAAGTGTGTGGGATTGTAGGTGTTTTCCTTTTTGAATTTGTTACTGCTATGTCTTTTATAGTACAATCGGCTCAAGAAGAAATGTCTCGTTTTCCTGCCTTTTGATCCACTTATAAAAATACATTTATAAAATCTGAATCTTTCATGATCTAGCCTCTGACCACTTTCTGGCTGGTTCAGAGCCCTCCAACACTGTCCCACTTGTGATATGTCTAATAATCGTTTCTCTAAAGATGTGCAAAAATAATCACATTTCAAAACACCCCCCCCCCCAACAATCTCGATTCGTTTCAACATTTTAGTTCAGAGACACTTAATGAAAAAAACCATAGAGTTTTACATACCGGCAACCACACGTTAATTTACTATTCATTTAATAAACAGAAGTGAAAAATATCACTTTGTCCACATGGATGAAATCAGGCACCATTATACTCTATTAACAAAGAAAACTTTCCTCAGTTTCCTGCCACATTGTTAGGAATGTGGGGGTCAACTCCTTACAAAACGGACATGTGGGCCAGGACTTCATCCGGGGGCTTTACTGAGGCATCGCCCTCGCTCTGAGGAGTGGCCAGAGCCATGGAAACCTTGTGAAAAGGTTAAAGCAAACCAATCCAACAGACCCTACGGGACGAGAAATCCAGCCCTCTAGCGAAGCCCATGCACACAAACGGCTCTGCAGGGCACTCTGCTCGTGGCCAAGGACGTGAGAGTTAACCACACAAATACGGTGCTTGCTTGCCTTCACTGAGCTTCCTGACATGGACGGCAGAGAGAGGTTTATTCCCCCCAAACAGGAATCACTCCATTCATTTACCTACTTCGATTTTGCAATTAGGAGAATTCTCTAACATACTTCAGATACCAAAGGTTTACTGTCCAAGGAAAATAAGAATAAAATGCTCAATTAATACACACTGTAATTATTGAGCCTTTTAGGATGATTTTCACCTGAATTCTAATAAGTTTTAAAATAAAAGAAAAAAGTAGATTAAAAAGTAAACTTTTAATCCTTATTTGGGGAGCGGCTACTAAACTGGTCTGTTAAATACAGAAATGAGTAGAGAGCCATTTTCCTTTAAATTACAAATTTAGGGGCGCCTGGGTGGCTCAGTGGGTTAAAGCCTCTGCCTTCCGGCTCAGGTCACGATCTCAGGGTCCCGGGATCTAGCCCCACATCGGGCTCTCTGCTCAGCCGGGAGCCTGCTTCCCCCTCTTTCTCTGCCTGCCTCTCTGCCTACTTGTGATCTCTCTGTCAAATAAATAAATAAAAATATTTTAAAAAATAAATCTTGAATTTAACATCAAAAACCAAATACCCATTATATGACTTCTTATTCTTTTTTTTTTATGACTTCTTATTCTAGAGGAGGCATCTTTAAGGGGGAATCTTCCATTTCCATAAACACGTATAAGCCAACTTGATAATACTGATCAGAGATCAAAGTGACATTTACCAGAGGCTTTCTTTCTGCTTCAAAAGATGAAAATCTGGTCCTATCGGTCAATAACAGTTGCTGAGAATCACTCTACTGACTAGTACAAGACTCTTGACCACAGTAAATCAGAGGCATTACCCCCTGTGTTATCCAAATAAACACTCTAGGATGAACAAACTGATAGGGATCTGTGAATTAATGGAATGACAAGTAGATTTGTTTTTAATTCCTCATAGATAATATTGCAATTTCAAGGACAGCTGCTATCACATTCATACATCACTATCAGAAAGTTTCCATGTTTTTCTATGGAAAATTTTATCTTCCTCCTCTTATACTGGGGCTGGAAGGAGATAATGAGACGTTAAGAGGGAGGAGGAATGACGTCCATTCCAAAGAGCTGAATATGAGGATAGTGTCAATGTTGAAAGAATATATCATAACACTTCTGAATATCTAAGCTGGGAAGGAAATGAGGAATGGAGAGGGATTCAATTAATAGCCCACAGGGGATATTATAATCTACTTAGTTTAATTAACTTCAACTTTAATGAGATTTTTTTTTTCCCCAAAATAATATGAACAGTGCACCAAGCTTGGCCTATTGCCAAACACAATCTCTCTCCTTCTTCGAGCTAATTAAATGAGAAAGGATACGGGAAAGTCACAGAAACAAAAGTATGTAATTGCCAAATTGTGCTAGCCTTCGAAAGTACGGGGTGGGGGGCTGCATTCCTGGGTCGGCACATTTCAGAGGCGACAGCAATGCTCGCCCTCGCCCCACAGCCTCGGTGGCCGAGAGCTTCTCTGCCCATTTCACGTCCAGCTCTAGGCCTCTTGCTCCATTTTCGGTACCCGATCTCTAGTTCGGTTCCGTCCTGAAGTAGTTAATTAGGTGAAAAGTGGCAGATCATTTTTCTAGTAATGATTCTTAGCTCCCTGGTGATTTTCCAGTTAGAAATGCGTTAAGAGCGCCAACGGGCTTTAAAAGCAACCCCAAAACTACCTGGTTGAAAGGACTGCTCAAAAAATAAACTTTCGGTTAAATGTTCCTTTATCCTTTTTTCCTCTTCTTCCTTTTGTTGTTCTTTTGCAGATGGGAGAAGAATAGCCACCACCTCTTTCCTTCCTAAAGCCTTCCTCTGGCTTTGCTCGGAAACTTGGAGGCGGAACTTGTCTTTTACGCCATAGTGACAGGATTGAACATCTCTATGACGAATCACACTGAAAACATTAAAAAGATAAATGCCGTTTAGGTTTCTGGGGGCCTGTCAAACAAAATTCAGCCCGAGATTTCATAAAGGAGAACATTAACGAACTGTAACCAAACGCTCAAATACTGAAAGTTGCTAACAATGAGGCTTAAAAAAAAAAAAGTCACAGCATACCCCAAAATGGGTGATTCTAAAATATTTGATGAAAACACATACTCTACAACATAGAATATAAGTCTGAAGTAAGAGAACGATAGGTAAAGATATGTCCTTTAAGCAAGGACATTTTTTTCCCCTTGGTATCTGCGGGCAGCAAGGGCTACCGAAAAGGACATATGAAATGCTCTCTTCCCCACCAAATTCTTGTGGATTTCTACTGCCACTCATTTATTGTGCAAGTAACGAACCTCACCTAGACTCAAAACTCAAAGTCCGTGCTTGCACGTAAAAACCAACCAATTGAATAGTAAGTAACCAGTATGGCCAATGTATCAGAAAGCTAACAATACACTGTCTTGCTCTGAGAAGAGGATAAAGCACTTGCAATTTTACGAAAGCGATCTACAATTCCATTTATCTTACCTCATTCTTAATAAAGAACGCAAACCAATTAGGTCTAAGAGAACACATTTATTGGGCAAGAGACTACATTTCTTTGTAACAGCCCTTGCTGGTAATGTATTGAATGAAAATCAAACGAAACCTGTGAAAACATGTCCTCTAAAGATACATCATTTTATGGCTATGGGGATGAAAACTGTTTCAGAAGGAAAGAAAACTCTGCTTCTCATTCTCACGGAAGATTTAAATAAATACAGTTTACTTGGTGGCTTAAATTAAGAGCTGGTCAATGGATCTATCCGGTCAACACTAGCTCTAAAGTGAAAATTAAATATGAACAGCTTGAACAAACAATCATTTATCTGACACTTAATTCCTGACGAAATTATCTGGAAGAGCTCAGATAACCTTTTACAGATGAGTAGTTACACACTTGCTTCCTGTTTGTAGAGATTAACTTCCAGGCTTATTAGCTGAATCATTTCAGATGAACTTCTATTACCATTGTTCTGTGAATGTGGTAGTATTAGCTTCCCAAATGTCACCATAATATTATAGGATGTTCCAAGGAAAGCTAAATTACCTGTTATAGCTAGAGAAATTTAAAGGAATGAGTTAGAACTTGACCCTTATAAGTGACCCTGCTGTAGCTACAAGCACAACAATTGAGATGTTCATGGAAATATGAACACACACATCAACTCCAGCATCGTGAAATATTACTAAGGATTGGATTGACCTGTTTAGAATCTTAGGGGCTGCTTAAAAATTGTGAGGGACTGGGGCCCCTGGGGGGCTCAGTCAGTTAAGTGTCTGCCTTTGGCTCAGGTCATGATCTCTCTCAGGGTCTGCTTCTCCCTCTGCCCCTACCTACCCCCCCGCCCATGCGCACTGGCTCTCACTCGCTCTGTCATGCTCTCAAATAAATAACCTTTAAAAAAAAAAAAAACAACCACAAATAAAATTTTAAAAAGAACTGTGAGAGACTACAACTTCCAGCAAAAATTCAAAATGTAATTAAGTGCCTTAGGGGGAAGGGCGTCAAGATGAGATCCTTTTCAAGTTAAACACAGAAATATTAACACACTTAAAACATGTTACCAGGAAGGGATTTTTGACTTACATATCCACACAACACTGAGGCTTTACTGCACCCGCAGCATCAGCGACAACATACTTATTTGGAGTAGTACACAAAACTGAAAGAAAAAGTCACAGTGGCCATTAGTGGGTTTTTTTTTTTTTTAATTAGTTTCTACAAGTAAACAATTAGTAGGCACTAGTTACAATCCATAAGACCTAGGAGACTCACCTTTGAACTTTAAGGCAAACTCATAGGGATTATAGAGAGTCAACACTTGCTTATGTGTTGACTGGTCATCTGCATAAAATATTAGCTCCGTGGGAAACACAAAAACGGGAAGATTTCCTTCCACTAACTCTGGCTGTCTTTTTTGTTGATGCATTGGCACTGAGTCCCCCTTGCTGCGGCTTCTGTTTTTATAGTCTCAAATCTAGTTTGGACTTTCCTTAAGTCAGTTAGTTAAAACTCCAAAGCATTTTGGCAATCTAGAAAGAGAAGGAGAGAGAAGGAAATCGAATGATACCTGTGTTTTCATTTGCTGTCCCTCCCACAAAAAGCATGTTCAGCTGACATTAAAATACATTCCCAAACCATTTAAAGATGCCTTTGGACTTTTCCTTGTGGCTTATTTACACAGCTTGTTCCCGACTTGGCGGCAAAGAAATTCACACATGCTCCTTTCAACGCTCCACGTTTCAACCTATGATAAATCACATAAATACTAGAATAAAGTCTTTCTACCTCAAATTAATCACCCCTTTCAAGGAGGTGAGATCAGAGAGGCACCACTCTTTAAAAAGTCGTCTTTCTTAAAAAGTACACTTTGTATTGTCACAACTGATTTTACGTGAGCCGATTCGAATTCTCAAAGGCTAAAAAATAAAAAACAGAGTAAGTTTCTGTTGAGTTATGGGAGAAAAACATGAGACTTTTACACTCATTTCAACAATTCCTTAGTGCCTTCTGGCGGCACGGGTGGGAGAGTCCTTTTCATCTTTTTTCCTACCAAAAACTCAAGACAAGCTGTCTTGAAAAACTGTCTTGAAAGGAAGCCGAACATCCAAACTTGTTAAGGAGTCCTTGGGAGTTTTCTATGAAAATTCAAAGTCAGTACACACGCTCTGGCATGCAAGCAAGCTTCCTACGTCAAGTACACAGGCTTCAGGAGAGCTATTTTCTTCCAACTTAGAGACTTTTTGGATTCCTTGTGGGGTTCTTGAATATGCCCTGAATAGTTGCAGCTAGCAGAAGTCTGTCTCATAGGTGTGGTGTCGCTGTGCTTATTTCCTAAGCTAATTTTAATCAACAACATTCTCATTTAGCTAGCATCCTAAGAATGTGGCTTCTGAATGAAAATGCCAGAGCAAAAACAATCCGATCGCAGAAAATGTCTGAGTTTCCCTCCCTGGACAGCACCTTTCGAGTAGGCCAGAAACCATTTCAGACTCTGTTCAAGTTCCCGCACCTTCCAGGAGCAATGTAACACAAGATTGAACTCTTGGGTTCCGCTTGAGGCCCTTCCCACTTGTATCAAATGAGATACTGAATAGTCACGTCGGCAAATTTTTATGTTCTTCCTGCTGAACACCTGTTACAAGCCAGGAACTCTGACGGGAGCCTTGCGGAGATGGAGATGCCAGGATGAATCAAGTACAGGGCTTGCCCTCAGAAGACTCACACTGAACGGCCCCTGAGGGGTACTGTTGGTTGAGTGAGCGACTCTTGGTTTCGGCTCAGGTCATGATCTCAGGGTCGTGAGATCGAGCCCCGCGTCTGGCTCCCTGCTCAGGGGGGAGCCTGCTTCTCCCTCTCCCCGCCTCCCCCACTCACGATGGCTCCCGTTCTCTCTCTCAAATAAAATCTTAAGAAAAAAAGGCATATACTTCTGTGTCAGGGGCACAGGTAGGAAGGCACAGACATGTGCGAGTGAGGGACAACGCTGGGAAGACTCCCGGAAGCCATGAGCTGTGCCGGGCCATCATGCTACTTCCTATCCACATACCCTACGGCAAGCTGGCACCCACATAGCTCATGACAGGGGTGGGCTGGGTTTTGGGTTTGTTTGGTTTTTTTTGTTTGTTTGTTTGTTTGTTTTTGACCGAGCCGACAGGGCCTATTGACATTTTTCTTAGTAAGAACATGTAATATGTGTATCATTCATACCAGATCACAAACTTTTTATTAATTACATATACTGAATGAATTAATACATGCAATGCTTTCAGCACTTACTGTAGGCCAGGCAACGTTCTAAGTGTTTGCTGCTGTTATTAAATTAGGAAGAGACAGAGACAATGTCAGCAGGCCTCCTGCCCGAAGTCCAGCATTTCCACTCTAACTAACTCTCCTGTAATACAATAAAACTAAGATTATTCTGAAAAGCATCTGATATGAAGTCATTCTGATTGAGTTTTTATTTGCCACTTTTTTTTTTTTTTTGCTAAGGACCATACACATTTCTATTTGGATAATGTGCTCTCAGAAGTTTGGTATAGTTTTTTTCAAGAAATAATTAGCTCTACTACTTTCTTAGTAAGCTTGGCGATCAGAAACACAACATCTGAGTTTGCCATCACTAAATAGTATTCAACATCTCATTCTAAAATGTTGTTAGGATGAGAATTTAGGGGCCCCTGGGCAGCTCAGTAGGTTAAGCGTCTGCCTTCGGCTCAGGTCATGATCTCAAGGTCCTGGGATCAAGCCCCGCATAGGGATCTCTGCTCAGCTTCTCCCTCTCCCTCTGATCTGCCTCCCCGCTTGTGTGTGTACTCTCTCTCTAATAGAATCTTTAAAAAAAAAAAAAAAAAAAGGATGAGAATTTAGCTTAGGATAAAAGGTGGCATGGCATCTCCGATTTCTGGGAAATGGTTTAGTCAATAAATGTTGGTAAAACCGGATATTCACCTAGGGAAAAAAAAAAAAGTTGAATTATCCCTTATTCCTCACAAAATTCTAAAACTTTATTAGGGTAAATTCCAAATGGATCAAAGTTTTAAATGTAGAAAGAGAAATCCATAAAACACTAGAAACCATGGGAAATCTTTTTTTTTTTTCTTTTCTAATCTTAGGCTTTCTAGCAACCAGAAACCAAAAAATATTGATAAATTCAACTATCAAAAAACTCTTTTAAGAGTTGCATGGCAACAAAACGTCTACACAAAGCCAAGGGAACTTTTTCAGTCATAGGCCAGGTCTAATTCCCCTACTAGATGTACCGGAAATACAAATTATTATGAAAAAGCACTCAACATAAATAAGCAAATGCTGCAATATAGTTCATAGAAAAGGACAAACTGTTTTTAAACTTCCCAGAGGAGGGGGAACTCCGCTCACAAGAGAAATACAAACCAAAGCAACAATGAAATACAGTTACTACTTGCCAGATTGGCGCTAAATCCACAACTTGTGGGAGCACGAGGTGGGAGCAGGCACGTTCCCCACGTTGCTGACATGCTGACTCTACCTGCCACAAGTAAACACACAGTCCTTGGATCCAGACATTCTACTTCTAGGAATTCAGCCGGCATAAATACTCTTGTGGGACATCACATACATGTGTTTCAATCCTCAGTCCCGAGGAGTAAATAAAATGATTTGTGGGAAATAAGAGTATTTGGGGGGGGGAGGGAATGATTTGTGGGAGGCACACAGAACAAAGCTTGGCCCGAGGGTTAGCTCTTGTCAGGAGTCAAAGAGTGGAAACTGCCCAACTGTCCCTTAAGGGGAGGGGGGTGAGGAGATAAAGTACAATGGCTGGGAGGCCAGGAAGCTGTCAAAAAGAAGGGGAGCTTCCCTGCGTCGTGTAGGTATCAAGTGATGGTCAAGTGCAGTGTTAAGTGAGAAAATATTTGATGCAGAGTGGAGAGCATCTGTGTGGAGAGGGAAGTTCCCGGGCTCTGGGTAAAAGATCTTTTCAAGGATGGCCCAGGCTGCCCCTGGAGAAACTGAGTGGTTGGGAACAGGGTGGATGGGCAGTTTCCTTGGGATACCTTTTTGTCTCTTTTGAATTCTGCACCCTATAAACATCCATTCAAAAGTGGGGTGTGTGTGTGTGTGTGTGTTTCAGTCGAATTAAACAACTCCTCTAGGGACTATTTTGGAAAAGGTGTCCCTTTTCAAACTCAAGGAATTTAGAAACAATGTGTGAAAAACCTCTGTTAATTGCATTTTCCAACTCATGATCCTTTAATAACATGGAAAGCCTGAAATGATGTGTTAAATACCATGATTTCAATTCTTTAAGCTCCTTTTGGACGCAGCAGAAACTCATTACGGTGAGGAAAACAGAAGTTTAAGAGGACTTGCAAACAGAGGGAAATGTGCACTTTCTGAACTCTTCCAACCTTAAGGGGCAAGTTCGTTGGCACAAGTCAGAGTGGAAATTTCGCTAGCTTCACGTAACGTCTTAGTAGAATTCTTACTCTTCATTTTGAAGCTTTCTCTTAACGAGTTGAATATGTACACTTTTCCCCACAAATGGTTTTCTGGAAACTAACACTTCCTCTTTGCTCCTGTCCTTACTGCAAAAGGATAGTGTAAAAATTCTGGGGAGAGATTATATACTAACAGTAAAACCTCACTCCAAATCGGTTTATGAGGTTGCTTTCCAAAAGTCACACACACACACACACACACACACACACACACACAGAGAGAGAGAGAGAGAGAGAGAGAGAGAGAGAGAGAGAGAGAGTGTGTGTGTGTCAAGGAATGTGAACTCCCAGCCCCTCTCATTTTACCGCTGAGGAAAGCAGGCCCAGGACAGTTAAAGGACTTACCCAAGGTCTACCCAAGGTCACACACAAGGCGCTGGAGGCACACCTTTGGGCTCCAGACTCACACTTCCCTATCTGCTTTCATCTCCTGTGTCTTTTTCAAAAGTCCTGCCTCTGATCCTGTCACATTGTCACACTCGCCCTCCTCTCTACAAAGGGCCTTCCAGAAGAGTACTCTAAGGATGATCCACAATTCAAGTCCTGATACATGTTTCTTTTTCAGTTTTATAAAGAAACAATTGAGAGACAGTTTCACTTACTAAGTTGGGCGTGCTTTTCCTGATTACAAATGATCTCCAGCTGTGGGTAACTATCCACAAGAGTAACCAAGGTTTATTCTGTGTTCTACCTGTCTGGACACCAAAATGTTCCTCATTCTTCAAAGTCTCCTTCAAACTCCCCCTCTTCATGGTCTTCCTCTACTCCTCTGATCTATATGATCTCACTAATTTTATTACATTATCTTTTCATGTACTTACTGCATTGAAAGACTATTCTGATGTTAGTTTTTTTATTTATTTGACAGAGAGAGAGATCACAGGTAGGCAGAGAGGCAGGCAGAGAGAGAGGGGGAAGCAGGCTCCCTGCTGAGCAGAGAGCCCGATGGGGGGGGCTCGATCTAAGGACCCTGAGATCACGACCTGAGAACCCACTGAGCCACCCAGGCGCCCCCTCACATTAGTTTTGTGTAGGTTAATTTGGACTCCCCAGACTTCAAGCACCATGCCATATTGTTTTTCTGTGGGGGGTTTCTGGTTTTTCTCATCCGACATAGACCCATGCTTGGTGTTCGGCACTTAACAGATACTGAATTTACCAGCTTGCCTACAAGTGTTTATTAATAATGGTTTCCTCCATCAAGGAACATTCCTCTTCCTCAAGGCTGAACACATTTTGTCCATAAAAGCCCGGGAAAGGATCCCAATTAAAGGGACAGTCCATCTATGGTAGCTGCTCGCCGCGGGTTGGCTAAGTGGAGAACAGAGAATCCACACTCCGGCTGCCTCTCCCCTCCCCAACCCTCTCGTCTCCCTCTCCTCCTGGGCCCTGGCTCCCTTGGTGCCCAACTAGGCTCCCTCGTAGTCCCGACCTCCGAAGACACAGTGCAGCTGGGAGCTGGTGATGCGGGAGCTGCCTCGTCCTTTTTGCTCTGTACCAAAGGCACAGAAATGCGATCGGGAATGAAATTCGAGAGAAAACCTTATGTGTGTACACCACCTTGTGACCAGTTTGCAAACTACTCTCTCTCTCTCACACATACGCCTTAAATACATGAAGTCCCCACACTTCCCATCATCAGTGCAGGGAGACCAGTACCCCAAAGTGTGATCCTTTCCTGTTTTCCTCACTTTAGATGGACCAGAAGAAGGAAAAGAAGGAAAAGATGGACATCTCCGGGTCCATCATCACCCTGGAGATGAACGGGAGCTTCAGTACCTTTGCTCACCAGATTCAAAATGGAGATTTAAAACAGACACCACTTTAAAAGCCTACTGTCATTTACCCTACCCCTCTTTTTTTTTGGAAAGAGGGGGCTGCAAGAAAGTCACATGAAAAATAAGGGGTCCTTGGGGATTCTTGTGCTGCAGTGGTTTCAAGCTTCCAACAGCTAAGGATCCTAAGTCCAGATTCCCTGGAAACCGGGGGTGACCTGTCTGCTAGGCCACAGCACACCAGCTCCTCCCCTCCTCCCCGCCTCCCCCTGCCTCCTGTGTTTACTGATTAGGGTTCCCACCTCCACCTCTGGGCCAGCTCCCTTTTATCAGTGCGCAAGGACTATCTCCTTCCTCCGTACTTGGTGTGAGCGGCCAAATGGCCAGCGAAATACTAAACAGTTAAGAGCAGTAAGTTCTGCTTTAGTCTATTATTCAAACCTCTCTTCCTTCCCATTTCATCAGCTCTGCTGTCTTCCTCTTTAAATCCCCAGTACCATCTATTAGGATTTTGAATGGCTGGTATATTCCTAAAGTCAAGTCTTTTGGGGGCGCCTGGGTGGCTCAGTTGGGTAAGCCTCTGCCTTCAGCTCAGGTCATTATCTCGGGGTCCCGGGATCGAGCCTGTTTCGCCCTCTCCCTGCTTGTTCTCTAAAAAACAAAATCTTTAAAAAAAATAAAGTCTTTCACAAACAACATTCTAATGTTCTAATGTCCACCTGATAGGTTCAATCATTCATTATGCAGTATTA
Source organism: Procyon lotor (assembly GCA_028646535.1). NCBI lineage: Eukaryota > Metazoa > Chordata > Mammalia > Carnivora > Procyonidae > Procyon > Procyon lotor. Next base: position 13,709,650 of record CM053612.1, on the reverse strand, counting down.
GGCCATTTGGTTTCTACACACTTCCTAGGTTTTTCGTGTAATTTGATGTCTTACCAATGGGACAGACCTGCTATAAATAAGGTGATGACAGGCTACTATCTACTCAAGGAGGAAAAGTTGAGTAGAGTGCATTTTAAGACTTAAAAAAAAAAAAATAAGGATGCCCTCCAACAGCATCAGTTTTAAAAGCATTTTTCTTAAAAACTAGTTATTTCCTATCTTTGTTTTACACTATCTCAATGTCTTCAGGTATTTCAAGATGTGCAATTCTCAGAGCGAAATCCCTGTGAACTCATTACATGAAATACATGTTGTTGGACGCCTGGGTGGCTGTCAGTTAAGCAGCTGCCTTTGGCTCAGGTCATGATCCCAGAGTCCTGGGATTGAGCCCCGCATGGCATCAGGCTCCTTGCTCATCGGGGAGCCTGCTTCTCCCTCTGCCTGCTACCCACCCCCTCCCCCACTTGTGTGCTGACAAATAAAATCTTTAAAAAGAAATAAGAAATACATATGTTTCTACCTATGGCCTTCTCCAGAGTTTTAGAATCACAAATTCATTCACAAAACCTTAACTGGGCACTTATTATGTGCTAGGCCCGGTGCTGAGGAATATGGAGAAAAGATGAAAATATTGTCTCAGCCCTTGAAAAATTCAGTCTAGCAGGAAAACCAGATATACATGGTAATTAGGAGATGATGTGACAAGTGTTAAAATGCTGGTAGATAAGAAAGCTCTAGCAGCATAAAGAAAGTGTCGGGATGCCTGAAATAGAAGCTTTTGTAGGAGTGGGGGGGTGAATTCCAGGAAGATGTGTAGATGCATGAAACGGACTCTTAAGATGAGCTTTGGCACAGCACACCGTTAAAAAATAGCCTGTACGGAGGAGTGGTGAAATGGTGAAAAAAAATCCTATAAGCCAAGTTCGGGGGTGGAGACTTGCTTCTAGGTGCCAGTGGTTCTCAAAACGTGGTACTGGACCGGTAGCAGCAGCTCCACCTGGGAACTTGCTGGAAATGCCAATTTTTGGGTCCCAGGCTAGACCTGCTGTCCCAGAAGTCCTGGGCTCGGGGCCCAGTCATCATTGTTTTCACACGCCCTCTGGATGATTCTAAGGCACACTGCACCTTGAGACCCACTACTGTGGGTGATGGTTGGAAACCTCTAAGGGTCTTAACCAGAGACCGGACTGGAGAAGATCTCAAGTGGGAATCAGACCAGTTAATCACAAACAACGGATTCCGGAGCAGTGACAGGAAAAGCCAAGTCACCCCTGAATCAACGTGGCATGAAGAAGTGAGGGCCTAGATGAAGGCCGCAGGAATGGAGAGGAAACCGATTTTAGAGGTTTTATAGGTGGCCCAGATTCAGTCAAACTAGGAACTATCCATCCGAGGGTGTACCTGCAAAGGTTTTCGCCTAACAGCTGTCACCTTGTCGAAGGCATCAACCACTAGGTGTTTTAAGAAAGGAGTGTTCCACAGTCCCTAGAAAGAGAGGGGAGATGGAGCACAATGTCTGTGTTTCTGTAGTGCCAGAAGCAAAGGGTGCCCGGGCTTACCCATCCACGAGCCTTCTCGGCCAGCGCCGCAGTCCGACTTCTCATGAGCAGTTAGTCAGCCGGCGTTCATATTAACATAAAAATCTTTTGTGAGCTGGGTTAGTGTGAATCAATCCTTGAGACTGACAATTTCGAGATGTGTGGGCAAAATTAAATCTCAAACCCTGCAAAGCTGAAACAAGGGCCCGGGTTCTGGGGATCTAACCGCAGCGAGACCCTGCTACAGCCTTCTTTTCCTCCTCCCTACACCACGGATCATACAGCCTACTTAATTCAGGAAGAAGCTGGGATGAATGAAAAGAATCACTCTGTACTATGCCCCGAAGGTCAAGAGAGTCGGGTGTAATTGTTCTTTCTAATTTGGGAGGCAGCATTCAGCTGAGGCAATCTTCAATTTCCTGATCAAGAGGATAGAGGGGTCTGGGTCAACCCACATGGCTAGTTTATCTAATGAGAATTTTGTAGGGCACAATCCCTATTTCTATTAGGACTCTGGATAGCTCTTATGATGAACTGCCTGTTCTTCCAGCTGATACCAGTAACTTGGCTTATTTGATCATCTTATTTTGTCCAAGAGTATTTCCCAACCAATAACTGCACTATTTTATGGAATTTGAGAGCTATAAGGGACCATGGAGATTAAAACAAAACTTTCACATTACAGATGAGGAAACAGAAGGCCTCAAAGAGTAAATCACTTCATCTATTTACCAAAGGGCAAGATTCTCTAGACTACAAGGTGGCAAAACAAGATTCAGAGCAACACAGATCATCTGCCCATTTAAATTTTAGACAATATTTAAAATTCCTCTATTTTCCATCTTAAAAGAATAGCAAATTACTTACTTTATTGGGCTATTAGAGGATGGGGAAGCTTTTCTTGTAGTGTCTTAATTGTTTTTCAGAAATTAGAGTTAAGGGGCACCTGGGTGGCTCAGCTGGCTAAGCATGGTTTGGATTTCAGCTCCGGTCATAATCTCAGGGTCCTGAGATCAAGCCCCACCTCAGGCTCTATGCTGTGTGTGGAGCCTGCTTAAGATTTTCTCTCCCTCTGCCCCAACCCTCTCAAAAAAAAAAAAAAAAAAAAGGAAAGGAAGGAAGGGAAGAAAAGAGAATTACATGTCAAAGCTTGAGGAGAAAACAAAAACTAAAAATTGGGGAAGAAAATGTCATGAACAATTCAGGGGGAGAAACATGAATTATTTTACAAGCTATTCTGTTTTGTCTTCACCTACAAAGGGGTAACTTTATATTGAATATTGTCCATTACATCTAATTATATATTACATGTAAAGGGAATCCATCACCACTTCCCCTTACAGATTTGAGAAACTCCCAAATTTTCAAATATCCTGGTATTTGAGTAAACCTTGTACTTTTGAGAGTTCTAGAAATGCTTCAGAAACTAGTTTAATCTTGTATCCTGTCGGGGTATGTACACGTGAACAACCTGAAAGGCACATTTGGCCCCTTTCCTGTTTTCCAAACCTCCCATTGCTTTCTACCACAAATATACAGTAATCTAGAAGTTGGTGTCCACTCCCTGGTCAATATCCTGTACATAGCATTTTATAGGCAGATTTCCAAGCACTTAAAGGAAACATGGACAAGATTCCCATCATCAAGAATATATAAATTCCAGGTGTGCCCTGGCTGAAACAGTAGACTTTTCCCCTTCTCTCTGGAATTCGCATTAAGAACGCAATGAATTCCGAAAGAGCAGGACTGCTTTTTAGGCAAGATCCAAAGGATCCCATTTTCCAGGTCTGGGTCCATCTCTTTCCCTCAAAGGTCAAAAATCGGGGGCCGCTTTCATTTACTATTTTGCCCTCTCGCTCCCCGAGGTGAGGTCTCTTGGATTCTGCTGGGACAGAAAAGCAACTTCAGTCCGGAGAGGGCAGATGTCAGTCACCCAGAGGGGAAACCGCAGCACATTGAAAAAGGGCTGGAGGGCAGGAGAGGAGTGTGAAACCGTCTTTCGGAGGACTGGCGCTCCACCTGATCGGGGCCCTGCCTTTCCGGCCTTCGTCCCCACACCGGCCGGCTCCATGTGAAACCGGTCATGTGAGCCTGTTTACAGCCGAGCAGCTGGTGCAACCATCAGGATCCGTGCGGAGGTCCAGGAAAGGGGACGGATGCAGGCCACGTACCCCTGCCACCCCCCGCCACTATTCCACGAAGGCGTTCGCTCTCCCTCTCTGCCTCGCCACCTCACTTTCACCTCCCTCCAGCCATCCCGGGACGCCTCGCTCCAGCCCCGCCGATTTCCTCCCAGTTGCTCGCCGAGGGAGCGGGGGGATGTTGGGGGGGGTGGGGACCGGCTGGGTTGGGGGAAGGAGTTAGGGCGAGGAGGGTGTCACCCCAAATGGGGAATCGGCCTCCCCCCCCTAGCCCTCCTTGCCACATCCGCCAGAGTTGTCCCTTGAGTCTCATCCCCGGGGCAACCGAACTCTGCCGGGCGGGCACCGGGGGGATCCCGAGCCCGCTGCCTCCGCCCGGGCACGGGAAAGGCGCGCACGGGCCGGCCGGACCCTGGCGCCGGGCTCCGCGGGCGGCGGGGCGGCTGCCAGCCAGAGATGGGGCAGAAAGGGCTCCATCTGCCCGCTCCCCGCCTCCCACCCGCAGCCCGGCGCCGCCGAGCCCCGCCGTCAGTCACAGAGCCAAAGCTCGGGGGCTGGGCACGGCTCGTTCCCTGCGCGGGGTCTCTCGGCAACGTAACTTCCACGTCTTCCCGAAGTCGGAGGAAGTGGGTGACGGGACGGCGGGGGAGGGGGGGACTCTCACCTCGGCAACACCGGCTCCTCGGAAAGCAGCTGCGACTGCTCCCCCGGTCCTTTGTCAGCGTCTCTAGGCTGCACTGCCTGCTGGGATACCGGAGGACTGAAATGCCACCTCTCTCCGCCCTCGAGGATGAGCTGCGGCTGGGGGTGGGTGGGAAGAGGGAGAGGAGGTGGAGCCGGGGGCGGGGCCGGGGGCGGGGCCGGGGGCGGGGGCGGAGCCTCCTTCCAGCCACCTGGCCTCTCGGGTTTCTCCCTTCTCGGTGCTCCAAACTTCTTCCCGCGGTCCCAGACCTTTCCCTCCTCTCCCCTCTCCTCCTGCCGCCCCTTGAGACCGAGACCCTTACTGAGGGTCGTCCCCCTTTGCACTTGTCGGGCAGTCGCCCTCGATTCCCTCCCCCTTCTTCCCCCACCAGGGTACGCGCGCGCACACGCAGGAACACACATGGAGTGAGTACCCAAGGCTAGTTAATTGTACCGCTGAGACACCGCTTAGTAACCACCTTTGTCCACTCCCTCCTCAGTGCTGCCGGCTCTGTGTCGGCCCCATGACTTTTTGCTTGGAGCTCTGCAGTAGCCTCCTGGTGGGGCTCTGTGTGTCCACGCTTGCCCTCGCCCACACCGTCTCCCAGACAGCAACCAGAGGGATTTATGGAAGATGTACAGGTGACCTCTTCTCTGCTTAAAACCTTTCAATGTCTCAGAAGTGCCTACAGTCCCTCGGCATGGTAGAGAAGGTCCTCTGTAATCCTTTTCTGATGCACCCAATACTGTAACGCAATAAAATTAGGCTTCCCCGGAAGACAGTGGGGCTGGGGACCACACTGCCCGCCCCAAATACTCCCCCTTGAAAGGAAGCCGCACTGTCAGTAATGTCCACAGGCCCCTTGAAATAGCATTAAAGATGGAAGACTCAGAATGAAATGTTAATGCTGTTCAGAAAGGCAGAGTAAGGTGCAGCTGCCACACGTTCCCTCCCTATAAGTAGAAGGCCCGAAGAATTACCCTCGATTGCCCCCCACGACCAATGGGCTGCCGGTAGATCTCCCTTGGGCTCAAGTTTCTGATGCCTTTACTCCTCGATTCCCTTCTGTCTTTGGAATACCTATCTGCCTTTCAAGGCCCCGTGGAAATGCTACTTCCTCCAACAAACCTTCCAGGATCTTCCATGAGAACTATTAACTCCAGCTACATCACCCAAGAGCTTGCTTACTCTGCTTTGCAGTTCTTCCTGACTTGGGTAATCACTAGTTGTGTATTCTGTCTTCCTTTCTCTGCTACCGATGAATCCCTCCAAGTGACCTACAGCGGCCAGCAGCTCGCTGCCTAAGCCAGAGAAGGCAGCTGTATATTGGCTGGCGTGAAATCCTTCCGCTTCACGGTATCCGAGGCCCTAAGTAGGTCCAGAAAGGAGCCCAGGCCGTGCTTCACCAGGAACACCTTTGTCTTGGCCCATCCACATGCCATTTTGCAAACGCAAACTGGTCAGACAGCAGAGCGTTACAATTGCAAAAGGCCTGAAGGCTGGACTTCCCTTGCAGGTCAGACTGGTTTGTGGTATAACACGTAGCTGTGGAAAATGTACCTGGTACAGTTCACATGAGAATCCACTGTAGACAGATTTCATGGTGACACAGAAAATAACCGAGTCTCTGAAGGCAGAACTATCTCCTCCTTCGGGAGGCTTTGGACCCCTAGTTGCCTCAGGTCACCCTTGGATTCCGCGTCTCCTCAGGCCCCGTTACAAAGTATTCTTTTGCGAAAGGAGGCATCTTGCTTTGTGTTATTCTTGTATCATCTAGTGCGTATTTTGTTTTTTCGCCAATTATATTTCAAGCTGCACTCTGGCTGGTTTCCTCATCCCTAAAATGGGGACAAGAATCCTTGGCCTACCCAGTTGACTAGGCTTTTAGGAGGTTCTAATGTGGTGATATTTAAGCATCTGTGATAATGTAATATAGGATGCTCTTCAAACGTAAGGTCTGTTTTATCGTTAGAAGCCTTTACCCCTAACTGCCTACGTATGTGAGTTTGAGAAGTCACATTAGGAATCAAAGCCCTCATTGCCAATTCCTGGGGTGATGCTTTCCATCAGGGTTTGCCAAATTGGCCTGAAGGGAAGAATCACCTGGAACCCTTGTTTGAAACATTCACGGAACCTCCCCCAGACCTACCGAATAGAAATTTCCAGGTAAGATTCTGCCCCAACGGTCCTAAAGTGTGGGTTTTTTCTACGACACCAAAACAATTCTCTCACACCATCCTACAGTTCATCTCAGTTCTGACATTATTGTGAAAATTAATACGGGGGAAATCTCACTAAAATGGAGTCGGGGGGGGGTTGGCAGGGGTGGCTCTCGACCCCCGACCCCCGTGGTCAATGACTGAACCAACAGGAAGAGAGGGACACTTGCGGGTGGATGCTGCTTTACTAGCCCAGGGGGAAGGAGGAAGGCTTCCTCCTCCCCCAGCGACAACCCAGCCAATGAGAAGCCACTATACTTCCAACTCCCAGTTTACTCCAATGGACTTCTCGTTTACAACTGCCCCTTTCCTATATAGAAGAGCCATCCTTGTCCTTCCGCCTCTAGGCTTGCCTATGGCTTTGCCATTGCTTGCTCGTCCTAGGTTGCAGTTCCCCGCTATTCCTGAATAAGCCCCCTTTTTGCTGGTAAAATAATGGGTAGTTTGTTGTTTTTTTTTTTTTTTTAAGGGTAACACTATCTACCTGGAGATAGCATCAGATCCCCCAGGGTAAGGCCTCCGTCTTACAAGGCTGCCCTCCGCTTCAGATGCAAATCGCGAGTACAGGTTGTTACCTGCACTTCTTACTAACTGGCTGTAAATCAAAGATGCCTACGCCCCCCTCCCTGGGTTCAATTAATTTGCTGGAGCAGCTCACAGGGCTCAGGAAACCAGTTTACTCCCTCGATTACCAGTTTCTTACAAAGGATGTGAAAGGATACGTAAGGAGAGGTCCCGAGCAAAGGAGCGTCTGTCCCCGTGGGGTTTGGGGCCCGGCATGGTGACACGTGGAAGCATTCTGGCTCACCAACCTGGAAACTCCCCAAACCCTCTTCCTCGGGGTTTTTATGGAGGATTTAATAAGTAGGCCTAGCTGATTAAATCATTGGCCATTGACGCTGGATTCGATTTCCAGCCCCTCTCCCCCATCCTGTGGTCGGTTCCCCTGGTATCTAGTCCCCATCCTCCAGCTTTCCAAAAATTACCTCATTCACATAAGATCACGTGTGATTGAAGGGGGTTTCTTACAAGTATCAAGACACTTTCATCACTCGCATCATTTAGGAAATTCCAGGGGTTCAGGGAGCTCTGTGCCAGGACTGGGAAGGAAGACCAAATAGGTCTTTCTTATTCTAACAATATCACACCGGGAGAAAAACAAGGTCAACAGCACAATTAGGAAGGACACAGGGGGATTCTTCTCTCCAGGCAAGTCTGGGAGACACGCCCTTCCCAAGGACTCACCCATCAGAATGAATTGGTTTAGGATTCTTTCTGGGAAAGGTCTTCACAGATAGAGGCTCCGGAAGGACGAATCTCAGTTTGCATCACAATTGTGTCAGCAACTCCTTCAGGCAAAACCTCCCCCTTGAAGGTCCTGGTCCTGTCCCCAGGCTCTAAGAAACTGGCTTGAGGCTCTATGGCTTGCAAGGCTTCTGATCTACCAGCCAAACTTCATCCTTCCGTTTTGAGGCCTCTGCTGCCTCCGTCCAACTGGTGGTTTTCCAGGATTTTCTCAGCGGGCACGAGGGGTTTGGTGACCAACACTCCCTTTGGATCCCTCTCTTCAGAATTTCCTCAGCTCCTGAGCAGACCTCTTTCGAGGTAGCGAAACACTGTTATTGTTGCTCGTTGTTCTCCTGTTTGTCCCTGAGGTGACGAGGGCTGGATTTGGTCTTGTCCATCCTGGCATCCCCAGGAGGCAGCATGGCACCGGGTGTGCCATAGCTCAGGGCTTAGGTGGGGTTGAGGTGTGAAATTGTTGCCTCTCTGCGTCTCCTGCTTGACTGGAGGTCCCTGAGGGCAGGCACAGGTCCACTCTGTGTCCTCATGTCCTTGTCTCACGCCGTGCTGGGTCATGGGTCAGCGAGTGCTTACTGAAGAATGAGTGATCTCCTTTTCTGGTTGGGCCCGCCTACTTCAGGAGCGAGGCGGTCGGCTAGGCACCTGCGCAGACAGTCTTGGGATTGGGACTCAGGGAGAACAGACTGCTCACAGACTTAAAGGTGAGCAACTTGTGATCCCAGGTGGGTTCGAGAAGGACCTTCGCTATATTGCTTAGCTCTCCCATTACCTTGAGATGGGGGCTGGGACTGGAAGATGTCGCTAAAACTGGGGTAGGGGACACTAACACGGCCTCAACTGCCTTCTCCTCGGCTGGCAATCCAGATGCAGGGCAAATGCAGGCGTACAAAGGCATTAGAGCCCATGCCTTTAATTCTAGACTATTCAGACATATTGCATTACATTCCTTTTGGAAGCCTTTGCCCAGAGCTCCTCTCCTGTTCATTCCTGCCATAGCTCATTTTGGGGGGAAAAAAATAACTGATAGGAATCATACTAGCAGGCATTCGGTGGCAGAGAAGAGGGAAAGTTTGAATTGTCTAGAGTACTTTTTGCAAAAGAAGGAACTGATTTCCATCGTGCCACTAATTAGCTGTATGAACTTGGGCAAATCCTTTCTTCATCCCAGACCTCAAAATTCACCCATCTGTATGATGAGGTCACTGGACTACAACACGTGTGTGGCAGGCCTAGCCAGAAATATCTTTTCCAAGTCCTGGACATAGACTTTCTCCCACCCTTATTCCTCACCCAAACTTACAGAATCGACCACAGAAACACGGTTCCGCAGTTCTCGAACCCTTCACCCAATGACTCATATGAGAAAAATAAAAATGATGAAATGATTCATTAGTCAAGAACATTTACGGGAAAAAAAAAAAAAGAACATTTACGGAATTGCCTGCTATGTATGAATGGCTTTGTTTTATTCTTTAAGCGGTGGGAGCATTTGTCATGCTCCAGGAGCTTAAAGTGGCAATGGGGACACCTGTGCTCTCTGCACCTACCTGTGTGATTACAACAGTGTTACACAAGGCTCTCTACTCACCACGCTGAAGAACATTGACCAAGACAGGGAGACGGTCTTGGGTATAGTGTCCAGGGGAAAGAAGCAAAGGTCAGGAACTCCTTTGGACTAGAAAGGATGACTGCGGAACGGGACATGTGAGGCAGTGTGGTCTAAGGGAAGAAGCATGGCGTCATGGGCTGTGGAAACTGGGGTAAGTTGCTTCACCTCCCTGAGCTCAGATCCTTCACTTGTCAAGCCTTCCTTCAGATGATGGCCTCAAGAGAGGAAATAATGCCATGCTTGTAAGGAGATGACACCATCGAAGGCACTCGGGTCATGATACTTATTATTATGAAGAATCTGAGAGCTAATGAATAAAGAAAGACCATGGGCCACTGAGACTGCTCAACTTGATCACAAAAACTCAAGGGCAGTCCCTACTGTCTAATGGTAGTGTAGCCCAGACACTGGCTTGGGTCACCCCGGATCCCAGCTTGTACGTCAGTGCTCTCCAGGGGATTTTCATGCTTTTATGTCCTCATACGTCAGCGTCCTTACGCTCTCTGACCCTTGTGAGTGCCATTTTTGTTCTAACCCGCATCAAACCCAGATGAGCCTCACCCTCTCCCACAAGAAATCCTGACACATTCGGCATTTTCTAAATTTGGTGGCTTCCCTGGAAATTTTAAGGGTTGTCAGGAAGATCTCACATCGTACTCTAAGTCGCTTCCTACTGTCTTCCTTTCACTGTGCTCCTTTCCAACGCCTGCACTCCCCGGGACCCAACCCTTTGCACTTTAACTCCTTGGCTTCTCTCATAAATGGCACACCAATCTGGGATCTCCTACCTAGGAATCTGGTAGGTGCTCCATAAAATATATTTCTATTTTTTTAAACTTAAATACTTAAGTTTAAGAAATATTTTTTAAAAATACTTCTATTTTTCTCAAGTTAGACTTTGAGGACACCCTGTTGAAGGAACGTGCCGAAGGGCAGGAATAAAATTTCATTAAGCATCCAGGGGTATAACTCATCACACTCACCTACTTATCTGCTCACTTCAAGGGCAAACTTGGGAGGCAGACAGAACTTAATGTACCCAAAAACAATGTTTTTAAGGTAAGCATGCACGCCACGGCCCATCTGGGAACATTTCATCACAGAGGCATAGATGATTTTAATGACTGGGATGAGTAAAACCACGGCAGGGAGATCTTGCAATAACAGCTACTTAAGAAGTAGCTTGTATATAATTAGACTTCACTTCGGCCCTTGTGATTTCATACTTCAAAAGTGACAGCCCTGTAATCCAGTTTTAAGCATTTTTCCGAAGGTCCACTAAAGAACGCAGGTACACTCTACTGCGATGCAGGGGTTAAAAGCATTAACAAAAAGCATTGTGATCTGGATTAAAACCTGATCTCTGGCACTTCTAGCTGTGTGTGACCCTGGGCAAGTTTGCCTCTTGTAGCCTCAGTTTTCCTATCTGTAAAATGGGAGTGATTATATAAATGTGGAGGTTCTTTCTATAATTCTACAAAAGTCATGTTTAATGTTGGCATCTGGAGCAAAATCAGAGGTCAGATATGTATTGAGATCAGTAACTTTACTAAATAAATGAAATCCAACACTTAAAACACCTCAACTCCATGTTTAAGAAGCCAATTCTGGTTTAATCTGATTACACACACCCAAACGAGCTCCTCGTCTTTGAAGCAAAACCTCCAAATAAAAACATACTGAACCCATAAAAACTAAATTACAAATGATTATGTCATCCAAGGACACTTTGATTGGCCAGTGGTATTTGAGCTTGCATAAGCTTGCATAACTGTATATTCTTGGCAGTGAGAGAGAGCCCATGATTGCCTGTCCCTTCGTGATCGCAAAGGACCAAGGAGTTTTGGGCCCAGTGCTACTCATCTGTGGCCACGTTAGCAAACCTCTGAAAATAGGCAAGAAAACACTGCTATGGTAATTTACTCATCAGCAACTCTAACCATTTCATTGCCTTTAGTCATTTACCAGTGCCGCAGCATTTTAGGTAAAATTGACCACTACGGAAAAAATCAGCTGTAGTCATGTTACTACATGACAGGGGTGCCTGGGTGGCTCAGTCGGTTGGGTGTCTGCCTTTGGTCATGATCCCAGGGTCCTGGAATCGAGCCCCGAGTCGGGCTCTCTGCTCAGCAGGGAGCCTGCTTCCCCCTCTCTCTCTGTCTGCCTCTCTGCCTACTTGTGATCTCTCTCTGTCAAATAAATAAATAAAATCTTTTTAAAAAAATTTTTTTAAAAAGGAACTGCAGTTTATTTCAAAGCTGGAATCATTTCCATCTCTTAAGAGGTATGGATTTGCAAACTTCCAAGCAGATACTCCTTTGTTCTGGAAAAAAAAAAAAGAGCCAAACAAACAAACAAAATAATCCAAGTGAAGTGTCCTTTAGTCTGAAAAAATACAAGATGGTCAGTTCCCATCCACTCTACTCCATCATGGACCACTATCCTCAGGACTTGATAGCCTTGCAGCCTTTTTTTTTCCAAATCTGAGCTGAATTCTGGAGATCTGTCTTGTTAACCTTAAAAAATAAACTGCCAGGGCTCCTGAGAGGCTCAGTTGGTCAAGCGTCTGCCTTTGGCTCAGGTCATGATCCCAGAGGCCTGGGATCAACCCCTGCATCAGGCTCCCTGCTCAGTGGGGAGCCTGCTTCTCCCTCTCCCCTCTGCTCCTCCTCTCTCTCGCTATCTCTCTCTCAAATAAATAAAAATCTTTAAAAATAAAATAAAAATAAACTGCCAGCTTCTTTATCAGCAAAAAATATGTTTATTCAGCAATAGCAGAGGATTACAACCTGAGATGAGCAAACAATAGCAAAACCATAGGCAAGTCCAAGAGAACAAAGGAGAGGAAGGCTCTTTTATAGAGAGGGGGGAGTTGTAAATAAGAAGTCCATTGGAGTAAACTGGGAGTTCTAAGTATAGTGGCTTCTCATTGGCTAGGCTGTTGCCAGGGGGAAGAGGAAAGCCCTTCTTCCTCCTGCTGGGAGAGTAAAATACTATATGTGTGCCAGGTTCTTCTCTTCCTGTTGGGTTTGCAATTGAGAGGAATGGTAGGCAGTGAGAGCTCCTCCGTCCAATCTCCAGGCTCTATTTCCCTTTATTAATTTTTATAATCTAGTCCTCCCAGAGGCTGTCAGGGCTAAATCTAGGGTAGTTACAGGCTTATTTTTTAAAATAAATGAGGTGTTTTCCCAACTCTTTAAGTCCCTCTAGTCATATATTCCTGCTCCCCGATCTCCTGAGCATATTCTCACCATAATACTCTGTTTCTTCTCACTATGCAAAGTTCTACTCTTCTCTCGGCAACCAAAAACTAACATCATGCCTATTTTGGATTGGCCACTACATAAGCGTCACACTTCTTTATACCCTCAACACCTTTACTGAACAATTTTTTCCATCTCATTTTTCTTTTTTTAAAAAATATTTTTATTTATCAGAGAGAGAGAGAGCACAAGCAGGGGGAGCAGAGGCAGAGGGAGAAGCAGGCTCCCCATTGCGCAGGGAGCCTGATGTGGGACTCAATCCCAGGACCCCAGGATCATGACCTGAGCCGAAGGCAGACGCTTAACCGACTGAGCCACCCAGGCGCCCCTCCATCTCTTTATGTTAATGGAAATCTGATTTTCCTCTGAGGACATCATTTCCTTTGCAGCCTTCTCAAATAATCTTTGCTTCATTTCTCAACACCCCACATTCCATAGGCTGGGGGCGGCGCTTAGTGTCCTCCACGTTGGGGACACCACTTTCAGACCATTACTCTCTCCTTTGAAGTCCATTCTGTTCAGCTGTGCCAGTGCTTCCTCATCTTAGTCCCCATTTTGCCTGAACCTCTAGCCAGTCTTCAATATCCCCTGGAGACTTTTGATAACTAGCTCTTAGTCTTCCTTTCTACCCTAAGCTCTGCTGCCTTTATCCTGGGGGCCTTTGATGTCCGCAGGGTCAACCCACCCATTATCCTTGATCTCCTTGTTTCCAAAGACTCTCTCCTCCACTCAGCCACCCACTCCAACTGTTACTTGCTAGATAACCCTTGTAATCAGCAAAAATTTATCTTAATTCAAACCTTTCATTACGCCATTTCCCCCTTAATTACCCCACTAAACCTGTTTTGTTTTGTGAATGAAGAGACTTTTGACTGGCTATTGTTAAGTAGAAACAAAAGCCCAAAGGTCCAAAATGGAGTTGCTTATGTTAAGCCCCACCAAGACTTAACTCCTTTTTTTTTTTAAAGATTTTATTTATGTATTTGACAGAGAGAGACACAGTGAGAGAGGGAACACGAGGAGGGGGAGTGGGAGAGGGAGAAGCAGGCTTCCCGCAGAGCGGGGAGCCCAATGTGGGGCTCGATCCCAGGACCCTGGGATCATGACCTGAACCCAAGGCAGCCACTTAACAACTGAGCCACCCAGGCGCCCCAAGACTTAACTCCTAATTGCAGTTTCAGCCTCTCCCAAGGAGTGGAGTTTGAAACCAATCCGTCTGGAATTTCCTGATCAGCACTAGTGAGGTAATCTGCATGATTAGAACCCCCTGCCCTTCTCTTTAGGGGAAGGTGACCCTGCCAGAAAAATAATTCTTTTTTGTTGTTGTTTTGCGAGTAACTTCCTTGTCCCACCCGATTCCTGCCTATAACAGCCTTCCATTTTTGTCTAACTACTCAGCAAGCTTCTCTTGGCTAGAAGGGATGCTGTCTGATTCAAGAATCACTGAAGAAATCCAATTACGTCTTTGAATTTACTCAGTTGAATTTTTGTTTTACACTGTCAACACGATCCCGTTCCTCTTCCGGATTAACAGAACCACACTTTTTTCCACTATCTGCTTCTCAGGGAATGTGATTCATCAGGTTAGGGGTAAAATCTAGATGAATCTAAAAGGATGAATTTCAAATTGTGGTTCTTTCCCGTCCCCTCCCCAGGTCCCTTCCCAAGGCCCCAAGGTCAAAACTATTTGCATAATACTATTTTTGGGGGGTGTTCCTGTGTGGACATTATCACTGATGGTGAAAAACCAGTGGTGGGTGAACCTGCCATTGTACATTATGTCGCCACACACTAAAAAGACAAATTCACTTTTACCAGATTAAACAGTGAGACGGGCGCCTGGCTGGCTCAGTCGGTCCGTAGAGCATGTGACTCTTGATCTTGGGGTTGTAAGTTTGAGCCCATGTTGAGTGTAGCGATTACTTTAAAAAAAAAAGTAAAGATATATTTTTAAAGGATTGTATTTATTTATTTGACAGAGAGAGAGATCACAAGCAGGCAGAGAGACAGGCAGAGAGAGAGGGGGAAGCAGGCTCCCCGCTGAGCAGAGAGCCTGATGTGGGGCTCGATCCCAGGACCCTGAGATCATGACTTGAGCCGAAGGCAGAGGCTTTAACCCACTGAGCCACCCAGGCACCCTACTTCTCACTGCTTTTTAAAAAAATATTTTTAGGGGCGCCTGGGTGCCCTACTTCTCACTGCTTTTTAAAAAAAATATTTTTAGGGGCACCTGCGTGGCTCAGTGGGTTAAAGCCGTTGCCTTTGGCTCAGGTCAGGATCTCAGGGTCCTGGGATCAAGCCCCGCATCGGGCTCTCTGCTCAGCGGGGAGCCTGCTCCCCCTCTCTCTCTGCCTGTCTCTCTGCCTGCTTGTGATCTCTCTCTCTCTGTCAAATAAATAAATAAATAAATCTCTAAAAAATATTTAAAAAAAAAAAGCAGTGAGAAGTGTAAACCTTATTAAATCTCAGCCCTTGAGTGCAGGTCTTTTGAATATTCTGTGTGACAAAACAGGAAGTATGCATACAGCACTTCTGTGTAAAAAAAGTATTGAGTAAGGGACCGGCAGGGCTAGGTAGGGAGGGATAGGTAGGGGACGACCTGACGAGCTGCTCACCAAAAATCCCAGAAATGCTGAGGCGTGACAAAACCAGAGATAAGGGAACAAACCAGGCCACCTTGCCCTGAGCATCAGAGGTGGGGTCTTTTTACGGCAGTCACATTGTGACCACAAAGAATGAGCAGATCACATAGAAGTAAGCCATTAAAGATGTTATCACCAGCTCTTACTCAAATCAAGACGTCACAAGAATGTTAAGGCCACAAGCTCCCAGGTCAGTTTTAAATAAAAGACTGTCAGTGGAGAGCCACGTTGGCATTTGTGTCAGAACCTGTCCTAATCCTAAGAGCTTTTTCTGTATCCTTGCTCAGTAAAGTTCTATCGCTTTGCTCACTCTCCATTATGTGCGAGATTCATTCTTTGACTCTGAGATAAGAACTTCACTCTCCTGCTTCAATATGATGATAGAGGTGATGTTGGAAACAAAGGCAAAAGAAAAAATTAGGGGCGCCTTGGTGGGTCAGTCAGTTAAGCGTCTGTCTTCGGCTCAGGTCATGATCTCAGGGTCCTGGGGTCGAGTCGTGCGTTGGGCTCCCTGCTCATCGGGGAGCCTGCTTCTCCCACTCCCTCTGCCATTCCCCTCACTTGTGCTCTCTGGCTCTCTAGCTCTCTGTAAAATAAATAAATAAAATCTTTAAAAGAAAGAAAGAAAATTAAATTTTCTTACTACTTACAACCCATTGAAAGTCCTTGAAACAGGCAGAGTGACCTTCCTTTCTAGGAGCTCAGCTGCCTCAATGTTGATACTTGGCTAAGGGCAAAAGGCAATCTTAGCCTGACCCCCCAGGATCTTGTGAGTCTACTTTAAACATATAGAAATTCCTTTGGAAACTTCCTTTATTTCTACCCCCATCCCCCAAGATACATGTTGGCAATCATCCCCCAAGTGTATGACCCACCAGAATACATCAGAAGGGGCTCTTGGCTGAGAGGACTGATTTTTAACCCAACAGTAATAAACGACCTTTTCCTAACAGTAGCTGACCCCCTGGAGGTCCTGGAAACCTTGCTTCCAAGATTCCCTAGAGATTTACGCTCTCCCTCACCCCCTCCCAACTTGAAAGAATATAATGGGCCACTCTTCCTGACCCCAGTGCAGCTCCTTCTGTCCATGGGTTCTGTCTTGTGCTTTAATAAAACTACCTTTTTTTTAAAAAAAAAAAAGATTTTATTTACTTATTTGACAGAGAGAGAGAGAGAGCGAGCACAAGCAGGGGGAGCAGCAGAGAGAGAAAGGTAGAAGAAGCCTCCCCACTGAGCAGGGAGCCTGATGTAGGGCTCGATCCCAGGACCCTGCGATTCTGACCTGAGCCGAAAGCAGACGCTTAACTGGTGAGCCATCCGGGTGCCCTGTAAAGCCCCGTTTTTGCACCAAAGACATCTCAAGAATTCTTTCTTGGCCTTTGGCTGTGAACCCTAATCAATTTCCTACATCATAGGCACCTGGCTGGCTCCGTCTGGGGTGCGTGCGACTCTTGATCTCTGGGTTGTGAGTTCGAGCCCCATGTTGGGTGTAGAGATGACTTAAAATCTTTAAAAAAAAAAAAAAAGAAGTATGATGGTAGTCTCAAGAAAAAAAAACTCAGTGGAGTTACACACTGAACTAGCTTCTTTTCTCATGAATTCCACTTTCACTTGAAAGAAATACAAACTGCGGTCGTTTAGACTTGAATATTTGTCAGATGCTTTTCTCAGAAATGACTGGCATGAGCCTGGACCTTTAAGAGAACAACCTTGGCTCTCAACTGCCGTCCACTGTTACAAATGCTCCTGAGATATCAAGGAAGATCAGAATGAAAAGATGCCCATTAGATTTAGGAACACCGAGGTCTTGCCAACCTTCTTGAAAAATGTCATTGGATGGGCAGGGGGCGTGTGGAATGTAGGATAAAGTAGGCTGAGAAGTGAGTGGGAAAGAAAAGGGAGGCCGTGAGAATAGACCCCTGTCGGGAGAAGTTTAACAAATGAAGGGGAAAACATAGAATAGCTGGAGAGGAAGTAGGGTTAAGGGAAATCGTTCTAAACATGTGAAAAGGGCGCTTGGGTGGCTCAGTCAGTGAAGAGCGTCTGCCTTCCGCTCAGGTCATGATTCCAGGGTCCTGGGATGGAGTCCTGCTTTGGGCTCCCTGCTCAGCGGGGAGCCTGCTTCTCCCTCTGTCCCTCTCCCTGCTCATGCTTGCTCTCGCTCCCCCTCTCTCAAATAAATAAATACAATCTTAAAAAATGAACATGTGAAAAGCGCGAGTGTGTATAAATGATGATGAGATGGAGAAAATCCAGAGGGATGGACTGAAGATACCAAAGAGACAGGGAAATTGCGGGCAAGATTCCGGAGAACAGGTTGGGATCTGGGACTTGGCGAGTGATGGGGGTGGCGTGCAGAGAGCACCGAGAGCAGGCGGAGTAGGGAAACAAAGTCGGCTTGCCAGGCATGGCTGATCTCTCCACTCCCATGGCCTTTACCTCGTTTTGTCCATTTTCCGCACCCTCCACATTCAGTTAGTCGCCACTCCTATTGATTGCATTTCCCTACCGTATCTTAAATCGTTCACCTCACCCCGTCCCCTATGACCGCCCTAGTTCAGGGTGGAACGACGCTGGACTATTGCCATATCCTCCTACCGGCCTCCCCAACTCTTTGTTCTGTTTTCCATAAGCAGAGTGATCTTTTGCAAAAACAAGTATCATGTCACACAGCTGTTTAAAACCCTTCCAGAGCTTTCCATCTTCCTCCAGGATGAAAAACAGAACTTGGAGCTCTCCGTCTTTACTTCTGTCCCCCCTCCACCTTCTGTCGCGTGGCTCCTATTTCCAAACCCTCATCCCACCCGACATTTTTTTTTCTTTTGCCGTAGTACTTACCACTTGCCAACCGTCTGTATACTTTATTATGACTATTGTTTATTCTCTGTCTCCCGCCTCTCGAATGAGACCCCCTCCATGAGACCACACATCTTTGTTTTGTACACAACTACATTCCTGTTACCATCTGAAGTGTGCCTGCCTAAGATTCATATGTTGAAATCCTAACACCCGCAATACCCGAGAATAGGATGGGATTGGAGATATGGCCTTTAAAGAGGCAATTATGGGGACACCTGGGTGGCTCAGTGAATTAAGCGTCTGCCTTTGGCTCAGGTCATGATCCCGGGGTCCTGGGATCTGAGCCCTGCATCGGGCTCTCTGCTCATTGGGGAGCCTGCTTCTCCCTCTGCCTGCTGCTCCCCATGCTTGTGCGCTCATACTCTCTCTCTCTCTGACAAAAAGTACCCCAGTCTGGGGTACTTTGCTATGGCAGCCCTAGCAAACTAAAACAATCCCTAAAAGAAGAGCTCCTGGCACATAGAAAGCACTCAGCAAATATTTGCTCGAAGAAGAGGTGAGCTTGGGGATCTCTGATGCTTTCTCTGACTTTATTTCCTCCCACTTTCCCCTCAGATCTCTCAACTCCTTCCAAATAGGGCTTTTTTTTTTCTTTTTAAAGATTTTATTTATTTATTTGACAGAGAGGAGAGAGATCACAAGCAGGGGGAGCAGCAGGCAGAGGGAGAGGGAGAAGCAGGCTCCCCGCTGAGCAGGGAGCCAATGTGAGACTTGATTCCAGGTCCCTGGGATCCTGACTCAAGCCAAAGGCAGATGCTTAACGACTGAGCCACCTGGGTGTCCCGAAATAGGACTCCTCTGAACTCCTCAAATGTGTCATACCCTTTCCCCCACTGAGAAATTTCACATCTCCGTCCCCCTATCTCAGGGCTCGCTTCCCCGTGCCACCCCTCATGATTTCACACTATTCACCCTCTGGGTATCTAATTCAATTTTATTTATTTCTTTTATTTTTTTTTTAAGATTTTATTTATTTATCTGACAGAGAGAGACACAGCAAGAGAGGGAACACAAGCAGGGGGAGTAAGAGAGGGAGAAGCAGGCCTTCTGCTGAGCAGGGAGCCTGATGCGGGGCTCGATCCCAGGACCCTGGGATCATGACCTGAGCCAAAGGCAGACGCTTAACCCACTGAGCCACCCAGGCTCACCTCAAATTCGATTTTTTTTTCTTTTTTTTTTTTTTTTTTTTAGCAGAGGGAATGGTAGCGGGAGAAGCAGGCTCCCTGCCCCGCAGAGAACCCGATGCAGGGCTCGATCCCAGGACCCTGGGATCATGACCTGAGCTGAAGGCAGACGCTTAATGACTGAGCCACCCAGGTGCCCCTCAAATTCTATTTTTAAAAATAATCTTCAAGGCACCTGGGTGACTCAGTCAGTGAAGTAGCTGATTTCGGGTCAGGTCATGATCTCAGGGTCCTGGGGTCAAGTCTCACATCGAGCCCCCAGTGGAGCCCCACCTCAGACTTCACGCTCAGTGGGGAGTCGGCTCCTCTCTCTGCCTCTCCCTCTCCTTCTGCCTCACCCCCTGCTCCTGCTCTCTCTCTCGCTCTCAAATAAATAAATAATATCTTTTTAAAAAATTCTTCAAATAGTTTAATTGAAGTATATGGATCAGCAGCGAACTGGACTTTCAAGTATAGTTTGAGAAGTTCTGACACATGTACCTGCTCATGAAACATCACCACAGTCAAGATAGTGAACATATATATCGCCCCCCCACCGAATTTCCTCATGGCCCTGTTTAGTCCCTGCCTCCCCCCAACCCTACTGTCCGGTCAACCACTGACCTGCTTTTTGTCACTATAGATCAGTTCGCACTTTAAAAAAATGACGTTGTTGATAGTGTACACCTGAAAAGATTATAATACTGTATGTTTAAAAAAAATGTTTTTAAAGATTTTATTTATTTGACAGAGAGAAACACAGAGAGAGAGGGAACACAAGCAGAGGGAATGGTAGCGGGAGAAGCAGGCTTCCTGCCCAGAGAGCCTGATGCGGGGCTCGATCCCAGGACCCTGGGATCATGACCTGAGCAGAAGGCAGATGCTTAATGACTGAGCCACCCAGGCGCCCCTATAATACTGTATGTTAACGATGCTGAAATTAAACTTTAAAAATGACTTTATGGAGGGAGACCTGACATACAAAATACTGTACATATTTGATATATATAGTTTGCTTTTTTAAAAGAGTTTTACCTAGAGGGGATCACAGGGTATGCTGTTTTTCTTTGACAGCACAATAATTTTGAGATTCGTCTGTGTTGTGTGTATCAGTAGTTTATTCCCTTTTATTCCCGAGCAGTATGTCATTGTATGTACACACGACAGCTTGTTTAGCCCTTCACCAGTGGATGGACATTTCTCCTGTTTATAGTTTGCAATGATTACAGATAAAGCTGCCGGGGGCGTTTGTGCACAGTTAGCTTTAATTGTATGACTTCCTTGGGAGCGTTTTTGGTCTCCTGTTCAGCTCTCTCCTTTAGTTGTCTCTTCTCTTTTTACAAGTGTGTGTCTGCTTAGGAAGAATATGCTGGTTTGGAAGAATGATACATGATTCAGGAGGGAGAGACTGAGACTCACAGTGAGACAAGAAGAATTAATTTCTCTCTCTTTTGTAAAAGATTTTATTTCTTTATTTGACAGAGATAGGGAGCACAAGCGGGGGGAGGGGCAGACTCTCTCCTGAGCAGGGAGCCTGATGTGGGGCTCCATCCTTGGACTCTGAATCATGACCTGAGCCGAAGACAGAGGCAGGCACCCCGAATTCATTTTTCTCCTGAGTGAAATGGAATTAAGAGGAAGGAGAGAACAAGATCTCCGGATCTGCCTGTTAGAACTTGGATAATTTTAAGTGTATCCGGTTTTTTTTTGAAAGATTGGTAAAAGACAATAAGATCAATTTTCACTACCTTTTTTTAAAAGATTTTATTTATTTATTTGACAGAGAGAAAGAGAGGCAGGCAGAGAGAGAAGGAGAAGCAGGCTCCCCGCCGAGCAGGGAGCCCAACGCGGGGCTAGATCCCAGGACCCTGAGATCATGACCTGAGCCGAAGGCAGACGCTTTAACCCACTGAACCACCCAGGCGCCCCTTCACTATCATTTTTTTTAAACAAAGGAAGTGTCTAGTGCTGTGAATTTTGCTCGTCATGCGGTCCTACCCTTTACACAACCTTCCTACATCCTTTATCCAAGTACCCACCAGCGAAGGGCTCCCACTCCCCTCTTCTCCCTGTATTCTCCCCCCTGAAATGAACAAACCCCACCTCCTTCCACTCCTCCAACCTGCTCCTCTCAGAGCTCCCTCTCTTCTTCCGGGAGTAGTTGCTGGATTCGCTTCAACAGCTCAGGACCTAGTGCCCCACGGGAGGTGAGGGACCCACCCAGCAGCCTGGCTCAAGTTCCGGGCATCCAGAGCCTTGTTTCCAATCCTGCTGGTCCTAAAAATACACTGACCATTGGCAGGTGGCTGGGCTATTTTCAACCTTGGGGGCCTCAGGAATCAGGAAGCCAAAAAGCAAGCCCTTACTGGTGGGCTTCAGATAAAAACAGCTGTCTTGTGGCCTGGTTTCAACTGATTCTCATTTGTCCGTTTACTGGCATTATCGCTGTTGCTAGCCCCAATCATAGATTCCACTCTCTCCGTAGGCGGGAACCTGGGGCTCTAAGTGCAGTTATGGGGGGGGGGATGGGGGAAGGCTTCTCAGGTTACAGAGGAGTTCTGAAATAAGTTAGAGCCGCTTCGAAGCGTCTCTCTAGGTCCAGGCTTCCACATCATGCATGCCTAGAAAGTGGGTCACGGCGTCTGCCTCTGCTGGTGAAATTAAAGAACTATTATCATCACCTGCATTTTATAGAGGTGGAGGTCTGAGGAACAGAGAGGTTAAATAACTTGTCCATGTGGAAAGTAGCAACGGGAAAGTGTGAAAGCCAGAGCCGGGGTCCAGACTCAGATCTGGGGATCTTACGCTCTTAATCGCTAGTGTTTCCAAACCTGTGGTCCTCAAGTCATCTGCCAGAATTGTATTAAGTGGGTGGTCACATTATAACCAAGTACAGGGAACCCTTGAACAACGCAGGCTTGCACAACGTGGGGTCCACTTATAAGCAAATTTGTTTCCCGATAGATACAGTCTGCGGTGCAGGGAATGTATTTTCTCTTAGGACTTTGTAACATTTTCTTTTCTCTAGCTTGCTTTATTGTATATTGTATATAATACACAGAGCATCCAAAATATGTGTTAGTGGACTGTTCCTGTCATCAGGAAGGCTTCCCGTCAATAGTAGGCTATTAGTAGTTAAATTGGGGGCGTCAGAAGTTATATATGGATTTTCGACTGTGCAAGGAATCAGTGCCCCCAACTGCTGTATGGTTCAAGGGTTAATTACTATCCTGCAGTTTCAGCCTCAGACTTTGCATTTCTATTTACAATCACGGTAATACAAAGAATACTGTTTTGGGGCATCTGGATGGCTCAGTTGGTTAGGTTAAGCGGTTAAGTGGCTGCCTTCTGCCAGGGTCATGATCCCAGGGTCCTGGGATTGAGCCCTGTGTGGGGCTCCCTGCTCAGTGGGAAGTCTGCTTCCTGCTCCCTCTGCTCCTCACAGCAACCCCCCACCTCTCTCTCACTTGCTCTCTCTCTCAAATAAATAAAATATTTTTAAAAAACAAAAACAAAAAGAACAAAGAGTACTGTTGTAATTGTTTAGGATCCAAGAGAAGAGAACGGAGACCTAATGCACAAGTGATGTATTTGCTCCAAACCAGACAATATCATAGTTAATTCAGAGGCAGGGGTTTAATAACGTACGTAGCAATAGTCACTTGGGAAAGGTGATTTACTTTCAGCAAAACAACATCATCCATCAAGTCAACGTTGGTGATTTTGAATTTTATTGATTTTGTGGCTCTGTTGGCCTGGAATATGTGAAACCATTCTGCTTTTATAGTTGTTTAACTATTATAAGCATAAGGAGGATGTCTCATTGTATGTTAGCATACATTTAAGTAATATTATAATAAAAACAAATTTTTTTCCCAGTAGGAAATATCCACACATTGTTCAGATTTGAGAAAGAACAAATCTGAACAATGTGTGGATTGTTCGGCTGGAAATTGTGTTGAAGGCTGGAAAAAGGTGCTTGACCGGCCAGGAAGCCCTGTTATTGGAATTTTGTTGTAGTTGCTGTTACTACCTTGGAGACATCTGCAGACTTCAAGGTGACCCCGGCCTCTCTTCAACCACTGGGACTCATGCACCTGCAGTGCCGCTGTGTGTCCCGGACGTTCCTGGACTCCCCGAATCGAGTTACCCCGTCTTAGCAATTCATGTTTTGTGCCGCTACTAAAGGATTGTGCTATTTTCTCCTTTGTTTCTCCCAACCGAAATGATGCACTGGCAAGGCCTGAGGTGGGCAAAGAGAAAAAGAAAGGAAGAGTTGCTCTTTTCTTTCCCTTCTAACCCGCTACTGCTATCTCCTTTCAGACCTGGAAGTTACGGAATTGAGCCAAAGAGGTTGCAAAGGGATTTTCCACTCCCCACCCGCCTCAGAAGCAGAGAAATGGAACAAAATCAAAGCCCCTTAAGGAAGAACTGGAAGGCAGACACCTGGGAGAAACGCTTAGGATATCACGTGACCTGCCCCTCCCCCATGCCCCAGGAAAGGGGAGGGGGAGCAAAGGCACAGGGACAGGGCTGGGACTTTGTCATTACGCCCGGCTGCGTATTCAGTTCCCAGAGCAGTGAGTGCCTCATAAATACCTGTGGAATGACAGGATGAAATGAGGAAAAATCTGGAAGCAGCTGGACAAGGACCAAAGGAGGAATCTGGGAATGAAAAATACTGGAAATGTGTCACAGCAGAGGGTCTCTGCCTCTCTCCCTCTCCATTCTCTCTCTCTTTCTCTCTCCCCCACCCCCTTCCTTCTTTCCTTCCGTCTCCCTCTCTGAAAAATGTGTATGTTTATAATTAAAACATGGGAAAATAACTGCGTCCTGTTGGTCTTACGGAAAAATGCACATAAAGTGTTTCGGGAAGGCACACCGAAGGAGTCGAGTATAATCCGTCACTAAGCTTTACCGGGAATGTTCCTTGGTCCTTTTATTATACTCGGAGGAGAAAATACGCAGAACGTTTCAAAGAATTCATGCTTGTCAATGAAACATAAAAAACAGGGGCTCGTATTTACGCCTTTGTAGTGTTCGGTGGACCTGGAAAGAGTTCAACCCTCCTATTCTACCGATAAGAAAACTAGGCCCAGTTTGGGGATAAGACTCGCCCGAGGTCCCATTTGTACTTCTGTCCCTCAGCAGAGCACTTGCCGGTTTTCAGAGCGCTGCGACACGCCCTCTAGGAATCAGGCTCTCCGTGTGTAAATTGCAGATAATTATAGGCACTGCCCCCATTCAAGAGTATTATTGTAAAGAATTTGGGGCGCCTGGCTGGCTCAGTCAGAAGATTGAGGAGATCAGGATCTCCAGGTCCTGAATTCAAGCCCCACATTGGGCACAGAGCTTACTTTTAAAAAAACAGTAAGTAGGGACGTCTGGGTGGCTTAGTTGAGCGGCTTCCTTCGACTCAGGTCGTGATCCCAGGGTCCTGGGATTGAGTCCCGAACCCGGCTCCTTGCTCGGTGGGGAGCCTGCTTCTCTCTCTCTGCCTCTGCGTACCGCTCTGCCTGCTTGTGCGCTCTCTCTGTCCCTCGCTAATAAATAAATAAATAAATAAATAAATAAATAAATAAATAAAATCTTTAAAAATAATTAAAAAATAAAATAAAAAAAACAATAAGTAGATCAAGAGCATTGTCAGAATTAAATGAGATAACGTAGCCTTTGCTAAGTGTTAGCTATTACTGGTCTCTTTATTGTGATATTACTGTCTTGGAGGGTCTTTTCCACAACGCCGGAAAGCAGACAGCGTGGGCTAGCACTTTGCCCCGGAGCACAGTGACAGACAGAGGGGGAAGAGGCTCATGGCTCACTCAGTAGCTCACTCCCATCTAGAACTCTGAGATTCTTTTATTTTTTAAGATTTTATTTATTTATTTGACAGAAAGAGAGAGCACACTAGCAGCGGGAGCAGAAGGCAGAGCAGAGGGAGAAGCAGGCAGAGCAGAGGGAGAAGCAGGCTCCCCCGCTTTGAGCAGGGACCCAGATGTGGGACTCCATCCCAGGCCCCTGGGATCATGTGACCTGAGCCGAAGGCAGACGCTTAACCGACTCAGCCACCCAGGCATCCCCGGGAACTCATATCCTGCCATGCACTACATCGGCCAACACCTTCCAGATTCTCTCCAGTGCTTAAATCCTGTGATGTCTGGAGAAAGGAATCTCATGGTGGGCCTTTTACAACTTCCAGGCTGTCTCAGAGAACACAAAAGAAGCAAAGCGTAGGGCCTTCAAGTAGATGACACCTGAGGGAGCCAGCTTCCTACTAGTAATCAGCCCGTGCTGTTTCACCTACAGCATTTAACTGATGCAAATGTCGCTGTGTGCACCTGCCGCCCCTCCATTCCCACCCCCTGCAGGGAGAGAAAAGACACACATTCCAGGGCACCTGGGTGGCTCAGAGGGTTAAGCCTCTGCCTTCAGCTCAGGTCATGATCTCAGGGTCCTGGGACCGAGCCCCGCATCGCATCGGGCTCTCTGCTCAGCAGGGAGCCTGCTTCCCCCTCTCTCCCTGCCTGCCTCTCTGCCTACTTGTCATCTCTCTCTCTCGGTCAAATAAATAAATAAAATCTTAATTAAAAAAAAAAAAGACACACATTCCACTTGCTGTTCCCTGCAGTGAGCGGCCGGGCACCACAGACACAAAATCATGGATAGTGCACTCTATGGGAAACTTGTAGGACGTCTCAGGAAGAGTTTTCTTGCGGCTTTGAGCCAACAGGCTGACTTTGCTACTTCACTTTCACCTTGTTGGTAACACTGCTACTGCTGTTAAGAGAGCGCCTCCCATTTACTGTGCGATTCCTACCTGTCCAAGTGCCAAGTGCATTATCTCATTTAATTACTGGAACCATCCTTGGAGACAGGTGCTTAATTATCCTTACTTGAAGTGGGAATCTATAATAATAGTCATAATAATATAACTAATAGCTCAGAGAGGGATGCCTGGGTGGCTTAGTGGTTTAAGCGTCTGCCTTTGGCTCAGGTCATGATCCCAGGGTCCTGGGATCGAGTCCCGCATCGGGCTCCCTGCTCAGCAGGGAGCCTGCTTCTCCCTCTGCCTGCTTGGCCTGCTGCTCCCCCTGCTTGTGCTCTCTCTCTCTGGCAAATAAAATAAAATATATTTTTAAAAATGTATTAATAGCTGAGAGAAGTCACTTGTCCAAAGTCATAATAGTCTTTAACATCAGACCCTGAGGTGGAGCCCACACTGGTGAGGCAACACAGACAGGACTCATTGAATGTGAAACACATCAGCAGGCGATTTCTTTCTTTTTTTTTTTTTAACATTTAATTTATTTGAGGGAGAGAGAGAGAGCATGGTAGGGAGGGGCAGAGGGAGAGGGAGAAGCAGACTCCCCACTGAGCAGGGAGCCCAATAATGTGGGGCTCAATCCCAGGATACTGGGATCATGACCTGAGCCGAAGGCAGACTCTTAACACACTGAGCCACCCAGGTGCTCCCTGACAAGCAATTTCTTATAGGCCATTATATCACTATGGGAACTCTAAAAGCCCTAGAATGTCATTTGGAATAGGCACATTTATTTGAGAATAGTCCTTTATTTATTTTTAATATTTTTAAAATAATGTTCAACTAGCCAACATACAGGACGTCATTAGTGTTTGACACGCTGTCCAACAATTCATCAGTTGCATATCACACCCAGTGCTCATCACCACACGTGCCCCCCTCAGTACCCATGACCCACGCCCCCCCATCCTCCCTCCCTCTGTAACCCTCATACATAGAATAGCGCGGAGGACCACAGGGGAAGGGAGGGAAAGCTGAATGGGAGGAAATCGGAGAGGTAGACAAACCATGAAAGACTACAGACTCTGGGAGCCAAACTGAGAATAGGCATTTAAATCCTGGTCAAGATTATTACCCCTCTGTCACCCTGCCCGAAGTTTCGAAGAGCATATCACTTTAGAAACTCTGAGAAGAGTTTGAAGCTGACCTAAAGCCGACCTCCAATCCGCAATGGGCTAGAAATCTCAAGGCCAATTTCAGCAGTAAGGCTCTGGTTAATCTCGAAGAGCCCACCCACCCTCTGTAGTCCTCAGCTTTCTTTTCCTAACATTGAGATAAGGTTCTGTCCAGCCCTAATGGTATAAACTGAAATATTCCCAGAGTCCCATAAATATATGGATAATTCTATTTCTTATAAAGGGCTAATTTTTATTTTGCCAGTTACTAATTTTAAATATTGCTTATAAAAAAATAGATAAATATTGCCTGTGATATGAAGAGCAAAACTTTCAAAAATGACCTTCCAGATTTAGTGGGGCCTGGGTGTCCCGGTCGGTTAAGCATCTGCCTTCAGCTCAGGTCATGATCTCAGGGTCCTGGGATCCAGCCCTGCATCAGGCTCCCTGCTCAGCAGGGAGCCTGCTTCTCCCTCTCCTCTGCCTCTCCAACCCCGCTCATGCTCACTGTCTCTAAAATAAATAAATAAAATATTTTTTCTTCCAGATTTAAGGGATGCTGGTTTTCATGGCAATGTGCTTGTGCCACCAAATGTTGAAACGAGTTGTAGGCCTAAAAAACAAACTACAAAAAGGTCAGTCAACACTGAATGCAGAAGCAGGGATTTTTCTGAACAATGGTGACAGTGGCTTGGAAATAGGAAAAGGGAAAATATTTTTCCCTTTTATGAGCTTGATGTCACAGGTGAAATCTGTCTCATACTTTCTATGTCTTCCTGAAAATACAATCTGACTCTTCTGCTGTCTCCTTCACATTTGTTTTGTTGAGTTGTTCCTTTTGTTTTTGTTTTTGTTTTTCTGGGAGACAGAGAGTATGAGTGCAAGGGTGGGGTGAAAGGAGCAGAGGGAGAGGTAGAGAATCTCAAGCAGACTCCCGCCTGAGCGTGAAGCCCGATGCAGGGCTTGACTGAAGATCAAGGGCCGAGAACTGCGAGATCAGATGCTTAACCCACTGAGCCACCCAGGTGCCCTGCTATTTGTTGTACTTTCTAATCATACTTTTATTTATCTAACAGCTTTCTCATTTTTTTTTTTTAGAACTTTCTCATTTCCCAATGGCTCTTTTGGTTTAACGTATGTGATAGATATTCTAATCTTTCTGGGGGTGCTAAATAAAGGACTCTTTTTTTAAAGATCATTTTTGATCATTTGGAACCTTTGATCTGCTTGCTTCAGGATATTTCTTTGTTCATCTTGGGCTTCTCTTGCTGTTTCTTTCAAATACTTGGTGCTCCTTGGGTGGCCATTTATATTTATGATGGGAGGACTTCGATGAATAGGAGACACAGCTTTGTCTTTGAATAGAACTATTTACCCCAAGATCATCTTCCTTGAAAGGACCACCTGACTGCAGCCTCTATATCAGTAAACGGGCCCTCCTGTAAGCAGGCTTCCCTTTGGGTAATGGACAGAGATGCCAGCTCAAGTCATCCTCCCAATACCCCCATTGCCAATGCAAGGTGAACTTCGTTCTTAGTGCATTTTATCCCTGGGTGTAGCTTTCTTTTCCTCTTTAATTTTGGGGCTGCTGTGGAGGTCTGAAATGAACCGTGGGCTCTGTTCTGCCTCCCTCCTTTGTCCTAGTACCCCTTCTTGTGCTCCTCTTAAGGTAAATTTTCCACTTTGTTAAGAAGGCAGTCACTGGGGTGGCGACTGGTTACGAATGCTGCTTCCTACACCTTTTGTCCCAGCTGTTCCACTCCAACTTCCAACCCTCAACCCACCTGGTTTCCTGGACCTGTCAATTTCAAGACCTATGAGTTAGTCATAGGAGCTTTCTGTCATATTGACTATTGTGCCTCCAGAATCTAGAATGGCATCTGGCATTGAGGGGGTGCTCATGAATTGCTCATTTCATGATCGAATGACAAGTGGACAGGGACCAATTTATGGAGAAACTCAGTGCCAAATTTTTTATTCGAAGTGCCATTTATTTTATTTTTTTAGGGAGGGGGAGAGAGAACACATGATGAGGAGTGGCAGAGGGAGAGGGAGAGAGAAAATCTTAAGTGGGCTCCACACCCAGTGCAGAGCCCTATACAGGGCTTGATCTCATGACCCTGAGATGACGACCTGAGCTGAAACCAAGAGCTGGACACTCAACCAACTGAGCCAGAGATGTCCATTTCCTAATCCCTGCCCTCTGTGGCTGCATTATGTTACTTGGCAGGGAGGAATTAAGATTGTAGACAGAATTAAGGTTGCTAATTAGCTGACTTTGGGATGGGGAGATTATCCTGGATTATCTAGGTTGGCCCAAAGTAATCACCAGAGTCCTTCTAAGTGAAAGAGGGAGGCAGGAAAGTTCGAGTTGGAGTGATTTGACGTGAGAAAAACCCAACCCATCTTGCTACCTTTGAAGGCAGAGGAAGAGGGTCACAAACTGAGGAATGTAGCCAGAAAAAATGAGGAAGCAGATTCTATCCTGGAACCTCCACCTAAATTGAAGCAGCAAAGGGAAATCCAGTAAGAAAGATCAGAAGATCAAGGTCTTTTCTATCTCTGACTTCAAATTTCTCATCAGTCCAATGGTGGATGTTTAGTAGGCCAGTGATGTTCAAGTCCTTTTTAGTCATGGTTAATTTTATCTGTCACCTTGACTGGGCCCCAGGGTGCCCAGGTTTTTGGTCAAACAGTATTCTGGGTGTTGCTATGAGGATGTTTTTTGTTTGTTTGTTTTATTTAAATTCAGTTAGCCAACATATAGTACATCATTAGTTTCAGATGTAGAGTTCAATAACTCATCGATTGCACATAACATCCAGTGCTCATCACATCACGTGCCCTCCTTAATGCCCGTCACTCTGTTATCCCATCCCCCCACCCACCTCCCCTCCACCAACCTCAGTTTGTTCCCCATAGTTAAGAGTCTTTCATGGTTTGTCTCCCTCTCTGATTTCCTCCTATTCAGTTTTCCCTGCCTTCCCCTATGATCCTCTGCAGTTTCTATATTCCACATATGAGTGAAGCCATGATTATTGTCTTTCTCTGACTGACTTATTTCACCTAGCATAATACCCTCTAGTTCCATCCACGTTGTTGCAAATGGCAAGATTTCATTTTACTTTGATGGCTGCATAGTATTCCGTTGTATATATACACCACATCTTTATCCATTCATCTGCTGATGGGCATCTAGGCTCTTTCCATGGGTTTGGCTATTGTAGACATTGTTGCTATAAACATTCGGGTGCACGTGCCCCTTCGGATCACGACTTTTGTATCTTTAGGGTAAATACCCAGTAGTGTGATTGCTGGGTTGTAGGGTAGCTCTACTTTCAATCTTTTGAGGAACCTCCATACTGTTTTCCAGAGTGGCTGCACCAGCTTACATTCCCACCAACAGTGTAGGAGGGTTCCCCTTTCCCTGCATCCTCACCAACATCTGTCATTTCCCGACTTGTTAATTTTAGCCATTCTGACTGGTGTGAGGTGGTATCTCACTGTGGTTTTGATTTGTATTTCCCTGATGCTGAGAGATGTTGAGCACTTTTTCACGTGTTTCTTGGCCATTTGTATGTCTTCTTTGGATAATAAATGTCTGTTCATGTCTTCTGCCCATTTCTTGCTGGATTATTTATTTTTGGGGTGTTCAGTTTGATGAGTTCTTTATACATCTGGGACACTTGCCCTTTATCTGATATGTCATTTGCAAATATCTTCTCCCATCCTGTCGGTTGACTTTTAGTTTTGTCAGCTGTTTCCTTTGCTGTGCAGGAGCTTTTTTTTTTTTTTTTTAATATTTTACTTATTTATTTGACAGAGAGAGAGAGAGAGAGATCACAAGCAGGCAGAAAGGCAGGCAGAGAGAGAAGGGGAAGCAGGCTCCCCACTCAGAAGAGAGCCCGATGCAGGGCTCGATCCCAGGACCCTGAGATCATGACCTTAGCCGAAGGCAGAGGCTTTAACCCACTGAGCCACCCAGGTGCCCCTGTGCAGGAGCTTTTTATCTTGAAGTCCCAAGAGTTCTTTTTTGCTTTTATTTCTCTTACCTTTGGAGCAACACAAGAAGTTGCTGCGGCTGAGGTCGTAGGGGTTGCTGCCTGTGTTCTCCTCTGGGATTATGATGAATTCCTGTCTCACATTTAAGTCTTTCATCCCTTTTGAATTTATCTTTGTGTATGGTGTAAGAAAATGGTCCAGTTTCATTCTTCTACATGTGCTGTCCAATTTTCTCAACACCATTTTTTGTTCTTTCCTGCTTTGTCAAGGATTAGTTGACCATAGAGCTTGAAGTCTGAAATTGTGATGCCACCAGATTTGTTTTTATTTTTTTCTTTCTCTCTCTCTCTCTCTTTTTTTTTTAAGATTTTATTTATTTATTTGAGAGAGAGAGACAGTGAGAGAGAGCATGAGAGGGGAGAAGGTCAGAGGGAGAAGCAGATCCCCCACGGAGATGAGAGCCTGATGTGGGACTTGATCTCAGGAGTCTGGGATCATGACCCGAGCTGAAGGCAGTCGCTTAACCAACTGAGCCACCCAGGAGCCCCTGTTTTTCTTTTTCAAAATTCCTCTGGCTTTTTGGGGTCTTTCCTGATTCCATACAAGTTTTAGGATTATTTGTTCCAGCTCTGTGAAAAATGTCAATGGCATTTTGATAGGGATTGCACTGAATGTATAGATTGCTCTGAGTAGTTTAGACATTTTCACAATATTTGTTCTTCCAGTCCATTAGCAAGGAATGTCTTTCCATTTCTTTGTGTCATCTTCAATTTTTTTCATAAGTGTTCTATAGTTTTTAGAGTACAGATCCTTTACCTCTTTGGTTAGGTTTATTCCTAGGTATCTTATGGGTTTTGGTGCAGTTGTAAATGGGATTGATTCCTTAATTTCTCTTTCTTCTGTATCAATGTTAGGGTATAGAAACACAACTGATTTCTGTGAATTGATTTTATATCCTGCTACATTGCTGAGTTCCTGTATGAGTTCCAGCAATTTTAGGGTAAGGTCTTTCGGGTTTTCCACATAAAGTATCATGTCATCTGCAAAGAGTGAGAGTTTGACCTCTTTTTTGCCAATTAGAATGCCTTTTTTCTCTTTTTGATGTCTGATTTCAGAGGCTAGGACTTCTAGCACTATGTTGAACAATAGTGGTGAAAGTGGGCATCCCTGTCGTGTTCCTGACCTTAGGGGAAAAGCTCTTGGTTTTTCCCCACTGAGAATGATATTCACTGTGGGCTTTTCATACATGACTTTTATGATACTGAGGTATGTTTCCCTTTATCCCTACACTGTGGAGAGTTTTAATCAAGAAAGGATGTTGTACTTTGTCCAATGTTTTCCTGCATCTGTTTTCCTGCATCATGTTGATCATATGGTCCTTGTCCTTTCTTTTATTAATGTGATGTATCACGTTGATTGATTCTCAGATGTTCAACCACCCTTGCAGCCCAAGACTAAATCCCACTTGGTTGTGGTGAATAATCCTTTTAAAGCACTGTTGGATCCTATTGGCTAGTATCTTGGTGAGCATTTTTGCACCCACATTCATCAGGGATATTGGTCTGAAATTCTTTTTGGTAGGGTCTTTTCTAGTTTTGGGATCATGGTAATGCTGGGTATGAAGATGTTTTTGGATAAGATTAACATTTAAATTGTTAAACTGAGTGCTTGCTTCAGCAGCACATATATTAAATTGGTAGACTGAGTAAACCAGATTACTCTCTCTATTGTGGGTGGGCCTCACTCAATTAGTTGATGGCTTGAATAGCACAGAAAGGCTGGCCCTTTCCAGGTAAGAGAGAATTTTTCCTACCTGATGGTTTTTGAACTGGAACATTGGCTTTTTTCCTGACATCAGACTCAAATTGAAAGAACTGCTCCCCCTGTGCTTCAAGCCCACTGGCCTTTGGATTGTAACTCTATCATTGGCTCGCCTGCTTCTCAGGCCTCTCTACATGCACTAGAACTAAACCATCAGCTCTTCCGGGTCTCCACCTTGCCAACTCACAGATCTTGGGACTCACGAGCTTCCGTAATCATGGGAGCCAATTCCTTATGATAAATCTCTCTCTCTCTCTCTCTCTTTCTCCCTCCCCCCCCTCTCTCTGATATCATGATTTATAATAAGAAATATGTATTTGGTCTTTGTCCCCCGTCCCTGACACAGGGCTCCTGAGGCTCCTGAGCACTAGTAGTATTTTTTGTTCTAATGGGGTCACTCTGGTTGGGCTCCTGGATGGGGGCTGGTCACCAGAAAGACCAAGCCAGGATTAGAGGCTTGGAAGTTTCAGCACCCTCCTCTCCACCATGCATCCTCCAGAGAGTAGAAAGGGGCTGGCAGTGGAGTTAATTATTGATCCTGCCTGCACGAGGAAGCCTCCATAAAATCCGAACAGTAGGGAGTCTGGGGAGCTTCGATGTTGGTGAGCACATCCACATACCGGGAAGGTGACCCACCCACCCCAACTCCACGGAGACAGAAGCCGCTGCACTCAGGACTCTCCCAGACCTGGCCCTATGCTCTATGAGCCACTCTAGCACATTAATCAAACCCAAGGAGGCAAGGGTCTTTGGAATCCCCAATTGATAAGCCATTGGTCCAAAGCACAGGTGGCTTGCTGGACTTGGTATCCTAGAGCAGTAAGCCCTTCGCCTGTGAGATACAATGCCGTCTCTGGGTAGAGAGTGTCAGAATTGAGTCAAATTGTACCACAGCCAGCTGGTGTCACGGAGAGTTGCTTGGGACGGGAGACCTCCACCATATCTGGTGTCAGAAAGTGTGGTGAGTGCTCTGTGTGAGGGTGAGGAAAGACACACGAGAACAGTAGGTTTTTCCAGTTCTCTCTCTCTCCTTTTCCCCCTACAGAACCTGGACTAATACAGCCACCAAAGCCCAATATAAATAACAGGTAATAGTGAAAATGCTTCAGCTCTAGAAGGGTCAAGTGGGCCCAGAGGCCCGTCCACTCAGAGCCCTCTCTCCTACTAAACGCCGGAGCTTGGATGAAAACTATTTGTCTAAGGTCACCACTTAGCTCTTAAACTTGATGAATATGTATATAAATAAAATCTTTACTTTGTATATAAATATAGATAGATGACAGATAGATATATAGATGATAGATAGATGATAGATAGATAGATAGATAGATAGATAGATAGATGATTGATACATAGATGTAGATTTTTTTTGTAACATCCTTTATAGACCCACCCAAAATTTTGGCCACTTAAACAAGAGGAGAATTACTACTTTTAACCATAAAGGGCATCAGTAAAACTGCCCATCAGAGACACCTCTCGGCTTGCAGGTCGCCTTCTTACCACAAGCCTAGAAAACTACTTTTAACTTCTAACTGTACCTTGTATGGCCTTCTAGAAATTTTTTATGCATAGAGAAGTGCCTTTTGTGCCTTTTGAAGGCACAAATATAAAGTGAGTCCTATTACACTTAATTCTTTGTGAAATTTGCTTTTTTGTCCTTTCAGTATTTAATTTTTTTTTTTTTTAAGATTTTCTTTATTTGACAGAGAGAAACACAGCAAGAGAGGGAACACAAGCAGGGGGAGTGGGAGAGGGAGAAGCAGGCCTTCTGCTGAGCAGGGAGCCTGATGCGGGTCTCGATCCCAGGACTCTGGGATCATGACCTGAGCCGAAGGCAGACGCTTAACGACTGAGCCACCCAGGCGCCCCTCAATATTTAATTTTTTATTATTTTCTTTCTTT
>CM053612.1:13612481-13669332 GCA_028646535.1 Procyon lotor | reverse complement strand
TCTTCTTCTTTTTTTTTTTTTTTTTAAAGATTTTATTTATTTATTTGACAGAGAGAGATCACAAGCAGGCAGAGAGGCAGGCAGAGAGAGAGGGGGAAGCAGGTTCCCTGCTGAGCAGAGAGCCCGATGCGAGGCTCGATCCCAGGACCTCTAGATCATGACCTGAGCCGAAGGCAGAGGCCTTAACCCGCTGAGCCACCCAGGCGCCCCCTAACCTCCTCTTCTTATAAGGACACCAGTCAGACTGGATTAGGGCCTCCACGACCTCGTTTTACCTTAATTAGCTTTTCAAAAATGCTATGTCCACACACAGTCATTTGAGGTACTAGGGGCTGGGAAGGACACAGTTCAGTCCATGACAAGGCCTGTTACAATAATTCCTTCCATCTTGCTTAAATGCCATCATTGGCTTCTGCTATTCCAGAATCTTCACTGATACAAAGGGGCCCGGTACTACTGCAGCCTCTCCTACCATCCACCCTGGTCTACAGGAGACAACCACTGGTGCCCCTGCTTTACCAGTGCATTCTTGTGAAGACCTTGTCTTCGGGACCTTTCCAGGGAAACTAGCTGTCCCCAAGATATTAGTGTTGGCTCCGCAGGTCATTGCCAGGACCTTAAACTTGAACCATGGGAGAGTGCTCCTATGTCAGTGAGTTCTCTCCTTGCCACCCTTACACTGTCCCTGCCTCGGGGCAAACCCGACAGTCCCCAGGTAGGGGCAGGCCCAGCCCCAACCCCAGTGCTGCCCATTCCCTGTTATACTCAGTGGATAAGGAGAGAGGTCGGCTGGGAATCACTATTTATGGAAAATGGGAGGGTCTCTCTGGGCCCCTCAAGAGGAAACCACGGACCCCCTAAGAACCCGGACGAGAGGAAGGCGGCCCCCCGAGATCATGATGAGGTAGGACATGTCTATGAGAAGGCCTTGGTTGTGTGGCTGGGTTTAGAAGCTGTCATGGAGAGATCCTGTCATCGTCGTACAGTCAAAGGTAACAATTAGACTTCCACAAAACCACGCGTTTAGGACACAACCACCTGTCCCAGCAAAGGGTGTGTGAATCTGGAAAGTTCTGCTTTGGGATTAAAGCTCTTCGGTTTGGGGGCTGACAACATTCCTCCCTCAGACTAAAGACAGACAATTACTGAGTGAGCCACCAGGGGGCAAAGCTGCTTTAGTTTAGTGAATTACAATGGTCTCTTAGGACAAAAATGTGCCACATTTGTGGAAAATAGAAATAAACCAGTAGCAGAAAATAAAAGTCACCTGATGACCACTCAGAATGTTATGGCATTTTGCTCACATTATTTGCCCCCCCCCTTTACCTAAATGTAAATAAAATACATTAAATGTAGTATTTCTCTACATATTTTCTGGTTTCCACTTAACAAAATCTTGTAAAAATCTTTCCTAGGTGTGATATATCCTTCTATGGCTTTATTTGCTATTGCTTAATTATTACCAAAAACAAAAATCATGGTTTTTTTGGTTAAATCTTGTGGTTAAATTTTTGCACATACAGAAGGGGAGGAAAAATAATTTTCCTTCTAACTTTCTAGATTCTTAATTGAGACTCCCCGCTTCCCGTAATAAAAGATTAACAGAAAAAAAACAAACACGTTTAATAATATGCTTATCTCCTGCTTATGTGAGAGAGGCCCAGAAAAAAAGTCATTCCCCACAAATGGCCTAAGCTACCACATTAAATACTGTCTCCAGCTAAAGACAAAAGCTGTTGGGGGTCGGTGGGGGGGGGTGCCAGTGAAGGGAGGCTCTCAGGAAAAGCACAGTAAACAAGGGCAAGGTTGTTATGCAGATTTAAGTTGCAGCCTTTTCTTTTCATAAGAGTTTCTGGAGATTCGGAGACATCCCCTTCCTTCTTCCCGAAAAAGCTGAGGAGACAGCCTTACAAATGGAGATTTCCCTCATACCCCTGAAGGTCTCCGTTGCTGGGCTGGCTCCATGGGAAGAGCCCGAGGCTCTTGACCTTGGAGCTATGAGTGGGAGCCCTACTGTAGGGCATAGAGATTACTTGAATAGATAAATAAACTTAAAAAAAAATAAATGTAAGCATCTCTTACCAAAAGGTAACTTCTACTGGGATTTTCCAAGCATCTCCGGTGTCTGTAGCCTCTCAAAAATAAGGAGCCCCAAAGAAATATGCCAAAGACGTGTATTTGGGGGTAGCAAACTCTGCTCCCCGCAACATCATTGATAAAGCCCTTCATTTTAGGTTATCATTGACTTGAAGAGGAATTGCTGACTCAAAGGCCAAGTGATCCTTTTAGGTTTGGGACACTCATTGCCAAGTTGCTTTCCACCAAAAGGGTGACCAACACTCTTCCCAGAAGTGTGAGACAATGCTGGTTTGGCCTTGTCATTTACAGCACGGTTCCTATGGCTAAACAACAAAATTGAACTGGGCAAATTTTAAAGGCCTAGTTGGCTTTATCACATGATTTATGAATCAGGCAGCATCCCATCCAGAAGCCAGAAAGGAGCTCCAGAAAGGGAAAGGTCTTTTAAAGGCAAAGAGGGAAAGGAAAAGAGGAAATTATTAGCAAAGAACCCATTGTTTTAGGCAAGGTCACCCTCCTAGAGGGAGCGGAAAGGGTCTGTCAGTGAATTTCCTAGTGCTGACCAGGAAATTCCCATGTTGGCTGGCTAAAGGTTACATTCTTAGGATGGTTAAAACTGCAGTTAGGTTAGGTATTAAGTCTTGGTTTACTGACTTGGGGCCTGAGTTTAGGTGGCTCCCTTATGGCCCTGTGGTTTTCTTTGTAACATTCCCTTTTGAAATGTGTGCCAGGGTGACGGGCCACGTATTATGTCACTGTTTTTTAAAATTGTACGTCTTCAACAACCAAATGTAAAAGAAATATTTATTGAGCATTGATTCGGTCTCCCACTCTGTACCCTGGGAACCCAGAAGGGAATAAGACAGGTTCTAGGGAGATGCGGCATGCCTCAACCAAAGTCAACCAATAAACCAGAAGTTGTGAGTTAGAGAGGAAATCAACGAGGTAGCGTGTAATAGAGCGTAAGAGGCGTGCTCTTGGCTACTGCTGGGAAGAAAAAAAATTCCTTTCCATCTTCTAGGTTCTTGGCTGCTCTAATAATTCAATCGATGGGGGCGCCTGGGTGGCTCAGTCGTTAAGCGTCTGCCTTCGGCCCAGGTCAGATCCCGGGGTCCTGGGATCGAGCCCCGCATCGGGCTCTCTGCTCTGCAGGAAGCCTGCTTCTCCCGCTACCATTCCCTCTGCTTGTGTTCCCTCTCTCGCTGTGTTTCTCTCTGCCAAATAAATAAAATCTTAAAAATAATAATAATAATAATAATTCAATCGATGTAAGACAGATGTAAAAGTAGATTTCCAAACAAAGCAAGCAAGCCTAAGAGAATCTCTCTCAAAATAGGATCCGGAGGCCATAAGGAAGGAGGAATTCATGCATGCCCTCAGTGGGGGGGAACTATTAACTTCTTAAAAACTTTTCAGCCAGGTGCAGCCCACACCTCCTCACCAGGGCAACTAGATTATCCACATTCTTCACTTCGAAAGCCAATGCACTTTAACTAATTTCAGTCCCTCCTTTGCAAATAAGCCCAACCAATCCCAGTTATCCTAGTTTCAATCCCTGTTTTGCATGAAGGAACTAAATGAGAGCTACACTTATCACTTTTCGCCTTTCTAACTCTGGCCCCTCTTTGTCTTCCTTGGAAGAGGAATCTGGTTTCTACCAGAACCAATGTCTCCAAAACTGCAATTTTAATTGCCCAAATAAATGCCCATTTACTTATATTTTCAGTGGATTCTTTCTCGGTTGAGGTTGGTTAAACAGGAGAAAAACAGAAGTTTAATAACGTGTTCTTAAAAAGAAAACTACAGGCCCAAGATGGTGTCACATAGACGGAATTCCCAAACTGGGGTTTAATACCTGATCTCATTGCAGTTTCAGCCTTCCCCAGAAATGTAGTTTTAACTGGTCAGTCAGGACTTCTGCTATGTGTGCCAAGGAGTCGACCTCCTGGGTCCTCCATTCCCCAAAGAAAGATGAGGTAATCTGCCCAATAAGACCCCTTATTTTCCCAACCTAAGGGAAAGCAACCTGGCCTGGAAAAATGTTCTTTTTTTTTCCCCTAGTGATTTCTTGCCCAACCCTCTTATTAAAAACTCCCACTTTGTATGACTTCTTGGAGCCCCTCTATTTGCTAGATGGGATGCTGCCCGATTCCATGAATCATTTAATAAAGCCAATTAAATCTTTAAAATGGACTCGGTTGAATTTTTGTTATTTAAAAACATGTATTTCTGTATGTAACAGAGACTCAGGAAACTGGAGTAACTCTCCCAAATGGCTGAAGCCATCACCTTAACTACCACCTTTAGCTAAAGACAAAACAAGATGTCATTGGGGGTGAGGGGGGGCACGTGGCTGGCTCAGTCTCGAGAGTATGTGACTGTTGATCTCGGGGTCATGAGTTCGAGCCCCATGTTGGGTATAGAAATTACTTTAAAAAAAAAGTGAACTTAAAAAAAAAGAAGAGGGGCGCCTGGGTAGCTCAGTGGGTTAAAGCCTCTGCCTTCGGCTCAGGTCATGATCTCAGGGTCCTGGGATCGAGCCCCACGTTGGGCTCTCTGCTCAGCAGGGAGCCTGCTTCCCTTTCTCTCTGCCTGCCTCTCTGCCTACTTGTGATCTCTCTCTCTGTCAAATAAACAAACAAACAAACAAACAAACAAATAAATAAATAAAATCTTAAAAAAAAGAAAAGATGTTGGGATGGAGAGTCAGTTTGGGGAGGCTACCTGGAAAGGCACAGTAACCAAAGGTAAGGTGGTTACGCAGATTTAACTCATTACCTTCACCATTGACAAACAGTTTAATGGTGCCTGGGTGGCTCAGTCGGTTAAGCGTCTTAAGCATTTGCCTTTAGCTCAGGTCCTGATCACAGGGTTTCTGGATCAAGCCCCGTGTCAGGCTCCTTGCTCAGTGAGAAGTCTGCTTCTCCCTCTCCCCCTGGCTCATGCTCTCTCTCTCTTTCTGTCAAATGAATAAATAAAATATTTTTTTGAAAAAATAAGCAGTTTCTGGAGACTTAGAGTCATTCCCACCCCCTTCCCCCGCCACAACGGGGAGGACACTCTTACAAATGGAGATTTCCCTTATAAATGTAGATGTCCCTACAAAAGGGTAACTTCGACTGGGTTTTCAGAGCTTCTGTTTCTGCAACCTCTCAAAAAATAATCAACTCACGATAAATATGTCAAAGGGTCATATTTTGGGGGTGGCAAAACTCTCTCCCTCTTACTACTGATGGAGTTAAACATTGCCTCCCTTTATGCCCTTCAGCTACCCCGTTTCTTCTTTCGTGAACTGGGGGGTGTGGTGGCAGGTGGGGGTGAAGGGAGGCCAACAAGAAGCTTGTGGCCATAATAACAATGTCCTACATCTTGTAAAGAGCACCCTCCACAGGCTGGCGACCCCCAAATGCTGGGATGGCCCTTGTACCAGTAGGAGGACTCTTCCCTGTCTCACCACAAAACCAGATAGCAGTGTAGGTTCGCACCAGCTTCCAACACACACACACACACACACACACACACACACACACACACACGAGTGCACCAGTGCGTGCACACACACGCACACACACGCACCCTGAGGTACCCCACTGCTTGTGACCAGGGAAGATCAGAAGGAAATGATCACCCCAAGTCCCTGAGCAGAAGCTCTGGGCTCTCCCCTCATCCTGACAGACTCGTAGGTGGGAGGCTTCAAGCCTGGGCAGGAGCGATGGTAACAGCAGCGCACACTTTCACTGGGTCTCGAAGTATTGATTGAGGAGGACGCGCTTTTTCACATCTATAATTTTTGTTTGGTTTGGTTTTGTGGTTTTTTCACACCTATAATTTTTTTTTTTTTACTTTGCTACAGAACAACTTCATAGCGAGAGCAAAGGAAGTCGTTGAATGAGGAATGAAAACAAGGCCACGATCCCACCCTATTAAGGTATCAAGTGTGTTCATTTTCCCTGACCCTTTTCCTCTGGGGCAGGCCTTCTTCACGCTTCCTCAGCAGTAGCTTCTAGAAGCCTTGAGTACCTGGAGCTATCGGCCGCGGTGTCAAAGGTAGACAAAGCCGGA
Organism: Procyon lotor; assembly: GCA_028646535.1. NCBI lineage: Eukaryota > Metazoa > Chordata > Mammalia > Carnivora > Procyonidae > Procyon > Procyon lotor. Next base: position 13,663,191 of record CM053612.1, on the reverse strand, counting down.
TGTTAGAGTGGTAGAGATGATCTTGATCAGTGAGACACTATTGCAAAAGGGAAAGGAGGCGAGTGGACACTGAACTCAGCTTCCGTTTGTGTGGAGGTGACCTCACCAGGCATTTTAAAGGAAGTACGAAAAGCAGGATGGCAGTAAGTGGGGGAACTCATTATTCAGGGGGTGCCTGGGTGGCTCAGTCGGTTAAGCAGCCGACTCTGGGTTTCGGCTCAGGTCATGGTCTCAGGGTCTTGGGATGGAGCCCCAGAGTTGGGCTCTGTGCTCTGCTTAAAGATTCTCTCCCTCTGCCCCAGCCCCTGTGCTCTCTCCCTCTTTCTCTCTCTCAATCCCCCCCTCTAAAAAATATAATAATTTTTAAAAATGGGAAATGGGGCAGGAGCATTGGTCCATATGAAACTCCTCTGGATTTGTTACCTGGTCGCCATCAAGGTTAGGCCCCACTCTCTCACAGAGACTGGGACGCAGGGGCCCTCTCTTTAGGTGACGACTGGAACAGATAGTAAATGCTCTTTGAAGCCTTGTGTTTTCTCACACAGGCACTTTATGGGAGACTAGGTTCGTCCTAGGAATGAGGCCTTGACTGTTAGAAACTATATTGGTGTTTGTTCACTGTGGTGTCTAAATGGGGTGTGTCTCCCGATCGGATGGGGGCCCCCAAGAGTGGGGTGACGATGGAGTGGAAGCCTGTGGCGCGGGCGGTGAAAGGATTCACCTGAGGCAGAGCAAAGGGGACAGAAGTTTGTGGAACACACCGTGGGGGAGCTGTGGGCAGGCCAGCAGGGAAGAGGCAGGGGTGGGGGCTATTTTTAAAGGGGGGATATGAGGGGGTATGGTGACGTATGGAATTCTCCCATTTTTTGGTAACTGTACCTGGTCCTAAGTAGCCCGTTGGTCAGTGAGGGCTTATGGGTATTCCGGGATGGGTCACCTGATGGCTGTGGCCCTTTCTGCATTTCATTGCTCAAGCCTATTGTCTAAAAGCAGCCTCTACATTCACTTCTTCATAGGCCAAGGTCAAGGCCTAATCAAGAAGAGGGCTCAGAGGAGCCTGGCTAATGTTTGGTTGAAGGGGCAACTTCTGTTAGCAGACCATGCAGCTCCAGTGGGATATAACATCGATCCGAAAACCACAAGACGGAGCAATTGAGTTATTGGTGGATTGTTGTTTTGAGAGCACTTTGTATGTATTCTGGATAAAAGGCCTTTGTCAGGTGATTCGTGATCTTTTCTCCCAGTTTGTGTCCGTTGGGACAGGGAATTCACCACGGGCCATGTGCATCCCTGCAGAGTCTTGCTGGGTAAGGCCCTAACCACCATTTACCCTGAGCATTTCTCACACCGAGGGGCGCGCTGTCATGCCCCGGCACAACGGGAAGGTCTGCTTCTGTCGGTTATAAAAAGCAGCGAATCCTCCCCCCCCCCCCCCGAGCTTGGTGTCTTCTCCTGTAACACGGTCCTCTTCGTCCAGGCTCCAATGACCGGCCCTTTGATTCGCCCCCATGGGCCTGGGTGCGTGGGGACTGGCCCAAGCATCAGACGGGCACTCTGGCTACTGCTCTTACAGTGAATAATGACGTGCTTTGTCTCGGACTCTGCAGCCTGTGTCTTCCACCAGCATCCACGGAACAGGAACAGGCTAAGCTGCTAGTGTGTAGGTAGGATAAAGCCTCAGATCCCACGCAGTGGGATCAAGCAGTGCTTTGATCGTTCTGGTGATAAGGATGAGAAGCTGACAGAGGTAGGGACTCTGGACAAGAGGACAAGGGTCCGCACAAGCCAGGTAAGGTGTGTGGGAAACCTTCCTGGGATCCAGTAGAGAACACTCTTGCCCACATGGTGGGCAAGTGAGGAGTTAAGGGTCCCCTGCTGTCCTTCTGGTTAATGAACATTAGAGGCTAAGTGCGGGAAGGAAAGAATGAAAGAACCCAGCTGTTCATACCTGAGTTCTCTTCCTCTCTTTTTTCCTAGTAACTACCATGCCAAAAGGAGGCTAACCACACATGCAGTCTATTTACCTTCTAGGCAGTCATGCCCCTCCACTACCTACCCTTTTTTTTTTAAGGTTTTATTTATTTATTTGACAGAGAGAGAGACAGAGAGAGCACAAGCAGGGGGAGCAGCAGTGGGAGAAGGAGAAGCGGACCCCCTGCTGAGCAAGGAGCCCAATGCGGGGCTCGATCCCAGGACCCTGGGATCATGACCTGAGCCAAAGGTAGACACTGAACCGACTGAGCCACCCAGATGCCCTCCTCTACCACCTACGTTTCCTGGGACTTAGTATCCATTTCAGAAGTCACCATTCTCCAGGGCATTTTCGGTTATCACACAAAATTTCTCCTGGGCTCCATCACAAGATTCCTCCCCTGGGTACCCAGCTCTCCACCCTGCCCCTGAATTTTTATTGGAATACAACTGATACACATCACTGTACAAGTTTCAGGCGGACAGCATAAAGGCTTGGCTTACATATATTGTGAAACGATGACCACAATAACTTCAGTTAACACCCATCATCTCATAGAGATATAATAAAAAGAAATGGGGGGAAAATGTTTTCCTTGTGATGAGAGATCTCTTAGTGTTAGCGAGCCCTCTTGTTCAACTACAGACCCCAACAGTTACAATCAGAAACAGCCAAGGCCACTTAACTCGTGCTCAAACTAAAGCCCATCGTGCTTAAATTCTTATTGCATTTTCTTGAGGCACCGACAATGACCAGAACATTCCAACCACCACAGAAAAGCCCCGAGAGCAATAGGATGCTTGGAAGACCACACCCAACGCGTCCCCTTCAGTGCCCACTATTGTGGGTTGAACACATACCGACCCCCAGATGCCAGCACCTGAAATACATTTCTCCTTTTCTCTTCCCCAGACCCTCATCTCTGAGTTACTGGCTTCTCTGGGATGAATTTTTCCGAGTTTGCTGGATAATGGTGTTGACAAACTCAGCTGGGAGTTGTGCTCTCCATGTGTCCGGCCCCGTGGCGATTCCCCAGTAGCATTAAGATTTTCTCTCTTGACGGCGTTCCCGTGTACCACACAGCAGTGTTAGCTGCATTCTTCGCGTTGTATATCACATCCCTAGTACTTACTTGTCTCGCAACTGGAAATGTGTCCCTTTTGACCACCTTCTTCCAGTTTCCCCTGCCACAACCCCTGGCTCTGGTAACTACAAGTGTGATATCTTTTTCTCTAAGTTGGAGACCTTAGTTCTTGATCCCGCTCCCCTGGGTGGACGGAGCAAGGGATGTTATCCCAACGGTGGGACAGCACGCCGTGGAGCCCAGGCTGGAAGGGAATAGGACTATGGTGGCTGATTCAAGGGGTCACCAAAGCTGAAGCACACAGTGTCAGAGCAATTGTCGGAAGTTCATCGGGTGAGCCCAAGGGGGCAGCCACTCAGAATTGGAAGTGAGGAACAGCTTTGCCTGCTCATACAGACCCCTCCCTGCCTTCACACCCCCAGATGAGTGCCTCCTCCTCTACCAGGCTTTCAGCCCCTTGAAAAAGGAGTATGTGGGGGAACTTGCGGGGAGAGGGCCTCAAACTTTTCTGACTGCGGGCCTCAAGCAAGTCCAAGTCACCCGCCTAGCCGGTTCTCTAGCAGCAGAGGGCGCTGCTCACAGAGGCGGCCCAGGGCTTGAGGGGTCCCCGCTGGAGCGTGGTCTGTGAGGAGGCCCACAGGCAGGAGGTAGACCCGCAGGTAACTCCTCGGGCTGGGAGACAAGGAGAAAAAGCCTCCAGCCCTTTCCCTCAAGCAGGCTTCCTCCAGTCCTGTTCCCTCCCCATTCCCTCCTCCGAGGCAGAAATGCCCAGAGCTGGGGCACCTGGGTGGCTCAGTGGATTAAGCCTCCGCCTTCGGCTCAGGTCATGATCTCAGGTTCCTGGGATCAAGCCCCGCATCAGGCTCTCTGCTCAGCGGGGAGCCTGCTTCCTCCTCTCTCTCTGCCTGCCTCTCTGCCTACTTGTGATCTCTCTGTCAAATAAATAAAATCTTACAAAAGAAAAGAAAAAAAAAATGCCCAGAGCTGCTATTCTACTCCTTGGTCCATGTTCCTACAGGGAACACAAAGAGCTTGAATCCATCGGATAGGGTTTGAGGGGCGCCTGGGTGGCTCAGACGGTTGAGCGTCTGCTTTTAGCTCAGGTCAGAATCCCAGGGCCCCCCTTGGGCTTCTTGCTCAGCGGGGAGCCTGCCTCTCTCCCTCTCCCTCTGCCTGCTGCTCCCCCTGCTTGTGCTCTTTCTCCCTCTCTCTGCAAATAAATAAAAACTTTTTTTAAAAAATTGATAGGGTTTGAGTAAAGCTCTCCGCGAAGAAAAACAGTTGAGGTGACCCGTGGAATGGGCGCTCTGTGCCAAGTCAATCTACCATTGTGAAAATGTGTCAGGACTGTGATGCGTCCCAGGCTTGTACTGCGAAGGCACCTAAAGCAGCAGACGCGGACACAAGGACGCGGACAAACTCCCCTGCTATTCGTCATGGTGTGCGTGAGGGGGCTGGCTGTCAGCACCCGGTTTGAGTGCCCCCCAATCTCTTGTCCAGAGCTGCCCCTGCAAAGACGATGTCCCGGTGGCTGGCGCGTCAGAACTCTTGCTGGTTCGCAGGACTCAGCTGCTCTCAGACGTCTGGCCAACCCTCCCCTTGATGAAACTTGTTATATATATTTTTACTGACTCCAGGGCTGTTGCCGAGGGCCTAGCCATTTGATCTGCCACTTGAAAGAGTACAGACTGGCAGATTAAAGACCCCCCCTCTCTTGGGTTGCCTGGCTGGCTCAGTCGGAAAAGCATGTGACTCTGGATCTCGGGGTCGTGAGTTTGAGCCCCATGTTGGGTGGAGAGATTACTTTAAAAAAAGCCACCCTTTTTGGGGGGTCACAAAACTGGGCAAACCAACTGTGGACACTTATGGGACTGTCGGGGTCAGTCACAGAGATGCCCACAGTAAAGGTCCCTTCTCCGATGAGACCAACTATAATCAAGCTGCTGACCAAACCTTCATGGGACTGGGTTGCAAAGCACAGGACCCTATGTTTCTGATGCAGAAAGCATATTTGTGACCCTTGCAGCAAAGGAGGCCACATTGCATGGGCCATAGACCCTGCTCTCTCCTGACAGGTTGACTATAGCAGACCTTGGACCATACCTCCCAGGGCTGCGGATGGTCTCATCACTTTTAAATATATATATATATATATATATATATTTTTTTTTTTTATTTGTCAGAGAGAGCAGAGAGCAAGGAAGAGGGAAGCAGCCTCCCCGTTGAGCAGAGAGCCCAATGGGGGACTTGATCCCAGGACCCCTGGATCATGACCTGAGCTGACGGCAGACACTTTACCAACTGAGCCACCCAGGGGTCCCACTGTGTTGCCGGTCCAGTCTGATCAGCTGATTCCCAGCTCTCCAACCCACTTGCAGCCTGATGAATGGTACACCTTTTCCCCTCGAGCATCACCCAGCAATGGGCCAATAGTCAAACGTATCTGATGCACGTTCCCTACCGCATTCGGATCTGATACGATGTCTGACTCCATTTCCTCTGGGTCCACACACCTTAGCAGGGCAATTCCGTCACTGAATGCAGCTGTCCCCAGCAAGGGGATCTCTTGGCAGTGATTTGGATGAAAGCAGCAGGGTCGAAGTCAAGACGAATTGACGGGTATTGGGATGGGACATACCGATGATGTGGCCAATTATGTGAAAAGTACCAACTCCAGTACCTTGGGAGAGAATTCTTGTAGACCTCCAAAGGTGCAAGGATGGAGGGGCAGTGAACACCACTTTTACCCCGGATATCCCACATTGCCCCGAGTCACACCGCGGCTGTCGTGTTGGTGGTCCTCTTCCTCGTGCTATGAAGACATTGTCACCAACAACTTGCTGGTCTGAGATTACTTTATGATTCCTGACGCCATGGAAGGCAACTCCTAAAGGTGCAGTGCTGTTTCCATCTCATGTTAAGTCGAGGGTTTTTCTGACACCCGAGTGGCCTTGGATCATGCCACATATGGATTAAAGCTGCAAATACTTGGTGACACTGTGCATATGGCTGAACCAAACCCATGGAAAGATGCCAACAAATCTTGAACTGCAACAAATCTCTGCATCTGTGGGCTCTATGTTCGTATGTGGGGGAGGGTAGGCCATGGATTATCTCTCTGCTGGGGACAGGGGTAGCTTTTTGGCCCATATCTTGCCCCTATAATTATTTTTTTTTAATTTTTCAAAAGATTGTATTTATTCATTTGTCATAGAGAGGGAGAGAGAGAGAGCACAAGCTGGGGGAACAGCAGGCAGAGGGAGAAGCAGGCTCTCTGCTAAGCTCGATGCAGGACTTGATCCTAGGACCCTGGGGTCATGACCTGGGCTGAGAGCAGACCCTTAACCGACTGAGCCACGCAGGCGTCCTGACCTCTTATAATTATTGACAAGGGCCCTGAAGATCATGAGAATAGTCCAAGCTCCTTTCTGTGTGATGGATACGAGCCTGACCTCAGACTATATCCTCACAGTCTAAAAGAGGAGCGAGCCGTCCCCTGGGACTTTTTCAGAGCTGGGTGAAACCAGGACTCTGGGAGGCAAGGGAGAGGTAGCAATTGCCAGGTGGTCTCACCCTGCAGCTTGGAGCTCTGCTGAAAATCCTTTACGAGACAAATTAAGCAGATTCGATCACAAACCCTGTTGGGTCTGATTAATCGGGGTGGCACGCAGACATGAAACTCCAGATTTGGCTAAGAATGGGAGCAGCTAGAGGGTGCCGTGCTGGGGGAGGCAATCCACCGTGGGCTGTGAGTGCCTTTGTACATTTTTTTGCCGGGCATGCCAAGACCGGAAGACCCTGACTGCTCTTTGCCTGGACTTTTCTCAGCATTGTTTTTGCACGCCTGCCAACGGCCTTGAGGGATGAGGTGACGTCTTCCCCTACACGGAGAGGGCTTGTTCCCACTAAAACCGGTGAATTCCCCCAGCTTGCTGTTCCTCTCCTATAATGTAGCCCGCTGCACATGCCAATACCCCTGAGAGGTCCCGTGCATCGTCTCCGTGGGACTTAGGGAGCACGGGGAACCAGCATGAGCACTCTTCAGATCCTCCAGCTATATTGCTTTGCCAGGAGTAATAAGGTCATTTTCTCACACTCGGGAGTCTCATGTCTTTTGCCAATATCCACGAAGCAGTAACAAGTTAACCTTTTAGCTGATAAGGAGGGTAAAATCTCCGATTCTGTACAATTCCTGACAGTACCTAATCTTTTCATTTCCTTACCCGTGACTTCTAAACAGCGCACATTTTTACTTTTGATAAAGTCCAATCTATCAATTGTTTCTTTTGTGGATCATACTTCTATGTCACAGATAAAAATTCTTTGCCTTATCCCAGGTCACACACAATTTTTTCCTGTGCTTGCCTCTAAGATGTTTTACAGTTTTGGGGCACCTGGGGGGCTCAGTCAGTTGAGCGTCCAACTCTTGGTTTTGGCTCAGGTCATGATCTCAGGGTTGTGGGATCGAGCCCCACATTGGCCTCTGCACTCAGCACGGAGTCTGCTTGTCCCTCTCCCTCTGCTCCTCCCTCGCCCCCCCTCAAATAAATACATAAATAAAATCTTTAAAAAACTAAATAATTTATAGCAGCAGTGTCCACCATAGCTGAACTGTGAAAAGAGCCCAGATGTCCATTGACAGATGAATGGATAAAGAAGACGTGTCATACACACACACACACACACACACACACACACACACACACACAGGAATATTACTCGGCCATCAACAGAAACGAAATCTTACCATTTGCAATGACATGGATGGAACTAGAGGGTATTATGCTAAGCGAAATAAGTCAATCAGAGAAAGACAATTACATGATTTCACTCATATGTGGAATTTAAGAAACAAAACAGAAGATCATAGGGGAAGGGAGGGAAAAATAAAATAAGATGAAATCAGAGAAAAAGAGAGACAAACCATATCACTTTTTTTAATAATGATTTTTATTTATTTATTTGACACAGAGAGACAGATAACAAGTAGGCAGAGAGGCAGGCAGAGAGAGGGGAAAGCAGGCTCTCCATTGAGCAGAGAGCCCGATGTGGGGCTCAATCCCAGGACCCTGAGATCATGACCTGAGCCAAAGGCAGAGGCTTTAACCCACTGAGCCACCCAGGTGCCCCGATGGGAAGTATTATTATTTTTTGCTTTTTTTTTTTTTGCCTTTAAATTGAGAAAAGACAGAGTTCTGCTATCCAAAAATGTGGCCTCCAACATGTTTTCAGGAATAGTTTAAACTCAAATAATGATGAGTGCATATACAATCTTTTTCCACACTTAAAATTCTAAATAAAAACAATGATAGCAGGGCGCCTGGGTGGCTCAGTGGGTTAAAGCCTCTGCCTTTGGCTTGGGTCGTGATCTCAGGGTTCTGGGATCGAGCCCCGCATCGGGCTCTCTGCTCAGCAGGGAGCCTGCTTCCCTGCTCCCCCCGCCTGCCTCTCTGCCTACTTGTGATCTTTGTCAAATAAATAAATAAAATATTTTTTAAAAAATGATAGAACGATAATGATGGGGCCCAGGGGCACCTGGCAGGCTCAGTTGGTAGGGCATGTAACTCTTGACCTTGGGGTTGTGAGTTTAAGCCCCACGTTGGGTGTGAGGATGACCTTTTTCTTTTAATTTTTCTTTTTTTATGACTTTTTTTTAAAAATGAGGTTCAGGGCAGGCTGCCCCAAAATATGCTGCTTTGGCATATTGATTATTTTGAATTAAAGTTACTTAAGACGGGGGAGGCCAGGGGAAAGGAAAGAATAAAGTTACTTAAGAAACAGTCAGTGCAAGGGCACTCCGACCCTCCTCAGAAAACAGGAAATCATTCTCCCACGTGGAAGGTCCCCTTCCCTGTACCAGGAAGATAGAAGTCGGGAATTCAAAGCCAAGAAGTCTTTATAAACAAACCCTGCTGCGTCACCCATTTACTACCCTAAGCCCAAACTTCTTTGTCTCGTCAATTCTTCACAAATGTATTGTTTCTTTGTTTAAAAGGTTTAAAAGTTGCCTGCTTTGGTCACTTCCTTGAGTCTTGTGTTTTTAAGAACTGCTGTTTGTATGAAATCAAATTTGTTTTTCTCCTGTTCATCTGTTTTATATCAATTTAATTATTAGATTAGGCAATGAATCTAGAAGCGAAGAAGGGAAAACTTTCCCTCTCCCACAATGCCATGCTTCCACTTAACACAGCACAGTGAGGCCTTGTACCAAACAAATCACTCCCAACTTCTTCCCAATAGGAGATGCCCCGTGTCTCAAGAATTATCACATCCAGCTCTAAATTCAAGATTGTTGAGGGGCGCCTGGCTGCCTTAGTCGGTTGAGCATGTGATGTCTGATGTTGGTGTGTCTGGAGTTCAAGCCACGTTGGGCATGGAGCTTACTTAAAAAAAGAAAATGTAAAAGAGATTGTGGTTCAATGTTTATTTTTCTCTAAGTCGGTCACAATAGTGTACTGCTCTTCTGTAATTTGTGCACTAAATTGTGAACTTCAACTACCATCAACATACCCGATATAAGGGACAGGCTGAAGAGAATATGCTGACATACCCTCAACACACACACACACACACACACACACACACACACACACACACACACACACCAAAATAAGGAAAAAAGGAAATATGAGCAGCTACTTCCATTTTGTTTGACAAGGAGTGGGGCCCCCGCCCCCGAGTCTCAGGCTTAATCCTCTCTACCTACATGAAGAGCAACGAAACATCCCTTGATGATCGGGACCAATCACACCAGTCAAACTCCCATTTGTCCTGTAGGTCCAGGGACACGTGGAACTTAGATGCTAACCAGCTCGACCCCAGTCTCAGCGCCCATGCAGCCATGGTCGTTTCTCTCGGTAGACTGACTAATTCCTCGGACCTCTGAGTCCACAGAGGCTAAAATCAAGGCAACAGGAAGAAACTACTGGCAAATGGAGGTGGAATAGGCAATCTCCTTTTCCAGATGATAAAAAATAAGATACGACCAAGGTAAGGTATGATCCATGTGAATTCTCTTGAGCTCATTCTCGCCTTCTTTCGCTGTAAAGTGAGTTCCATGGTCAGAGGCAGCATTGAATGGGGTATCATGCTCACAGGTAGGCCCGTGTCAGCTCGACTGCTGCAGGCAGGGAAGGCACCCCCATGATGGAAGGGGCCCCATGTCATCACCCTGCCCCCAGATGGCTGACATTCTTAGGTGAGTCATCTTATCCACACGATTATTGAGCCTTCATCCCAGTTGATGACATTTGTTGAGCATTTATATGGAACACAAATGTGTTTATACTCTGTGGCCATCCTTAGAGGCCCAACCACATATCACTTTCCAGAACCTTCTTGTCACCAATAGTACTGTTCTTTCCAAGTCCCTGAACATCAAACAGTGTAGTGACATACCCTTCAGCCATTTCTCCTTGCAAGCAAAGGGAACAAGCAGATACACCACTTGAAACTATGTTCTCAGGGGCGTCTGGGTGGCTCAGTCGGTTGAGCATCTGCCTTCGGCTCAGGTCATGATCCCAGGGTCCTGGGATTGAGTCCCACGTTGGGCTACCTGCTCAGCGGGGAGTCTGCTTCTCCCTCTGCCTGCCGCTCCCCTGGCTCGTGCCTTCTCTCTGTCAGACAAATAAATAAAATCTTTAAAAAAAAAAAAAAGAAAAGAAAAGAAACTGTGTTCTCAGAGAAGGTTTCGGGCTACCTGTGAGGGGCTGTGATGCCACAACAATACGCTTCCGCAAGGCCCTTTCTGTCACGTGAGCTGGACTTACATAGCTTTGAATCATCTCCTCATTAAACGACTGGTGTGATAGTTAACTGTATCAGCTTGACCGGGCCGAGGAAGGCCAAATAGCTTGTAAAACATCCTTCTGTGTTTGTCTATGAGGGTGTTTCTAGAAAGGATTAGCATTTGATCTGTGACTGAGTAAAGAGATCACCCCTCACGCATGGAGGCTATTAGCTGCCGATCCTTCGAGGGCCTGAATGGAAGAGTAAGGTGAAGAGAGGGAAAATTCCCTCTTCTTGAGCTGAGATGTCCATCTTTTCCTGACCTTGGACATCGGATGAAGCTCCTGGTTCTCAGACCTTTGGACCGGAACTAAATTCAACCACTGGCTTTCCTGGTTCTCCAGCTTTCAGACAGTAGACTGTGGAGCTTCCTGGCCTCCATAGCCTTGTGTGTGAGAAGATCCCAAGAATAAATCTCCTCTTCGATACCTATATGTATCCTATTGGTTCTATTTCTCTAGTGAACCCTAAGACGACTGGTTACAGAGAAGTCCCTGGGTTAGCCTGCGAGGCCTGCCGTAACTAAACATCACAGACGAGGTGGTTTCAAAAGCAGAAATTTATTTTCTCATAGTTCTGGAAGCTCAGAAGTCAGACATAAGACATCAGCAGAGTCGGTTTCTTTCAGAGGCCTCTTTCCTTGGCTGGTTTCTCCATGTACCTTCCCACAATCTTCCCCCCACTCCCCACCGCGCCTGTCTGTGTTCTAATCTCCTCTTCTTCTAAGAACACCAGTCCTGTTGGATTAGAGTTTACCTCAGGGGCCTCATTTCACCTTAATTACCTGCTTAAAGGCCTTATCTCCAAATATGGTCACGTTCTGTGATGCTGGAGATTAGGACTCAACATCTGAACTCAGCAGGGACACAAGTCAGGCCATTCCAGGACCCACGAAACCACAGCTGTGGGTGGAGAAAGGGAAGGCAGTGTGGCCGACAAAGTCCCCCCAGGAGAGTGAACCACTGCTCGTGAGCCTTACCTGTGCCTCCGTAACCTGCTGAGGGCCGAGTTGTATGTATCACATCTATTTCAAGATCCCCCTGTACTCTTCACCAGCCAAACAGCTACGTCAAGGGCTCACTACTCTGGAAGTTTCAGTCTTGGTGGTGGCCCTGATTTCAGGGAGTCCTCCACGCCCGCAGTATGGGTTTGGGTTTGCCTTTCCGAGGGGAGACCACAGCGTTTGGTTTTTTCTGTTTTGAGGCATCGTGCGTTCACGTCTGCAAAGTGCTTGGGAGAGTATCCAAGAGAAAATAAATGCTTTATGCTCGCTGTTCCTGCTGCCACTGGAAGGGGAAGGAAGTTCCAGCCTTCCATCTGGCGCTTCCTAGCAGGAAAACTCTCACGCCACAGGTCAGGGAGCCAATCGCGGTGTTTGGCCAGTTGCTGGTTCCATCTGTTACAACTGAAAACCCCAAAACTGGGGAGATTACTACAGAGTGATTTGTATACCCACTGGGCTCACCATACATTGGATTTAAGTTACCTTGGGAAATCACTGCAGGTCCTTTTGGGGGATGGCTAGGAAGGTGGACGGGACATAATTATTGTGTTATTATAGTGGCTTCTTCATGGTCCTTGGTCTCCACTTCATCCTGGAGACTCTGGGGATGTGACCTGAGGGGCTGTGACACCATCATGGTGACCTGACTTGCTGTTTGCCAGAATTCTTTTTATTTTTAAGATTTTGTTTATTTATTTGAGAGAGAGAGTGAGCACGTTCGTGAGCCAGGGGCAGGGGGGGGGGGCACAGGGAGAGAGAGAAACACAAGCAGACTCCCCAGTGAGCAGGGAGCCTGACCACTTGAGGCTCAACCCCAGGATCCTGAGATCAAGACCTGAGCCGAAATCGAGGGTCAGACACTTAGCCCACTGAGCCATCCATGCCACGCTGTTTGCCAGAATTCTTTTCATGAGATGGGTCGTGCTTCTACTTTAATCCTGGGGCCCCCATGGTCTAGTAATCACCATCAAAGATCACTGGTGACCAAACCACCAGTTTGATTGCCACTCTACCCCGTACCTCTACTCTGGGGCATGGGTATCAGTTAGCTTGTGCTGTGAAACAAGCCCCTTGAAGCTCAGAGGCTTAAAACAACAACCATTTATTGAATTAACAGTTGTTAGCCATTGACAGCTCCTCCCTTCTGGAGCCCTCTCCCTTTCAAGCACACCACCCAATTTCTTTAGAGAAACACTGCCCATTTTCATCGGGGAGATAACTAGCTGGGGCGGGGGGGTGGCTGTGGTGGAAATGCACCTATTCAACCATTCGTCAAATACATTTTACTTTATTTTTTTAAGACTTTATTTATTTATTTGACAGAAAGAGTGCGTGCGGGGTGGGGGAGGAGCAGAGGGAGAGGGACAAGCAGACTCTGTGTTGAGTGCAGAGCCCGATGTGGGGCTCAATCCCAGGATCCTGAGATCATGATCTGAGCTGAAAACGAGCGTCAGACGCTTAACCAGCAGAGCCACCCAGGTACCCCTCAAACAGATTTTAAATAACCAGCTCCTTTGGTGCCACCTTCCTACTTCTACTCTCCATACCTGAAGAGTCGGGGTGCTTCCTCCCCGAAACCAGCTTTTGCTCCTGCCCCACCCAGGCTTTGCCTGAGATTTGCTGGCCCCGATTGATTTTCAGATGGAGCCCATCTGCATTCATTGGTGAATTTCTCCAACTCTTGGTTCTTTATCCTCACCCCTTCCACTCATTTTATGAATGAATTTACTCTGCACTTCTAATTGTTCCTATTTGATTTGGAAAGGTAAACACCTGTGTTCCATTCAGTGTCTTTTACTACAAAAGCCTCTGATTACATTTAAATCCATTCTCTCTAGACCAATATAGCAGTTTACAAAATATATTCCTCCCGTATGTATTAAGAGTGGGTGATAGCAGATAGAAAAATTAAGGTATATGCGCTCTGTCTTGGGAAAGAAGAGCCAGGGACTTGTATGATTTCCTAAAGACAATAATTTTAGCCTATTGCTGTTTATAGTCAGTGTGTGATGTGGGGGGAGGCACTTCCTTTGCTTAATGCGTCACCGTAGGCTATTTTGTCTACTTTGGTTTCTCCCAAGGCCACAGTTGAGATTTTATCATTTTCAGGCTGCTTATGCTGTTCTGCTTGCCTCAGGCAAAAATTGTCATATAAAAATAAACAAACAGGCCAGGACCTGGGTAGGCTGAGGGGCAGTGAGACAGGGGAGGCAAGGCGAAGCCTGTCTAACTATTCCCTTCCTCGATGTCACCGCTGCTCCTGGGGGTTCCAGGACACGTTAGCCTGTATGTTCATTGGTACAAGCTTCTTACTGGGGAATTGAAAATACTGATTAAAATTAAGACAACAGGGGTGCCTGGGTGGCTCAGTTGGTTAAGCGCCTCACTCAGCTCAGGTCTTGATCTCGGCTCAGGTCTTGATCTCAGGGTGGTGAGTTCAAGCCCCGCATTGGGCTCCACATTGGGCATGGAACCTACTTTTAAAAAAATTAAGGTGCACCTGGGTGGCTCATTCGGTTAAGTGTCTGCCTTCAGCTCAGGTCATGATCCCAGGGTCCTGGGACTGAGCCTCACGTCCTCATCCTCGGGCTCCCTGCTTAGTGGGGAGTCTGCTTCTCTCTCTCCTTCTGCCTGCCACTCTGCTTACTTGTGCTCTCTCTCTCTCTCTGTCAAATAAATAAGTAAAATCTTTAAGAAAAAAATTAAGACTGCAAAACTTTGATACAGTAATTCCTTTCATACAGATGTGCAAAGATATATGCACATAGAATGTCTAACTTTGCTAGTAATCGCAATATGCAAATTAAAACAGTGGGATATCTTTTCAGCTATCAGAATGTCAATGATTTGAAAGAAAATCAATGCCCATTATTAGGAAAGTTGAAAGTGTTCATGGATACATTAGTACAAGCTGTGTGGAAGGCAGTTCTAACATGTATCAAAATCCATAGACAGATGCAATCCTTTTTATTTTAAGACATCAATTTTAAGTAATCTCTACACCCAATGGGGGGCTCCAACTTACAACCCCAAGATAAAAGTTGCACGCTCCACCAACTGGGTCAGCGAGGCCCACCTCTCAGAATGTATCCCGGGGAAATATCAGAGAAGCCTACAAAGAAATGCACACAAAGATACTAATCTCTACATTGTTTATACTCGTGAAAAATTTGAAACCATCCAAATGTCCGTCCATTAATTATTGGCCATCCATAAGGAAAAATACACAGTCCTAAGGTATCAACATGGAAAGATATACAAGATATATTGTGTTTAAAGCGACTGTCAGGGGTGCCTGGGTAGCTCAATTCTTTTGGCTCAGGTCATGATCACAGAGTCCGGGGATGGAGCTCCCCTCCAGCTCCCTGCTCAGTGGGAAGCCTGCTTCCCCCTCTCCCATTTCCCCCTGCTTGTGTTCCCTCTCTCACTATCTCTGTCAAATAAATACAATCTTAAAAAAAAAAAAAAGAAATTTATAAAGTTGCTCTGCTTCACTGATAATTAAAATGAATGCAAATTAGAGGAGTAATGAGTCGTAATTATTGCCTTTCATATTGGTGAAAAAATTCCAAGATTAACACCCAATTTTTTTTTTTTTAACACCCAATGTTGTATACAGCCCTAGTCTCAAAACTTTTTGGATCAACCACGTGTATTATACAGTAAAACTTTTTTGACCTCAAACGCTAAATATGTTTATATGATTGTTTTTATAAATAAAAACAGGATTATATTCCTCATTCTTTTCTGTCATTTGAAAATTCATGCATACATTGATGCTCTGTGCAATAATGTTTGCAATAAGAAAAAGTAGAAATATTCAGAATGTTCATCAGTAGAGGACTGGTTAAATAAAGGATTAAATATCAACATACATGTTAGGGTAGTGATAAGTCGTCCAAGAGAGTGAAGTAGTTATATGTTATTGACGTGGTAAGAGCACTGTATGAAATACTAAGTCTGAAGTATACACAGAAAACGGAATAGTAGTTCGTGGCGGGGGCGGGGTGAGGAATGTGAAACTAAGCAGGGAATCTGTTTCCCATTGTTCCGTTTGTGCAGTTGAAAACGTCCAACTCGTCTGTATAACTTTTCCCATTAGAAGAATACTAAAGATCTAAAACCAAATTTCCAAAGTCGCTTGCATCATTAAAGCAGAAGGCACGCATTTTACAGTTGAGAAAATGAATAAGTTTTGTGTGTTCGTACTAGCTCACAGTTGAGGATTGAAAAAAATTCCTAAAGGGATTTGAGGCAACAGGAAACGGGTTCCCGCTTGTGAGCTAGTCAAGATCATGTTTACGAAGGCACTCTTCTAACGTTTTGTGCAAGTTTCGTTTTGCTACCGTTAAAATTTAAAACATACAAAAAACAAAAAAAGGACCACAGAGAGGAGGAAGCTGGGTCTCCCGGGAAAGCCACGCGCCCCTCCCTCTCCCTCCCCTGCCTCCCGCCTCGGGTCCCTACCCCGCCCCCCTCTCCCCCCCTCCCCGTCTGGGGGCTCTCGAGCTCCGGCGCCCCGCCCACCCCGAGGCAGCTCAGCCAGGCTCCCTCGGCCGAGCACCAGCCACCCCAGATCGCCGATCGCCGCGGCCGGGAAGGAGGGCATTCGCGGTGCAGCGCGGCTGGCATCTTTGGCCGCCCGGTGGGCCCTCCCGCGCCGACTGCTCCCGCGCGCATTTACTCGGTGCGTCGATCGGTGGGTAGGCGCAGCCGGCTGGAAGTCCCGGGCTCCCGGCACTGTCTGGGAGGCGACACTAGACCGATGTCGGCGGCTCTGTCGGCGGCGGCGGCGGCGGCGGCCCTGTCGGGCCTGGCGGTGCGGCTGTCGCGCTCGGCGGCGGCCCGCGGCTCGTACGGCGCCTTCTGCAAGGGGCTCACGCGCACGCTGATCACCTTCTTCGATCTGGCCTGGCGGCTGCGCACGAACTTCCCCTACTTCTACGTGGTGGCCTCGGTGATCCTCAACGTCCGCCTGCAGGTACACATTTAGAGCAACTGACTTTGTAGCATTCGGGGGTCCCCGAAGGATGGCTGGCTTCCACCCTCCGGCTCCCCCGCTCTAGAACACAGCGGCCAGTAGACTCGCGCGCGCGGACTCGCCGGGCTGCCTTTCCACTGCCTTATCTTTCCCTGTAAATGGGCGGCTAGAAATCATCTTTGCAGAAAGCCTACAGCATAACCAAAAAAGCCAAAGATAGATGAAAGGGTGATTCTCTAGAAAATAGACAGCTCAAGGAACAGGAAAGAACTTTAAACTCTGAAAATCCTCAGAAATCCTCGAGACGTTCTTGCAGCCATAAAACGCAAACCAGCCTGAACGGGAGGAAGCGACCGTGGTCTCAGGATGCCCGGAGGGGGAAAACAAGAGGAAAGGTTACTAATAACCGAGAGGTAAACTAGCTGTACAACAGCGGTCCAATTGGGAAAGAAAATCTTCCAAATTAGACTAAGATGTGAACAGACTTCCAACTGAATAGAATGAATTCCAAGCCATTAGATGGACTGAGTTAGAAGCTGGAGGAAATTAATAACGTGATCTGGAAGGCATACATGTCTTCATCCCCAAAACCGAGTCAATGGCGAACAGAAACTACAGGGCAAAACAAACGTTTCAAACCGTACAAGGAAAGCAGGCTTCGAAAAGGAAGCGACCTCAGACGTGGCCGGGTTTTGAACAACTGCCAGGAGTAGGAGAAAGGATATCAGCTCGAACACTGAGGGGCATGTGCAGCATTCACAGGGACAAGACATCCCGTGCAGCTCAGCTTTGCAGTGAACCATATTTGAATACTCATTCCGATGGAAAGAGAAGTTATAGTTTGCCGTTCTTAGACCAAATCTGTCCGCTAAGCAGGGAAGACTTCACGACGGTGATGGGACCGGATGGGAAGGTTAGCCGCTTGAGCAGTGCGCAGTCCCAGCAACAAGTGGGCAGACGGAGAGGAGGAAATGGAGCAGTGGCGTTATTCTCGTGAAGCAGGAAGTCCAGAATCTGTCTCTAGTTGAAAGAATAACGCAGGTTTAGAGATCATATCATTAAAGCAAACAAGGTAGCCAACAGGAGATTTAAAAATAGTGATTCAGCCGTAGTGAGGGGGGAGGGGGGATGCTGGGACGGCCGGAAGTCAAAATTCCTTCTGTTATCAAGTCCAAAAAAATAGTAATAAAAGTATATTCTTAAGGAAGAAAGGAGGTGACCACTAAACAGGTGTAAACGTTTTTTACCTCTGGCTTAGGGAACTGAGTTGAGCAGGATGGGCAGGGATTTACTATTCACTATATGCCTTTTTTTTTCACTCTTGGATTTTTTGCAAACTATGTGTGTATTGCTTTGATTAAAAATTAAAACTTCTTAAAAACTGAACTGACTGCAATTAGAAGGAAATTTGGGGAAAGGGGAGCCGGGAATCGGCCCAGAAGGCCAGGGAGGGGAGAGTCTGCCTTCCTATCTTTCTGCAGCCGTGTATGTGTATCCTAAAATGTTCCTGAATGATCCCACGAAATATGATTTCCTTGCTTTCCATGCAAACCTTAGACCTCAAGGAAAAGCTTTAAAAATTAAAAGTGACCAGTCATCTTCGGGTAGCTCAGAGCTTCCTCACTCCCTGAAACTTCATGAGCAAATTTCTGCAGTGATGTAGTTAAGGTTAAAAAAAAAAAAAAAAAAAAGATTTATTTTATAAAACTTGCAATTTTTCAGAACTGTTTTCCAGGTTCATTGAGGCATAAGTGACATGTAACATTGTATGGACGTCAGCTGCCCGGTGTGTTGGTTTGATCCACTTCTAGTGGTGAAAACAGTCAAGATTCCTCTCTTAGCAACTGTCCAGTATATGATAGAATATGAACTATGATCACAATGCTGTGCCTTAAATTCCTAAAGTTTCTTTGTCTTCTCTGGGACTAACATCTCCTCTCTGCCCCCAGCCCCCATGCTCCTCTGTTTCTGTGGGTTTGGCTTTTTTTGATTCCACGGATACTCGAGACCAGACAGAACGTTGATGGGCACTTTGACGGACGCCTCAAGATGTCTAGACGAGGTGCTTACGTTTTAGTATCGGTCATAATAGCAAGCCGGTGGAATAAACTAGATGTCCCACGTCAGTGTGGGGGCGCAGGGCAGGCCACCCCGAGATGGGCCGCTTTGGCATGACCTTTACTTTGAGCCAGAAGCAGTCAGAAACCAGCAGATGCCAGAAAAGCTCTTTACCTCCCCCTCAACGGCCTGCTTGTACCGGGAAGAAAGCTTGAAACAGAGTCCTCTTTTTTTCTTTCTTTCTTTTTTTTTTTTTAACTTAAGATTGTATTTATTTGAGAGAGTCAGAGACCAAGAGCTGGGGGAGGAGCAGGGGGAGAAGCAGACCTCCCGCTGAGCAGGAAGCCCCCCTACAGGGGGCTCCATCCCAGGACCCTGGGATCACGACCTAAGCTGAAGGTTGACGCTTCACCATTTGAAGGACTGAGCCACCAAGGCACCCCAGAGATTCCTCATTAGCGGAAAAAAACCTGATCTGCATACCAAGGCGACCTTTGTTTTCCAAACATCTCTCCCCTTCCTGCTAATGGTCTTTCTCCCCCTTTTATTTTCGAACCCTACCCCTCTCCTTGGCTCCTATGAGCCTCTTGTTGCCTCATTGCTTCTGCAATCTCCTGTCTGTGGATTCCCCGCTATTAAATTTGATTTTCTGTTCATCTGTCGCATGTCAGTTTGAGTCTTAGTCAGGCAAGAAGGACCTTGAAGGGCAGAGAGGAACTTCCTCCCCAACAGTAGGAGTTTGGTTTAATAAAAATAGCACAACTATATAATGGAGTACTGTGTTGCCATTAAAAACAAGGAACTCTATTTTATCAAAGTGGAATGAATCTAATAAATGGGAAGTCACCTCACAAATGGCTTGCGATTGAGCCAGAGGGACACACACACACACACACACACACAGATGTATACATGTATATACATTAGTACACTCTACATCACTAAGTGGAGTGAAACGGTGCCTGGGTGGCTCAGTCATTAAGCCTCTACCTTCGGTTCAGGTCATGGTCCCACGGTCCTGGGATCGAGCCCCACATTGGGCTCCTTGCTCACCCGGAAGCCTGCTTCTCCCTCTCCCTCGCCCTCTCCTTGTGCTCTCTCTTACTCTCTGTCTCTGTCAAAAAAATAAATGGGGTACACCTGGGTGGCTCAGTGGGTTAAAGCCTCTGCCTTTGGCTCAGGTCATGATCTCAGGGTCCTGGGATGGAGCCCTGCATTGGGCTCTCTGCTCAGCGGGGAGCCTGCTCCCCCCCCCCCCCCCCCCCCCCCCGCCTGCCTCTCTGCCTACTTGTGATCTCTCTCTCTCTGTCAAATAAATAAATAAAATATTAAAAAAGATAAATGGAACCTTTAAAAAAACAAAAAGACTACTTGGAAACATTATTGCACCCTTGGGATAAGCCATGGGATGTTCTAAGCACTTTATATATATCATCTCATTTAATCCTGGCAACAACCCAGAGATAGGGGCCGATATTCTCCACAGTTTTCAGGGCAGGAGACCAGCACAGAGGAGTGGCAAAGAGATGAAATACTTCAAACGGTATTATTCTAATACGAGGCATTCATTGTGATGATTAGTTTTAAGCGTGCCTTTATTACTTAAATTGTGAGGCCTTTGCATTTTGGGTGTAAGATTCACTATGCAGTGGGTGCCAATGATGCTGGAATTTGGGGAAATCTAGTGCTACTGGGGTCACAGAGGGTCGGATGGAACTCAGCCGCTCACAGAGGATTTGAATTCAAATTAAGGAAACTCATGTTAAAAGCATTCTTTATAGCAAACACTCAAATAAAAGCAAATTGGTTTCATTGTGGAAATTTTAACTAATTAAACACCGCTTTCTTCTCAGAAAACTCAATTCTGGTCACTCGAATGACTTGGCATGGATGCCTTGTCCCCAGGATAGGGGGAGAGGTGGCAAGAGACTTGTAGACATTGTCTTTCAAGACATGAGTTACTAGGTGGAAGTGACTAGATGGAATTACTAGTTACCCAAAATCCCTTTGGGTGTTTTTACTGCAAATCTGGGAGCTTCACTTCAAATCCTTCCTGAAAACGGCTTGAGAACCTGGAGGTCAGGTTCATGAGCCAAATTTTGCTGAACCAAAGACTCTGAGTGATTCTGGACAAGCTAAACGAAGTCTTCAAAGGTGGACGCCCCAGAACAAGCAAGGATATCCAATATTCTGGGGCTTTACTTAATGTCTTTCCATCACCTGTATTTCTACCCCAAATACTGCTATGGCCTGGAGTAGTGAATCCCGGTGATTTTTGGCAGTTCCCCAAAGATGAGGATATTAAGTAGATGGAAAAGTAATGTAGAGGGCAATAACCTTGTATTCCTTAAATTCCTAGCATGTACAAACACTCTTCTTCCATTTACAGGATTCTAAAACCACTCCCCCTTGGCAAAACTTAATTACCCGACATACAATCAAGAGCTATGCATACAAACATTCCTAGCTATCCTCGTTGGAGATGAGGTGTTGGGACCTCTGTTTATAGTTCAAGTTCTCCCAATGATGACCCTTATTTCTCTAGCTCTGTCATTATCGCAATTTGATACTGACATTCTGCAATACCATGACCTAAATGGTGAATTCATCACCACCACGCTAACCTATTTACAATACTAAAGAAGAGGGGAGAGAGTTGAAAAAGCAAACAATCAGCCAGAGAACACAGGTGGAGGGTACAGTCCTGACTCCTGCAAAAGCCACAAGGTGATCCTGTCAATTATGATTTCTCTATCAACCCCATGTTCTTTTTGCCTTTCCTCCTGGGGATGCTCAGGTCTTTCTTCCTGAAGAGTCTGAGCCCTTGATGGTCCTTTGTAGGGTCGCAATCCTCTGTCTTGTGCCTCCTCGGGCTTGTAGTGAAGAAGGCACCTTAGGGGATCTCCTGGGTCTCGTCCATATTCCTGCATGTCTTCATTCTATAGCATGGACACTGTGATCATGTGTTTTGAGCGACTCCAGGAGCTCAGAGTGGCTTCAAATTCAGTGGAACCATGGTTTCAGACCATACTGGATGTGTTTCTTCTAGGGAACTAGAACCTCTAAACCAGCAGAGTAGCAGGAATGCAAGTAAAACTTGCAGATTGGGTCTGGCGCAATGACAAGAAGCCCTTCCTTGATTCCTACCCCTCATTCCCAGGCTTGCAAACCTTGGCGGTGGGAGAAACAGCACTATATGTTGGTTGCTGGTCCATATTATTTATTACATCCTAGCAGTCTCTGCTGTGATTCTCCCACTAGGGCGTGCCACAGACTCCATATCCATAGAGCATCCTGATTTACCCCCAACATTTGGGGCCACCCTGGCATCTTCCAGATGATAAGGGCCAAGGTTCAGACTGAACTAGCACGGGAGCCAGTCCCGGCTGGAGAACCTGTTTCAGCTGCGGGTGCACGTTAGCCTGTGTGTGGTGGGGCCAACATCTCCATCTCTCAAGCCTTGGATGGGGGCGAAAAATCTCTGTAGTTCCCATAAGGATTTCCTATCGCGTTTTACTTCCTCTGTTGATAAGGGCAGGAGCCCTAATTCATTCCATTTGCCCCTTCTTACCCTATCCCCCCTTCTCCGAGAGCCAGGGAGCCAATGCAGCTGTATACAGGGGGCAGACGCTGGTCTTGGGCTGCAGATTTCTGAAGTCAGGAGGCCTGCTGGGGCAGCCTGTACCTGTGGGGTGAATAGGAAGAAAACGGTGGGGGCGGCCTCCTACTCCATACCTCTCAGCACTCCTCAGACGGCACAAAAGGTAACTGCTAGTGGCTTCTGGGACATCATGTGTTGCAGCATGGAGCTCAGAAGAACTAACAGAACCTCCGGGGGCCCCTGGCAGCTGCCGGCCAGCCAAGGAACACTCCACCTGGATGGCCAGAGGACTGGAGACTTGGTCTGGTGGGTTCCAAAGGGCACCCAGGGGCGCCTGGTGGGCTCAGTCGGTAGAGCATGCGACCCTTGATCTCAGGGCCGTGAGTCCAAGCTCACTTAAATAAATTACTTAATTAATTAAAGGACACTCAGATGTTCCCCCTCTGAAGGGTTCTCAGCCACAGTTGGGGGGGCAGGGGGCGCACCCAGAGGCTGAACATCAACAACAGTAGCAGAAGGTACATACTCTAGGCCAAGTGTGGATGCTGCCCAATGTCAAGTCTACCCAGGTAACTGGTAGAATCATCCCAGAGGAGGGGCTCAGAGTCCCACCGGGCCCACTGAGCAGCAGACTCAGGGAAGAACTCCACTTTCCCCTAAATGCCGTTGGCACCCCCTCTCCTCCATGGTTGGTACTCCTGCAAGGGTGTTCTGGACCCCTCAGCAGCAGCATGGATGGAAAGGCACTTTACAATTAGCCTCCGAAAGGTTTGGGGTGGTCCGGCTCCCATTTGCAAGTTGCCAAGGTCAACAGGCCGAAGTACTTTCAGGGCAAGGCCAAGGGGGAGGTTCACACGTGTTATAGCAAATTTCTCGCTCGGGCTCACCTGACTGTCTCCGCATTCTAAGGACTCTGGGTCTGTGTCATTGATTCATGCCTGGGGACTGTATGCGAACGATTCCTCTAGCTCTTAGGCTGGTAGGTGATTCAAATGCTTGATGCCTCTGTTGGCCAGACCTGAGAATCTTTCTGGTTATACAGACCAACTAAGGCCTTGGTGGATTGTCCACAGATTCCATTCCTGGGGACTCCAAGCTTAATTATCCCTAGTCAGAGATCTCTGTATGTGTGGTAGTCTGCTCGGGTTGTCATGGCAATACACCAGGGGCCCGCGCAGCTTAAGGAGCAGACATTCATTTTCTCCTAGTTTTGGAGACTGAAGTCCAAGATCAAGGGGCCCGCAGAGTTGGTTTCTGGTGAGGCCTCTCTTTCTGTTGTAGGAACTGAAGGCAGGCCACCCCAAGATGGGCCGCTCTGGTGTGAAATTATTTTGAGCTGAAGGCAGTGAAGACCCTGTGGGCTCAAGAGAAATTGCTGCCCTTCCTTTAACTACATAAAAGAATCTAAATTGGCAGGTTTTTCCCAGAATAAGGGTTATTACCAGAGATACATTTTATCTGAGCAACCCATCTGGATGGCAGAGCAAACATCAAATTACCAATATCTGCTCTTCTTATCACCTCGTGAAGTGCACCCCTTTCCTCTGAAGTCCTAGACCCCTACCCTCTTCTGTTTAGTTCAGGATGACACATAGACATCACTTTGCCTGACTGTCTTTGGAATTTCCAGGTCTGTATGGAGTCCCTGTATGTATCCTATTACATTTGATTTTCTCCTGTCGATCTGTCTCTTATTAATTTGATTCTTAATCCACCTAGAAGGACCTTTGAAGGAGAGGGAAATTCTTCCTCCCCAACACTGTCTTATAGATATCTGCCTTCTCACCGGGTCCTTACATGACTTTTCTTTATGCTTCGTAGAAAGAGATTTCTGGTATCTCTTCTTCTTCTTACAAGTACCCCAGTCCTACAGGATCAGGGGCCCACCCTTATGACCTCACTTAACCTTAATTACCTCCTTGAAGTCCCTAGCTCCAAATATAGTCACCTTGGGCGTTAGAGCTTCCGACATACAAATTTAGGGTGTTGGCAGGGGATGACACAATTCAGTGCACAACAACATGGCTGAACACTCCCAGATGTCTCTTACAGTATCAATATCCACTTCGCTGTTGACATTAACTGCCACCACCCAGACTCTATTCCTGGCTCTGTCCAACATGCTACAAACCAGAGAGCCCAATTTAATGGCACCTACTTTTCACGGGCATCTTTGCCTAGAGAGGACAGCTAGCCAAAGCGCTTTTGCAAGTTTCTGATGCTTCACTCATCCACTAGTTTCTGGAGGCAAAGGTTATAGGATGGGCACGTTTCTTTGCAGGACAAAGTGAGGGAGTGAATGGGTGGATGCTCATGGGATCCAACATGAGCATTCTAATGTTCAGAAATTTTGAATCTCTTCCCCTACCTTATGCCCGTGGGTTCTAGCCCCTTGGTGCCAAATATTACAGGGTAGTAGGTGGTCCAGGTTTGCATTAGACAATCTGGAAAGTAGAATTACAGCCTGGTACTAGAGCCCAGCACAGTGAATAAAATTCACGAATGTCTACCACTTGTTCTGCATTTAATTCTGTTCCTTGGCCAACCCTGCCTCTCATTTCCGACCCCTGGATACCTTAAGTCAACCTAGAAGGATGACAGAATCTTTGGATGGTGGGTACTATATTCTCCATGAGGTGGCTCCTTCTCCTCTGCACACAAACACAGAATAGACAGAAATTCCTGGTTCACACCATGAATTAGATGACCATTGAATCCTTCTCGGTGGATCTGGAACAACCCCGTCTTCACAGTATAAGCCTAGTATCTTCTCTACTTGGGGAGGAAGGAGGCTAACAAGCAGTTGACTTCAATATTGATTGCCCCCCACAATGATTAGTGCAAACTGATCATGATTCTACCACCCCTGTTGTCAGCAGATGAACAAAATTCCCACTGATCCAACAGGACCAGCGAAATATGAAAAGTACACTAGGGTGCCTCCAAGAAAGGTCTCTCTCCTAAGAAGTAAATACACAGAGGTGTGGTCCTTTTTTCCCTGTGGACGTTGTTAGGTCTGGATATGACCCCTGGGAACTGCTGTAGCCATCTTGCCAAGAGCCGGTAGTAATGAAGCCCCATCCTGGAGGATGACGGATCTGAGGGAATCACAAAGAACCCGAGCTGGAGCTCTGTGTCTGGAGCCCGCTATACTTCTGGACGTCTTCCCTGATGTTACCAGAAAAAAAGGGAAGCTCTTACTAAGCGTGTAACAGATGTTTGAAATTCACGTGTGCATGTCTGCGCGTGAGATGCTATTATCTTGCCCAACATAAACCGAGTCGCTGAAGTCAATGCCATCATTCAATCTGTCACCAATTTATTGAAGGAATTCAGTGAAAATAAATCAGATGGTGAAACTGAAGCTGAGGGAAGGGAGGTGACTTGCTCAAGGTCACTTTGGAAGTCAGGAGCAATTAGAGGACTAGAACCCTTGTATCGGCCTGGGAGAGTCTGAAACTCTCCAAATATTCTAGGATTCTAATGAAGGTGAGTGGGGATGAGAGAAAAGGTTCTTGAAATGACTGGATTTCAAAAGGCATCTCTTGGGGCGCCTGGGGGGCTCAGTGGGTTAAAGCCTCTGTCTTTGACTCAGGTCATGATCCCAGGGTCCTGGGATGGAGCCCCACATCAGGCTCTCTGCTCAGCGGGGAGCCTGCTTCCCCCTCTCTCTCTGCCTGCCTCTCTGCCTACTTGTGATCTCTCTCTCTCTGTCAAATAAATAAATAAAAATTAAAAAAAAAAAAGGCATATACCTACTAGCAGGTGGCTTAGGAAAAGTATTTGTCTCGGCTTGACCTACCTCTGTGCCTGCCAGTCAGGACTCGGGAGAGGGTGCTGTGGGCAGACTGGTTGGCTTCCTGGCCACAAGAAGCTCCATGGGAAGGGGACTGCTTGTCCCCTCCCCTGTCCCTTCCCTGACTAGACATCATTTTCCTTCAGCTCTCCAATTTCCAGGCTGGAAACCCGGCCTGTGTGGCAGCCACAGAAACAGCCCAGGAGCCCCCTGGTCCAAGGCGATGTATCACAACATACACTTATTTGACTAAACTGCTGTATATCCACACAAATTCACCCCACCCAACTTTTTAGCCTGCCCAAACGCTTCCTAAACCAAGAAACAGACTGCCATCTAGAGGTCATTGATATCAAAGGAAAAAGGGTTCGAACGTTCGTTGTTTGCTGTGCTCACAATTGGGCAAGTCCTTTTCCTACTGGGACCTAAATTTCTTTGTCTGTAAAATAAGAGTGAGGTCCTAGATCAGTGGTTCCCAAAGTCATCTCCACAAAGCGCGCATGCCTTTAGGGGCTGTTAACTAAGGTTGCTCGTCAGAATTGTCTGTGATCTTTGAAATTATATATATGTCCATGCTTTACCCCTAAATATTCTGGCTCACTGAGCTTGGAGCAGAGTCAGAGCCTGGACACATGTGTAAAACAAAAACAAAAACAAAAAACAGGGGCGCCTGGGTGGTTCAGTCGGTTGAGCGTCTGCCTTCAGCTCAGGTTATGATCCCAGGGTCCTGGGATCCAGTCTCGTATCTGCCTCCCGGCTCAGCAGGGGAATCTGCTTCTCCCTCTCTCCCTCTGCCCCTGTTCATGCTTTCTCTCTCACTCACTCTCTCTCTCAAATCAATCAATCAATCAATAAATAAAATCTTTAAAAACCAAAAACAAAAAAAACATTCCACAGGTGCTTCCAAAATACTCCCGTGTTAGAGATCTGTGATGTAGATCTTCTCCAACAATCTAACCAGGTTTCCCTCACTCCTGGGCCCTGGAAACCTCTCACATTTGAATACACACTGAGGATTTCCAACAGGTGTTGATAGCATTCAGCTTTCTCGAAGGTGTTTGACCACAGAACCAACACCTATTAATAGCTCAAACAACCAGCGTTTCTCAGATCATGGTCATTCAGAAAACCCTAAATTGGTCACCTGGGGCTGCCAAAACAAAATACCACAGACTGGGGGGGCTTAAACAACGGAAATGTACTTCTCGAAGTCCTGGAGGCTGGAAGTCCAAGATCAAGGTGCTGGCCAAATCATTTCCTGGTTGAGAGCTCTCTCCCTGGCTGATAGATGACTGTCTTCTAGCTATGTCTTCCATGGCTTTTCCTCAGTGTGTGTGGGCAGAGAGAGAGAGAGAGAGAGAGAGTGATCTCTTCCTCTTCTCATAAGAACACCAATCCTATGGGATTAGGACTTCACCTTGATGACTTCATTTAACCTTAATTCCCTTCTAAAAGCCTTATCTCCAAATACTATCATACTGGGGGTAGGGCTGCCATATATGAAATTGGCGGGGGGGGTGGGGGGGACACAAGTCAGGCTACAATACTAGGAGGTATCCAAGCCACTCTGGGTCTATGTCTTGATTCTTAGTGAACTAAAAAAAAAAAAAAAAAAAAAAGATTCTTAGTGAACTATTTTCTTTTGATGAACCACTGTTCATGGCATTAAGGAATTTCCTATGGGAAGATAGCATAAATGGATCCCACAGAGGTGTATTTTCAAAGTGTTCTGATGGCCTCTGATGAGAGATATTGCCAAAGAACTAAGTATTACTATGATGACCAACAGGAACTAAAATTCTGAGCCTGCTCAAAATGCTAGTCCAAATCACATTCTCACTTCTAACCTAGATGGAGCCAAGCCATCCTTATTTATCATCACAAAGCAAAAAGGTTTAGTGATCCCAGACAGTGGTCTAAAACCCTCTTCCTGGGGTGCCTGGATGGCTCAGTGGGTTAAAGCCTCTGCCTTTGGCTCAGGTCATGATCTTAGGGTCCTGGGATTGAGCCCCGCATTGGGCTCTCTGCTCAGCGGGGAGCCTGCTTCCCCCCCACCTCTGCCTGCTTGTGATCTCTCTCTCTCTCTCTGTCAAATAAATAAATAAAATCTTAAAAGATAAAATAAAATAAAACCCTCTTCCTGCATCTGAACTTCGCAAAACGTTCAAGTTGTGGGCTAGGTGTTTATTTTCTCTTCCACTCTCCTAGAGGTAGACAGGAGACTCCCTTTATTTTTTCTTCCTCTTTGGGTACAAGGAGGGAAGGCTGAGTTGAAATTCCAACTCCTAGCAAAGTCACAGATGGTTCTTTTACGCCCAGTTTTTGATTCAATGTTTACCGTCATTAGATTAGAAGGGATTCATACACCTTGAGTAAGCTCCTCTCCCCCACACAGACGGTGTTCTTATACATTAGCTCATGTCCTTGTATGAGTTTATGTTGTGTTTCTGAGACTCTATGCACAGATGGTGGTAGATGGACTGCAAAGGCCACAGTACTTCCTCCCAGCCCTTTGTTCTGGGATTCTGCCACTCCTTCTGCCAGGAAGTGACGTCTACTTCTCCACCCTCTTGAACCTGGGCTGGCCTGTAACTTGTTTGACCTAAATAAGGCGGTGGAAGGGACACTATGGGATTTCAGGGCCTCATCAAAAAGACCGTGAAGCTTCCATTCTTGTTCTCCTGGAGCCCCGAGACCTCCAAGTCAAGAAGCCTGGGAGCCTAAATGTCCTGCGAGCTGCGAAACATAGGGACTCATGAGCCACAGTGTAACAGGAGCTATGGAGCAGGAGGCCAGGCTAGGCACGTTCACTCCCAAGCCCCGGTCTAAAGCTACCCTGGAAAATACTGACTTGCTCTCTGGATCTCACACAAAGGACCAGTGGCTCTTGGCCCTGCGCTCTGCGGGGCCCCACATTGCTGGCAGTTGGGCAGTGACTCAAGAGTTTTCCAGAAGGGCAGAGAGAAGACCCCGAACCCCAGCTTCATATAAGCAGTCCACAAGCCCTCCTCAGGGTGGTGAGGTGCAGAGCTGGGGCTGGGCTCTCTCCAATACATCCTCCAGGCGGCCTGTTGCCATTTTCTGGATTCTTGCTCTCCGTCAAAGCTGTCCTGCAGGTTAACTCTCACCAGAACTCCGTTTTATAAGAGCACGCGTGAGTAGGCAGGGCTGAGGGGAAGAAAAGAGTAGGCACGGTGGTCAGCCAAGGCTCTGCCCTGCCTGAAACTCAGCCTTGACCCTCACATCCCAGGAGAGGCAGCCCTACCCATGCGGCCCCCAGGAATTGGTCGGCTCTGTTTTGTGGGCTCATGCTCGGGGTCATACCCCACTGAAGCCTCATGGTCCACCACCAAGGGCTACATACGCATCTTCTAGAGGCCACTATGACATCTCGGTGGCACAAAGAAAGCATGTCCCAAATGGAAAAAACCGAAGGAAAAAAAAAAGGAACACACTTGACGCACTGACAAGGTGGGAATGTGGCCGTGTCTTCTTTCTCGCACAATTCCTGTGCTTGCCTTTACTGTGAAGTTAAACTGCTGGTGAGAGCGTTAATTGGCCCCACAAATGCGGAACCGCTTGGCAATATCTACCAAAGCTACACATAAAGCCTCCCCTGCGACCTGGCAATTATAACTCCGAGTTCTCGACCTCACGGAAATATGTACAGCTATTCAGGAAACGCTGTGCGAGAGAAGTGACTTTGTAGAGCAAGGTAGGAAGCAGAGAGATGTAGTTAGGAGGCTGTTAGAATAATCTAGGAGAGTGGTAAAGGGAGTCTGGACAAGGGTAGTAACAGCGGCCAGGCAATGAAGCAGTCAGAGTCTGGCTGTAGGTTGAAGGCAGAGCTGAGGATTTGCCCATCAAGATAATGTGGGGCATGAAAGAAACAGAGTCGTCAAGGGAGACACCAAAGTGTTTGTCCTGAGCAATAGAAAGAAAAGAATTACCCTTTACCAAGGAGGGAAAGACAGAGGAAGAGCAGGCTTGGGAGGCAAAAACAAAAAACAAAAAACAAAAACAAAAAAACACAACAAACCAAAGTCTTGAATAAGACCTTCATGAATACCAAATAATTCCATTTATTTCAAAAAGTAAACCAGGAAAATCAGTGAAACTAAGTTTCCCTTTAATGTTACAATATATAAGCAGTGTACAACTTAGTAAAAGTTCTTAAAATTCCAACTCCAAACCCATTACTCGATTACATATTTTAAATCGGAACACCAGGAACCACATCATGATGGGGCCAAGCTCTTGTGGGCATGGGGGAGGCGGGTGAACTGCAGCATTGTTTCCTATAAACACACAATTTACAAAAGACACTGGAGTGTCATAGCCCTAACTAAATGATGAGTTATGAGCATACATGTGATTATGATGTTGGAGAAGGTAATGTCATCATCAGAGTGGTAATTCAACGTTGCGGTGTTGGTAAAAGACTTAAGCAAATGCCTCTCCTAAGATCATCTAATCCCTCGGTTTTTATCTTTTCAACATCTGCAGAGATGACTGTATGATATGCAAGTTAAGCGATTTCTTAAGATCTAATCCTCTTTCTTTCCCCCATCATGGGGCATCACTCGGAATTGCTGCCCCAGATTATGGTGGCTAATATTTGGGGTTTTCCCATTAATGTTGCAGGCAACATCTGCAGCCTGGGTGCCAGTAACCTCTGGCTGAAAGATGCATGAATAAGCACGAAAAGGTGTCCACAGAACCTCGCGCCAGGGGCGTCCAAAGGCCGAGGGTCCGCTAAGGAACTGCAAAGGGTGAGAGGCCAGCGGGGAAGGTGTGCACCAGGCGGACCTCTTAGCTCCAAAACTTAGTGACCTTCCACTCTTGTGCAGCGGGCTCCGCCCTCACCGCGTACGACCCAGGGCCCTGGGCTCCTCCCCCAGCCCCGCCCCTCGCCCGCAGTTGGCCCGGGAACCCTCGGCCTCGCTCCTCGAATCCCACCCCGCCTCCTCTCTCTAACGTTAGGCCCGCCGCTCCCCGCCCCCCCCCGCCCTCGGGCCCTCGGGCCCTCGCGCACGGCCCTCGCGGCGCGCCTGCGCACTAGGGGCTTTGTGGGCGGAGCCCGCGCCGCTGTCGGGTGCCGCCCGTGACCCCGCCTGCCCCTGCCCTGGTCCCGCCCCCGCGGAGTGCACGCCTGCAGAGGCCTGGGAATGCAGTGGTGGGTGGTAATGAGGCTTCGTGGTGTTTGGTAAGGACTAAAAAGCCAGTGCCTCGGGAGAAATCATACCCATCGACCTAAAATGGGCCCAGTGGGGAATGTGCCTCAGATGAGGCCCATTCTGTAACACAAAGAGGATAATAAAAGGGATACAAATTGCGGCTGCAATTGGAGAAAAAGAAAAACGATTTGAACTCTGGGTGCTGCTGAAACTCTCAGGCAAGAGGAGACATTGCAGCTGGGGCCCCTCTAGACGGGATGGCAGGAACATCAGTGCTGACACCCGCACCCGAAGTCTTGATGAAATCCCAAGGAGAGCCCTGTGCCCCACCACCCTGTATATTTACAGAGAACAGACTGCCACAGACTTGCTCTCCTTTCCCTTGGGAGATTTTTCGACCATAAGGATAGGCCATGTGTTGGGTTTTTTGTTTTGTTTTTGGGGAAAGATTTTATTTTTAAGTAACCTCCAGGCTCTAGGGACTGAGCAGGCCAAGCACTCCTGCTGAGATGTTTAAACCACGCTCAGCTGTGGGGGAAAGACATGCAATTTTAGTTACCTAGAAATTGTATGCAAGAACTGGAACACTGTTGATATGTTTAAAAAACAAACTGCCAAAAAGCTCTTCTATCCATCTAACTAATTTAATTCTGCTGTTACAAAGCCTTTATAAGACCTCGATGCCTCAGATGCAGGGGACCAAGATTCTAATGCTGGCCTCACCAGGAATTAACTGTGGGCTTGCTGCTTCTAGTTTGGGTCCTACTGATTTCTGGACTGATCTGTACAATTCTACTGGTCATGCTACCTCTGCCTTATCCTTGGTAGTATCAGGAAATTCCCCTACCACTTCCACAAGCCCCAAATAGGTGCTTGTGGCCTTCAGGAAGTGCTAAAAGGACCACCTCTCACAGGGAGGTATTATAGTGCCAAATAATTTAAGGGGTGTACTTCTGTAACCAAAGGGTAGAGCTTAACAAAGAGAGGGACCCTCCAACCTGGCCTAGAGACCCCATTCCCCTGCCACCAAGACCCTGTTGTTAATGTGTCAAAGTCTACAGTTCTGAACCCTGCCCTGGTTCAGGGATGCGCTCGTGGCAGGGTCACAGCTTTGATGACGCTGGTGTTCATGGTGAATAATAAAAATCGACAAGTGAGGTTTTCTGAAGCAAATACATTTTATTGGAAGAACGCAAGCATTTTACAAAATGCAAGAACCTTAAGCCACAAACACATTTTAAAGACAGAAATGAGGCTAGCTCAGGGAAATGCAACAGTATGCCTTCCAATTATATTCTCTGCAGTGAAAGAATATTAAGGAACCCTTTCAAGTTATCACTCATTGTTTGTTTGTTTGAGATTTTAAGTAATCTCTACACCCAATGTGGGGCTTGAACTTAATGACCCTGAGATCAAGAGTCACATGCTCTACCGACCCAGCCGGCCAGGCACCCCCAAGGATGAGCTATCACTCATTCTTGGGGCCTAGTCCCAAACTCTAAATATAACAAAAGTATCATTGGCTCAACTCTGATAAGTGAAGAGTATGAAACCAAGTAGCTATGGCCAGGGACCTTAGTCACAGAGTAGACAGAAGGGTGTGGGGACACAGGCTCAGAGAAAAGTGCCTACTGGGGAGACCCAGTAGCCTGAGACTACTGCCCTCCATCCTGCACAGCACAAATACAGTACATAAACACATTTTGACATGTTCTCATATACAAAATATTTTCAAAGATTTCTTGCATAAGCACAAAAGCACAACTGTAAACCATGAAGACAACCCCAAATCCAGGCCAATCCCAAAGTCACATTAACCCAAAGTCAATTTCTGGTCAGATGACTAATAGCTGATGGCCCAGGGCTGCTCCTTGAGTTCAAGTCCTCCAGGTGAAGTTCACGGCTTCTGTAGAACTGCTGTGATTCAATGAAGTGGAAAATCCTACGGACTAAAGGTTACCCTTGTACATCGCCAG
The DNA here is from genome assembly GCA_028646535.1 of Procyon lotor. NCBI lineage: Eukaryota > Metazoa > Chordata > Mammalia > Carnivora > Procyonidae > Procyon > Procyon lotor. Next base: position 13,629,755 of record CM053612.1, on the reverse strand, counting down.
GGCAAATGCCACATGTAAATGGAGCAATACAGACAAAATAATAATAAAGAAGCAGTCATTTCCCATTTCCCTGTACAGAAACTTCCTTCTCCTTCAGTTTGCAAATCTAAAAACATCCGAGGGGAACACTCATCTGTAATTATGGGAGGGGTTTTTTACATTTATCTTATTTTATAAGTAGGCTCAAGGAGCCCAACATGGGGCCTGAACTCACAACCCTGAGGTCAAGACCTGTGCTAAGATCAAGAGTTGGACTCATAGCCCACTGAGCCACCTAGGTGTCCCTTTCTTTATTGTTTTTCTAAACCACTTTATTGAGGTATGAAGGTATATGATTGACATACAAGCTGTACATATTTAATGTATAGAACTTGATGAGTTCAGAGAGCAGTATACATACACGAACTGTCACCACGACCCATATCCATATATGTTTATCCATATGTTTATCCATATGTTTATCCATAAACAAAGCCATCCCCTCCAAAGGTTCATTCCACCCTCAGAAATTAGCATTATTTTTTTTGGCATAAGAAAATGACAGAAGGAAGAAGATCTACCCTCTTAGCAAATGTCTTGGTCTGCGTCTCCTCTGAGCACTGGAGAACCCTGGTGTCTAGTTCCTGCCTTTAACCATATCCCACACCCTGTGGGTCAGCCCCCAAGGGTACAACCTGCAGTCCTTGAGCAGACAGAAGACTGGCGTCTGCAAGGGGCCTTTCGGCATTCTGTAAGGCTGCTGTGTCTGATGGGGGAGGCTGAGGCCATCAGTGAACCCTCCTCGGGAGTCCCTGCACACAGCCCACAGCTGGCCTTTTCTGAATCTAAGAAGCAATACAGCATGTCCGCATAAGAAGATGAGACAAGGGAAGCTCAGAAAGCCAACCCCAATCTAAACTGAGGGGTGGCCTTAGGCAGCAGTCTAAGCCTTTCGCGGAGGACATCAACCCAAACCATCCTAAACAAGGTCTGTAGTTTCAATCCTCACTGCGGCGGGCCCTGTGGACCAGAGAGTGCGCCCCCTGAGAACACAGGCAGGGGGAAAGCTGCAGCTAGAGGAGAAGCACGGCTCCTACAGAGGAACCGTCCCTTGGGTGCTGTCGGCACCGAGGGCTCTTGAGGGAGTTCTCGGCGCGGGCCTCACTAACTGTGGCTGGCGCTGGGGACTCGCCAGCTGGGGGAGGGCGCAGATACCAAGGGGACCTGGTATCTCCTGGTAGCGTGTCGTAAGGGCAGATAAGAAGTAAAAAGTGATCCCTGTTCAAAGGAGGCAAAGGACCCCCCCTTCCCTTTTCTGAGAACACTGACTTCAGAGAACTTCTAAATGTGGGTTCTCGGCCTTTCTCTGCACAGCAGGCAAATCTTTTTCAAAAGCCAGATAGGCCTCTGGCCAATTGTGCAGCGCAGGAATGTGTCCACGGGGACCCTGCAGGGCCTGAGAAGGAGGGAAAGGGGGGAACGACTTAAGCAGCTGAAGCAGAAAGCTCAGCTACACCCTCCTGGAAAACGGAGAGGGGACTGAACACCAAGGACAGTGCCCAAGAGCCAACAAAGAATGTCTCCCGGGAACAACATCAGTGTCAGCAACAGTAGTTCCTCCTCCTAACGGCCTCAGGTCATGGTTTGTGACCTGCAAAAAGACAGCAGGATGAGGGGCTAACTCTCCCCCTCCTCCAAGACCTTTGTTCATAGGCCTACGGTAACAGAATTAAAATGAGACAGCATAACCCGCGCACGCAGGCAAAATCATTCATTGGTAAAATGGAAAATGATCCTCTCTCGTCCTAACAAATGTCTCAATTCGAACAGACAGTCATAGTTTCTCAGATCATCTTCATCAGTGTCCAGTGTCGTCTGTCCCCCAGCTACGCTTCCCCAGAGGTAGTGTGGGAAATGGAGAAAGGCAGGAGACAGGCCCCTGAGCCCGCAAGGCCCGCCACTTTCACCCCGAGTCCCGTGTCCTCGCCACTCTGAGTGTACCCACAGCCCTGATTTCCCTAATCAAGAGAAATCAAGAACCTGAAATGGGGAAACCGTAACACCCCTCCCCTCCTCAAACTGCAATTCCCCCTTATCCTCTCACCCCTCTGGTAGCTTCAGTACAACCCTGTGGTGTCTACAACACCCTCTTCCTTGGGAATGCAGGCAAGATCTCCTTGAGGCAATGTCATCGCCTCCCAAGAGAACCCCAAAACGGCAGAGGGGTCAGAACCCCTATAATGGCAACGCCTTATAGCAGATAAATAAGGGAAGGGACGCCAGCAGCCTGTGTGTATACGCCCTTCTCAGCAAAAGAAATAGGGGGGCTTAATCCTCCAACTAGAGACCTGACCTGGGAGGTTCCCGGACATCCGGGTTCATGCGCACAAGCCCGTGAAGGTCGAAATGTCCCCCGACTCACGTACAGTTCATTGACAGAGCCGCGCGCACTGCTTCTTCCTGCCAAGGGGCAGAGTATACTCAGCAGAAGAGTGAAGGAAGTTAATAGGGAAATGCTTGGAATTCTAACCACAGTCCCATACACAAAATCGGGATCCTGAAGATCCCAAATATGCCACTGCTCCGCACGGTGGACATTATTCTGTTCAATACTTTTGTGTCAGGGCACAGAAGGCTGACAATCAATCAGCCATGGCCAAGTTCTTCCCTGGGACCCAACTTGCCCCATGCCCCAGATGCTGCCATTGCCAGCCGGTATGCATTTTCGGTAGGAATTTAACAAGGGACCTGAGCCACGGGAATGTCGAGGGGGGATGTTTGTGGCCAGTGTGTTAAAGAACACGCCAGCAGCAGCAGTTCACCTTCATTAAGCTCTCTGTGAGAACACAGGTCACTGTCGATATGAAAGACTGAGCGGTCAACCCAACCATGTCCCATCAGTCACCAGAAACAGCAGCAATCGCCTCTAAGAAGACTCCCTCGGATCACCGTTCTAGAAAACAGTAGAGGGGGGTGAAGGGCCACCATTCCTTGGGCCACTTTTCACAGGCTAAGGCAGCGCACAGAGAGGCAGAAACAACAAAGCCTTCCCCAAGAGCAAAGTCCCAAATTCGCAGGGAAGCTGGAAAAATAAGGAACAGACCCCATCACAAAAATTTCACCTTTGTGAGAGGGTCCTATGTTCTTATGTCACATTCAGCAATGTGCATTGTTGGGCTCTTGTTCTCCGGCTGTGCTGACCCTAAGTAGTGTGAGTGGTGAGAAAGTGGGCAGAAGGCACCCATACTGGGGACCACAGCTCCTCCTGTCTGCTTTCTCCCCATGCTCTGAAGGCAGCTCTGCAAAGGGAGGGCCACTCTTCTCAGCCCTCTCCCCATCTCCTGAAGGAAGGACCCTATTTAGTCAGTCATTCCATCTCTCCTGATCACAGAACCCCTTTTGAGCCCCTTTGAAGCCCCTAACCTCTCTAGCTCTTCTCCTTAAAAGAACAGACAATCAGAAGTGGCTGGAGAACCAGCCGGAGAACCCCGAAATCCATTTAGTTCAAGATGTGTTCACCCACATAAATTGGAAGGGCCAACTACAGAAAACAGCATTGTGGCTGCTCAACAATTAGAAATAGAACTATCATAAACTACCATACAATCCAGCCATCCCGTGTCTGGATATTTATATAAAGGAAAGGAAATCGTCATCCCCAAAGACATATGCACACCCGTGTTCGCCGCAGCAGCATCAACACCAACTAAGACATGGAAGCAACCGAAGTAGCCATCAACAAGATAAATGGATAAGAAAAATGTGGTATATATCTACAGTAAAATGTTATTCGGCCATCAAAGAGTTTACATATAACAAGGGATACTCTCCATTTCAAAGGCCTTGCCTTAAAGCGTTCAATATCCATCCCCTTTCCATCACCCACAGAAATCAGAGGAATGAAGAAGCACTTAAGGCAAACACAAGTTTGACATGGGATACTTCGCACCATGAACTGGTAGCACATTAACATCCCCGCTGCAAGGGAGACGTTCACTGAGTACAGGCCTCGAGAGGCGGGGGGTATGGCTGGCCCAGGAACGGACTCCAGGGGAAGAACCACCAAGCCGGGTCCCACCTTAAATTCTGAGGAGGGTCGCCTTCTCTTCCCCTGAGAGTCCTGACTTGGAGAATGCCACCAGTTAGAGGGTCACCCTTTTGGAATTATTTTTTTTAAGTGACTTATTTTTAAGTACCAGTACTCAGCAGAGTGACCCATAAACCATTCATTCATTTAAACCTTCCCCAGGCCTTCCCTTCAATGAAATGACCCAAGATTATTTTGAGGGGCAGCGGGCACAAGCGTGTGGAAGGGGAAGGAGGCATCACAGCTGTTCAATTGTACAACTGATTTTGACAAGCAAATAAGCCAGTCTTGGTCACTGTCCCATCACCTGGGAAAGGAACACGGGTTTGGGTACAGGTTTTGCAAAGTACCTCAGACCTCGGGTTTTTATCTTCAATGGCTTTAAAGTAATTTAACCAATTGCAGGGATAAAGAAGTCTTTAAAATGTCAACACTTATAAAGGCTCCGTACTTTAATGTCTGATCACAAAGAAATGTGTGTGTTTTGTTTTTTTTTTTTTTAAATCTTTGGTGAGTTCACATCAGGCTCTGTGATGCCACCTTCTGGATTAAACCAGTGCTAATAAAGGAACTGAGGAATCAGAGGGATCTGTGAAACCAAAGGTCAGAAGTGTCCTTGAATGCACCCTCGATTCATTCATATTTACACTCAACACTCTCCCGACCAACTGTCAAAAGCCTTCACCTGATTTTCAACAGATTAACCAGTGCCCAGAAAAGAGGTAACTTTGTACAGGGAAGGAAAGAGAGGAAAACGTTTTGGCACTGCCAGTTAACAACCACCCTGTGGCCCCAACTCGATGCTGAGACACATCAGCTTCAGTGTAAGACGTCCAAGTGGGCCACAAAAGACCGCAGCTCAGAGCAAAGCAAAGTGTGTGTTGCCCGGCAACCTCCTGGAATCGTAGCAGAATTAAAGAGGTTGATTTCCAAAGAGATGCCCAATACTCTCTGAGGATATCTGCTGGCCCTGTGAAAGGAAACAAACACTTAGCTGAAATTATGGCAAACGTCTAAAGAAATGAAGTGGGAGTGGGGTCTGGACAGGTAGGGAGCGGAGCTAAGCCAAGCCATAATGTTCTGCCCCAATATATAGCTTCTGGAAACGGTGGCCTAATTCCTTCAGTACCTCCTGTGCGCTGAGCGCTTTCTAAAGATTATCACACTTGATTTTCGCAACATCCCCGAAAGCAAAGTGTGATTTCCACCGTGCAAATGTAAAAGCTGAGGCTGAAAGGTAAGAGTAAGAAAGAGCCAAGGGTCTTTCAGACTCAGATATGAGAAATTTATTGTGAACAAAACACAATGGGTGGCTTCAGCAACATGTGCAAAGCAAATGAGGAACATCTGCAAGACCAAAAAAACAGCTAACAAATATTTAAGGGTAAATATTTAAGGAAGTATTGGCCTACGTATTACTTGAATTGTTAGCCTATGCTTCCAGGAGCTGCCAAATAAATGCCCACCCACCCATTGTGGGAGGTAGATTTGCAGACTGGCAATCTCGAGCAAGCACTTGGGGTACAGGTCTCATCTTTTCCCCTTTCCTAAACAGAGCTACATTTAATTGCATTCAGATCCATGATTAAAAAATTACATTTGTACCTGAAACAAAACAAAACACCTGAGCAGTGCTCCCACAATCTTTGGATTCCTCAAGTTTGTTTTGGACAAGCCCATCCAGGCCCTCCTGCTTCTGCACGGTATCACAAGTTTTCCAAAAGGATAAAAAGACAGACCAAAACTGCGATGTGAAAACATCAAGATCAGGTTTGTTAGAAGTCTGATGTTCTAATAAAGCCAACATGTCTGTAAGAGTGGCATGCAACAGTCAACAGAGGAGCCACAAATAAGGACTGGGAAAGATGCCACTGACCAGTTAAAGAAATCAGAGACATAGAGTCTCTACCACAGGGTTAGTAAGTAGTACCCAGGGAGTGGCCCTGCCATTGCTGGAAGTTCCAAATTAGAGACAGGGAAGGGATTTCAATGCCATCTTAAATAACGAGACAACACCACCATCTTAAATAATGAGACAACTGACAGAGGAGACAGGTGCTATTCTCCACCCAACACCTGTAACCTCACACAACATAAGGTTGCACTTACCTTATGGCTGGTCTTCTGGGTCTAGGTCCTCTCCTCTCATCACAGGCCTGGAGGCTGACCAGAACTGGATTTCTCCATCACAGATCCTGAAGGAGTTAGTTATTGTACAAATCTACAAAGAGACTTACCTGTGGGAGGTCAGCTTAGCACCACTGCAGGAAAATTAGGTAACTTGGAAACTCATAAGATGAGTGGATGGGGCAAACTTCCTCTTTCCCTTATCCAGGGGAATTTCTGAAAGTGGTTGGCAGGGCCGGAGTACCCAATCATGCAGCCTGTGTGAGGTAGGCCAAAAGAGTGAAAGATAATGTAAGACAGGAACTGCATGGGTCAAACCACAAGATAAGACTGCTGCTTTAGAGGCCTGATTGTCCCCTCAAAATGAACCAAAGTTCATCCCACTTTAATCAAACATCATGGGGGAATTATTAAATATTATGTTGAGAGGTATCACCAGTTATTTGCTAGAAGGGGGGGTCTCACAACTCCATTTTTTTCTCTTAATAAGGCAATTGACTCATACAAAATTGTGGGTACCTTTGGAATGGGTTGTGGTGTTCTCACTTCGTTACCAATTGCTGACACTTATATACCAGGCAAGATTATGGGTAACAAATCATCCAAATGGGTCTTGTGTCCTACTTAATAGGCCATAAAATGCACATTATACAACTGTGTTGTTATATTAGTCTTAGTAATTGGTAACATAGTAAGATCCAAAACTGCTAAAACTAAAAATGAGCTGTTTTAATTCAGAACAATTGTATGAAGAATTTCATACATTACATAATGTCACTACCAACTAACAGTGAACATAGGTCTCTGAGGAAGAAACACTGGAAAAAACTGGACATCTGGTAATAGACAGATTGGGGAATCTGCTCCTAATTTGCAAGTATGCCCCTAGGATAATAAAAGCACACTTAGATATTGTCCATTCCACACTTAGATATTGTTCAAGATCTAGGACTCTGTCTCAAAAGTCAGGATTGGTGAGACTAGTTAAGTGTCCCAGTTCCTGAAATCTGCTTTCCCGTCAGTACCAATGACAGATAAAGTAAAACCCAAATACCAGCAATGAATCTTTCACGTCTAAATGTAATCAAGGCTAATAAGGCAAACTCAACTATCACCATTATCAAAAGGAAGTAACTGTTTTCCTTAATACTAAGTATCAGGTTACTCTCAGAGATTAGGATCCTCAGGGTTTTGAGCAAAAGGACAGCTTTCCTTTAATTTAATTCTCCCTTTGAATACACATTAGGTGTCACACATGGAGGCATGAGTACAAATAAGCAAGCACTGACTATTTCTTAAGCCAATATGCTAGCAACTGAGGCATTAAGGCACAGTCAGCTCTCGTGGCTAAAGAGGTAGGGACCACATTCTCTGCTCTTGGGGTGGGATAGGATGGAGGGAGAGTAGCAAGCCCAGTCTAGCCCAGAACCTCAAAAAAGGAGGACTGGAGTTGTCCTGGGCCAGACTGTTGAGAACAGAAACTGGCATATCCTTGTTTGTAAATAGAAACTACACAAGTAATTTTTTCTATGCGAGAACACCTGGGAAGGAGCACGTAGGCCAACATTTAAAGAAATAACAATATGTCACAAACACAATTACGGTTCTAAAATAATATTCAAAAGTATGCAGGACGACCAGCAAGGGTCATTCACTTCTAGAAAACAGAAAGCATCCATTCTAGGGGTGAATTTCCTTACAAGTAAATTGAAAATGCTCCACGATTTTCAAAGGAAATGCACTAAAGACTAAGAATAGAATTGAAGTAAATAAAGTGTATAATCAACATGTAATTGCAAGAAATAAAACCCCAGAAGGATCAAAGTGACTTCCGGGAATGGCCGGTAACAGGCACTTCCGGGAAGTCACTGTCGTAAAATAATAACCGCTCAGTTAAATGGCCAATATCTGTTATTTTTTACATTGAAAACAAAACTTTCTTTATTTTAAGTAGAACTATGAAATAAAAGACACAGGACTCATTTTTTTTTTACACACAGAAACATTTTAATGGTAAAATAAAAAAAGTTGGGCTTCCGGTTCGCCGGAAGCCAGTAACTGTCGTAAAGCAAGAAGCATAATGATAATTAGAACCATTTTTCCTTATTTGTAAATTTAAGATAACGTGAAACTTTTTAACACAAAGCTTATGAAAAAGCCTGGACCAACATTTAATAGAATAAAGTGATACCAGACACAATTCTTCTGTAAAACGAAATCCCAAACTCTGTTAACGGCCGGGCGTTGAATAGTTAAAAAGCATTTGCTGTCATAAAACATCAAGGACTTAGCCAAGTGATTATAATCACTGTATTGTAACTTGAAAGTACCTCAAAACCTTTATTATTATTATTTTTTAAGATTTTATTTTTAAGTAACCTGTATACCTAACATGAGGCCTGAACTCACAATCCGGAAATCAAGAGTCACAGGCTCTACCCACTGAGTCACCCAGGCGCCCCTCAAAACGTTTGCTTTTCAGAAAATTTGTCAATAGAGAACAAGAACAGAATTTAACAAAATAAATTATGTCAAACATGCAATTCTATTATAAACTTAAGGCACTTATTTAGTGTTAAGTCACTCCCCTGTAAATTGAAATTTACACCCAACCATTTAAAGGAAACGTATGAGGAACGCCAGGATCAAAATTCAATTGAATGCATTAAGATGAACATATAAAACTAAACGCCAAAACAGTGCTTAGTCTTGGCTAACAAGAGCGACTAAGGGACATACAGAGTGTAAAACTTTCAAGCGTCCGGCTGGACAATTTATTTCCAAAAGTGCACACTGAGAATACTTTCATCTGGAGAATATTTATGAAACACAGCCAAAATAAAAATTAAACAAACTCAAATACTGCAAAGTTGTGATACCATAGGGGGAAAAAAAAACCCCACCGCCATTATATTATAAAATAAAACCAGAAACCGGACCCCTGCGGGCATGGTTCCGATCAGGGACTTAAAGCAACAAGGTCTTGCCAAACCGCTACTTTTCTTAATCGAGAACTGTAAATAACACTTTTTTTTTTTTTTAAAGGAAAACACACGAAAAGCTTCCGGACCATTTTTGGTTGAATACAATGACATTAAATACATAAATACATCACATAAAAATACAGCATCCGATGATGACAATTCCCATTGGTCAGTGAAACGATCCCCGAGCCGCTCAAGTGGCTGTTTACTCATTTTCACGTTAAAATTATCAGGATTCCCCCCGCCTCCTCCTTTTAAAGCAACATATGAAGAAGATCATTCCAAATTTTAACCAAATTATATTAAACAAATACTCATGTTAAATGAGAGGCAAAACTGCGCTCAAAGACAGGCATCAGTGGCCCTAATCACAGACAGGCCTCTCAGGGCCTTACTTTCCTTTCTTTCAGATCGAAAACAACAGAAATTCTGTCACTAAGATACTTCACGAAAATGCCCAAGACCAAGATTTAAACAATACCAAGTGACAATATCCACCCAACAACACTGTACAATAAAAAGCAAAATCAGCTTCCTGGCGGCCAACTGCCGTCGCGCTGTCCTGGGCCCACGCAGGCTCAGCCAACCGCACCATTTTTTTTTTTTAAGTTGCAAACCAAAGAAAACATTTAGACCGTGAATGGTAGTGGGTTCAGGACCCACATTTAAACAAACAAGAGATCGGAAAGACTCATCATGTTGTTACATAAAGCACAACGCCCCGCCCAAAGGCCGCTAACGGGCCTTCCCTTGTCAATCGAGAAGCCCAGGAGACACATCTGTCAAAGTCCATTAGGACACACCATGGGTCCGATTCTCTTGAAATCACACTTAAAAACAGCCAAGTATGAAATAAAGTAAATCAAACTTACATTTTTTGAGATCGCAGAAAAGGTAACCGCCATTTTCCGTAATCCCTAAGTGGAACGGTCCACGGAAGCCGCAAGGTACAATCCAAATTTTAATGGAACCGTACCTGGTCACGTGGTAGGGCTTCTTTAACCTCCTAAGTATGGTCCCACCCTCGAACGTCATCATTGGAGGGGCTGCAATGATTGACAGGCAGACTGTCCACTCTCTTCAGGCCTATGGGTAGAAACTGCCATATCTCCAAGTCCAGCTAAATTACTCAAATCTTTGCTCATATTGCTGTCTTTCTACATCTATGTCCATCCGTCTATGCCCAGCTCTCCCCCCCCAGTTAGTCCTTTGCACATGCCTTCGGTTCTAGTCATCTCAGACTTTGAAAATCTTGCTAACAGAGTTCATCCCTGTCTAGCGCTATTGCATCCTCTCCTCCAGGAAGCCTTCCATGCTTTACTCCTCCCGTCCCTAGAGGTCAATGTCAGTTCTTCTTTGCTACTAAAGATTTTTTTTTTTTTTTTTTTTATTTGACAGAGAGAAACACAGCGAGAGAGGGAACACAAGCAGAGGGAATGGTAGTGGGAGAAGCAGGCTTCCTGCTGAGCAGGGAGCCCGATGCGGGGCTCGATCCCAGGAACCTGGGATCTGACCTGGGCCAAAGGCAGACGCTCAATGCCTGAGCCACCCAGGCGCCCCATTCTTTGCTACTAGATATGCACATGAGGAAACATCACACAGAGAAGCAGGGGAATCATCTGGGCTATGGGATCAGACAGTACTGGGCTGGACACAGTGTGAAGGACCCAAGGTTTGTACCTGGAAATTTGGTGAAGTCAGTCAAGGCTGTAGAAATCTGCAGAAAGTCCAGGGAATACTGACAACAAGGTAACTCGCAGGAGCACCCCCACCCCCAAGGATTCATCCCAGGAATAAATTCAAACAACTCCCAACCACCCTTTTCAGGATTTTCATATCCTTTCCGCCCTTTCTCTCTGTGTAGAAATCTTGCCATCTTTTTGAGGCCCAGGCATAACTCAGTTCTCTGATTCCTTCTCTGATTTCATGCTCCCCCCTCCAATCCCAAGAAAAGTTATTTCTTTCGTTGCTATAGGATGAAACATAAAGGGACTTCACATCTCTGCTGCAAAGGTCACTAAGTTTCACGATTATTCAAGGTGAGACTGGAGGTCCACTTCTTTTCAGGAGGCTGTCTGCTCAGTAATTTTTGCAGCTGCTCTTGTACCAGCTGGGAGGTAAGGCTCCCCTGGGGTCGACTACCTTGAATGTTCAAGTCCCTACACTCTATCGTGGCAGGTGGGCCCCACAGCCACCGGGTTACATTAGTTGGACTTCACACTCACAGTGCACACTGCCCCTGGGAAGGACACTCTCCTGCTAGCACTATCCTTCCCTTTATTGTCAGGGTCTGGGGGGAATTGTGAGGCTTTATTGCATGAAAAATGTTATGCGATAGTGTATGATGTGGCCCTACTCCCTATGATGGTTAATTTCCTGGGTCAACTTACCGGCCATGGGATGCCCAGATTCAAGGTTATTTCTGGCTGGATGTGTAAGGGTGTTTTTGAATGAGGTTTGCATTTGAATTGGTGACTCAGTAAAGTATATTACCTTCCCCAATGTGGGGTCAGCATTATCCAATCCATTGAGGGGCTGAATATAACACAAGGCAGAGGAAAGAAGGATTGTCCCCTTTTCTCCTGCCTCACCACTTGAGGTGGAATATCTCACCGCATCTTCTCCTGCCCTTAGGCTGGGATTCACATCATGCCTCCCCTGGTTCTCAGGCCTTCAAACTCAGACTGAATTATACCAATGGCTTTCCTGGGGTTCTAGTTTGCAGATAGGAGATCATGGGACTTCTCAGCCTCCATAAATGTGTGAACCAAATTCCTCCTAATAAATTTTCTGTATATTTCTCTATCTAAATCTAGACCTAGATATATATCTTCTGTTGGTTCTGTGTGTCTGGATAAGACTGACTAGTATACTTGGAGTATCGCAGCTAACTGCAACTGTTAGAGATGGCTTCATAGGCTGCAAAGAAAAGTCTGGAGAAAGAGCAAAACCAAATAAAGTGAAATTAGATCCAAACTCTGGGTGAGGAAACGGAGACAGTAGAAACAGGAAGCTTCTACTAACTATCTACTAACTATATCTACCAACTATCAGTATCCTGATAGTTGGGCAGTACCAAGGGCACGGCCATTGGCCCAGATGGGTGTCTTTTCCACTAGAGCCTGGCTACTCATTTACAAACCCAGAGTCGGCTTGGGGTTGAGCTCTTCCAGAGTTGGGGTTGCGGGGGAGTAAGAATTTCACAAAGATCTAGAGGTCAGGAGAGTTGTTGCAGGCTTTGTCCAGCAACCAGCAGAGGGATGGATTTGGGAAGTTAGTCCACAGGGGGAGAGGAGGGAAGAAAGGCTGGAACGATTCATGTGAATTTTGTCCCAGGATCTGCCAACCCTTGCGACACCTAGCACTGAGGCTTGTCCCTCTGACTGGTTTGCGGATGGTCACGAGTCGAACCCTTTCAATGCCTGGCATGTGATGAGCAATACCACACAGATCCTGTTTCTCAAATATCATATTCTTCCTTTATCTTTGTCACTTCGATGATTTTTGTGCTTCAGTTTTTTCATCTGTTAAATGAATGCGCCAATAAGAATCATCTCATCCGGCTGTTGTAATATTCATTGAGTTAATGCCAAGCCCTTTCTTGGTGTCTGGAGCCTTCCTGCACCAACACAGCTCATATAAATCTGCAGAATCCGCATCTACATCACTATCCAGTTCTCCCATTGTTGGTTCCACCACTTTATCCCTTTTATCTGTAGTAATTTCTCCATGATAATTAGTAAATCAACCAGTCCTCATTTTTCATTTGTCTATGTCTCATATTTCCTTTCTACACGTATCGACAGTTTCCCATATATAATACAGCTCAGGATAGAGCACGGTTTATATGGGGATTCAAGAAGTACATATGCAGGTAATGAAATAGAACCTTTCACTGGGAGATCTTCAGAAATACTCCCTCTTGAGGAGTTCCCAAACTCGTCCAATGACTGGTTTTGCCAGGAGGCACAGTGGGAGTGGGGTTCCGATAGAGGAGTTGGCAAAGGGCTCTTGGATATTTGGTTGACTACCTTGGGCCAGTCTGCCAGGAAAGGACCCCAGGCTGAAATGTGCACTGATGAGAGTTGATGGGGCCTATGAGAGAGCGGAGGCAATTTAAAGGACGAGGGATCATTCCAAGGAAATGATGAAGCCATTTACTTCCTTTGTGAGGATCAGGTGAGTTGTGAGCACCGGGTAGAAAGAAGTAAACACAACAAAGGCCGAGCCTGTGCTATGCCTCTCTAGGTGTGTTACCGAAAGACAAGGCTGCCCTCAAGCCCGGAGTGCCCACACACACACACACCACCTGATATAATTGTGAGATATCTATATATATGTGATATATATATATGATATATAGTGTGATATGATATAATTGTGAGATATATCTCACAATTTATTATTATATATTATATACATAATATATTATTATATACAGAATATATTATTTATCATGTTAATTATATTATTAGTAATACAATACATTATCAATATTATATATTAATAATATATTAATATATGTTTGTTTGTTTAGTTATTTATTCAGGACCTCACAAAAATGCACAACTCAATGACTTATCCCAAAGAAAACCTGGAACTATCATCCACTAAAAGAAATACAACTGCCTAACCACCTTGAAACCCCACACCAGGTGCCTCTTAATCACAATATTCTTCTACCCTCTCAAAGGTCACCACTATCCTGACTTTCATAATAATCTCTTCCCTTTCTTTTTAGTTTCACAGACAAAGCTTGCACCTGTAAATACTAAGTTTGCCAGTTTAACAAAATTAAACAGCCCGCTCCCCCATTTTTGGATTTATGGCTCATAGGAGTGTCCCCCCCCATGCTTTTTTCCATTTTCATTTCAGTCCCTCCTCCTGCCTTCAAAGAATATACATTCTTTAGTCATTGTTAGTGGAGCTCTATGCATTTCCATTAGACCCTATTTGCCACGAAAAATATTTCATTTCCTTACTGATTCTTTTTCTGCTTGTTCTATCAGTCACTGAGAAAACTGTATTAAATACCTTCCACCATGATAATGCGTTTGCAAATCTATTTCTCCTAGAGGTTTTCTCCAATTGCCATTATATGTTTTAATTTAAGAGGCGCATAAAACAATAACTGTTACATATTCCTAGAGAACTGAACCTCTTACAATTATAGTACATATTTTTTTTAAAGATTTATTCATTTATTTGAGAGACAGAGAGCACGCATGAGCGGGAGTGGGGAGAGGCAAAAGGAGAGGGAGAAGCAGACTCCCCGCTGAGCAGGGAGCCCAGATCCAGGGCTCAATCCTAGGACCCCGGGATCAGGACCTGAGCTGAAGGCAGACGCTTAACCAAGTGAACCACCAAGACACCCCGATCTCTCCGCATTTTAAACCCCGTAAGGCAGTATTCTCTCAGATCTGCTCACATATCTTTCCAATCCATCACCTTTTATTTATTTAAAAATTTTTTTCAGCCTGAGGAATATTTGTTAGTAGTTTCTGGAAGTACTATTCTGCCAGTGACAAATTCTCTCAGGTTTTTCCCTTTTTTGTGTATAAAAATATATTTTTTTCTTTTCTTTAAAGATTTTATTTATTTATTTGACAGAGAGAGATCACAAGTAGGCAGGGAGGCAGGCAGAGAGAGGGGGGGAAGCAGGCTCCCTGCTGAGCAGGGAGCCCGATGCGGGGCTCGATCCCAGGACCCTGGGATCATGACCTGAGCTGAAGGCAGAGGCTTTAACCCACTGAGCCACCCAGGCACCCCAATCCTCTATGTATCTTATGTCATCTGTATTTTTCATCTGTTTACCTTTCTGTGTTTCATTCTGGATATCTTCTTGTGATACATCTTTTGTTCTACTATTGACCTCTTAAGCTGAGTCCGACCTGGGCTTACACATAGCCATTGAAGGAGGGAGTCCCTATCATTGTCTCCTTCGTCAGTGTCTGCTGGCCTGAAAAGTCAAAGCACAGAGGGTAGCTGAGGCTTGCTCCATGAGGAACCTGGGAGAGAGGAAAGGACTCTTATCCTGGGTATCTAGGGTTGGGTTCTCAAGGCTCTCTGTGAGAGGATGATGACACAGCCATGAGGCAGGGAGGCAAGTCTGACAAGGGCAATCTGGGTATAGAAGGCTCTCATGAAGGAAGCAGTCTCAAAGTGCAAACGTGTGCATGGCAGCCATGGTTGAAAGTCCCAACCTAGAGCATTTGACACTATTTGACCTGTTACAGCTCCCTGAAAAAGTCCCATTCTAGGACATTGTTTATTTAACCTGACTGGGAGGTAGCTGTGAGAAAGCCCTATCATCAGGGCATTTACCGAAAAAAACAAAAACAAACAAAAAACCCAACAGAACAAAAACAAAGCAAAAACCAAGATCAGAGATAATTGTTTAACAAGATCATCTGAGGTTGCCGGCATCTTGTATTTTAGTTAGGGTAAAAGATAATAAAAACCAACTAATAAATATTTGTGAATACCTCTTGAAACAAGTCATCCCTCATTACCCTTGTATTTCAGAAATTTCCACCCTAATTTTGGTTGTTTATTCTTCTATATTAAAGTCAAAATCAGCTTGTCTAATCAAAAATACCCTCTTTGTGTTTCTGGTAAGATTATGTTGGGGCGAAAATAGTGCACATCATTGGATTGAAAGTCATTGGCACATTGCCTGACCAAATCACTGGTCATGTGCTGAAAGTATTATTTAAATTAGGGAAATTTAATGTCTTTATGATTTTGAGTTATCCTATCCCAGATCTGGGGGCATCATTCCACCTGTTAGAATATTCTTTTATATTCGTCTTTACTGTTAAGACACTTCTTCCTGCATTTATATACAATTAAAATATATATTCCTGGCACTATTTCCATTGAACTGTTATTCTGAATAGGGTCTTTAACGTCACTGTACATTTTAACTGATTACTTTCTGTATATATGAAAGCTGGAGATACATTTATATTAATTTGTACTCAGCCACAAATTGAATTCAGATATAACATACCATGGCTAATTTCTCCTTCTCCTTTCCATTTTTTAAGTCAGCTCTAACTTAATGTGGGGATTAAACTCACACTGCAAGATCAATAGTTACACGCTCTACTGACTGAGCCAGCCACGTGCCCCTCCCTTCCAATATGATAAATCTTATTCTTTTCCTTTTTTCTTAATGTATGAACATGTATAAAGTCATGTTTAAAGCATCCAACCACTCATACTTGTCTTCCAGTTTCAATATTGATTATTCTTTTTTGGTCTCTTAATATAGCATATTAACAGACTTCCTAACTTCCAACTATTTTACATTTCCAAGTCATGGTACATCATTCTTAAATACTCTCTCTGCACTATGATGGTAACATTCAGGGTTTTCTCATTAACATTGTAGGGAACATCTGCTGCCTAGGTACCAATAACCTCTGGCAAAGAGATGCATGAATAAGCAGGAAAAGGGGTTCACAGAAGCTCATGCAAGAGGCGTCCAGAGAGAGGCAAAGGGTCCTCTAAGGCACTGGAAGAGGCAAGTGGCCAGCAGAGACCACGTACACCACACAAACCACTCAAAACCTGAACGAACACTTGGCCCTCCCGTCTCCACGTGCACCCGGCTCCGCCCTCACAACAGAAAACCCAGTATCCTGGGCTCCTCCCCGGGCCCCGCCCCTCGCAGGCCGACCCCCCCCACCGTGGGAACCACGGCCCCGCCCCTCGGTTCTGACCCCGCCTCCTCGAGCGGCCGTTGGGCACTACGCTCCCGCCTTCACCCCCCGGTCCAAGTGCACCGCCACCGCCCTCGCGCCTGCGCCCTACAACCACCAGGTCTAGTGGGCGGAGCCTGAGCGGGCCACGCCCCCGGACCTGAGCCCGCCCCCGGACCTGAGCCCGCCTCTGCGCACGCGCACTTCCCGCCACGCCTCCCCCGCCCGCCTCGGCCCAGCGCCGTCCAGCAGTGCCCAGCCAGCGCGAGCGCGGCGCGATGGACGGCCGGGTGCAGCTGATCAAGGCCCTCCTGGCCCTGCCCCTGCGGCCCCAGACCCGGCGGTGGAGGAACCCGATTCCCTTCCCCGAGACGTTTGACGGCGACACCGA
>CM053612.1:13543406-13611981 GCA_028646535.1 Procyon lotor | reverse complement strand
AGTGTAGGAGGGTTCCCCTTTCTCCGCATCCTTGCCAACATCTGCCATTTCCTGACTTGCTAACTTTAGCCATTCTGACTGGTGTGAGGTGGTAACTCACTGTGGTTTTGATTTGTATTTCTCTGATGCTGAGTGATGTTGAGCACTTTTTCATGTGTCTGTCTCGAACAAATTTTTAAAATCTTTAGAAAAAAACTAGAGAGAATTTGAGAGGCAGGCAGGGGGTCGTGGGGGGTAGGGAAGGAAAAATGAAACAAGAT
This sequence comes from Procyon lotor, assembly GCA_028646535.1. Taxonomy (NCBI): domain Eukaryota; kingdom Metazoa; phylum Chordata; class Mammalia; order Carnivora; family Procyonidae; genus Procyon; species Procyon lotor. The sequence continues at coordinate 13,611,721 of CM053612.1, read as the reverse complement.
GGGATCAGGAGGGAGACAAACCATAATAGACTCCTAGATTCACGAAATGAACTAAGGGTGGCTGGGAGGTGGAGGGGTAGGGATAGGGTAGGGGGTTGTAGACATTGGGGAGGGTATGTGCTATGGTGAGTGCTGTGAATTGTGTAAGCCTGACGATTCACAGACATGTACCCCTGGGGCAAATAATACATTATATGTTAATTTAAAAAAAACTAGAAAATTCTCTAGTATTACCAAACTTGTGAAAATCCATAAAATGATTTATTTTATATACGCAAACTCAAAATCTCTTTGTACACTTAAATTTTTGCAAATTAATACAGACATCACAATACTGCTCCATATAAACCTTTGTAGAAACATTAAAGGAACTATATACATGATTTTTTTTCCTTTTAGTGCTTCCAAAGCACAGAATGTCCAAGTCCACCTGGAGACTTTCTGGCGTCACATGCAAGAACAAAGGTCAGGGTTGGGGTAGCCTCAGGTGCACTTGGTAATGTCTCTAGACAAAATAGAAGAGAGTTGGAGGTAGATCATTTGTGACTCTCCCTGCCCCCTCCCACAGAGAAATAAGTTACCTGAATAGCAGCTTTCTTACTCTTTGATTCAAACTGTCCTGAATATTGCAAGGTTTAAAAGGCACAACTAGGAATTGTTGAAAACTTTGTTCGGCACGCACAAGATGACCAGTTGGCTTCTGAATACCTATTCTTTCTGGAGGACGTAGTAAGGGCACCAAGCAGTGCTCCACTTGCAAGGGCCCTTAGTCACTCTGGAAATGCCCAGAACAACAAAGCTCCAAAGAGGAAACCCTTATCACATCCAGCAGGGGTGACAGTGTTTACTGAATTGAACCTGCAGAATTAACAACATCACCTTCCTCAACTGGGAAAAGAAACAACAAAACAACAAACTAATACTTTCAAGGAAAACTCTCAGGGCAAGGGCCAGCTTTTACTTCCAAAAACTCATAAAATTAATAATAATAATAATAATAATAAACTCCATGGCTTTTTCTTAGCTTCAGGAAGGCAATTCCCTTGGCCAAAACATTCTAGCAAGCTTTGACAATATCCTGTCCCATCCTACAGCACGGAGAACTTGCCCTTTTTTTCTCCTTGGTCTTTGTATTAACAAGATGATCTGCTGTTAATGTGATTAACATTGTTGAGGTGGTGGTGGGAGTCGATTTTTTCTAGGACCTTCTCAAGGTACTGGATTAAGACTCGTCTTTTAAACCTAAAAATAAAGAGAAATTTTATTGACCCAAAGATACTAAAAGCACTTCCACCATGCAAGGCACCGTGCGGGGGACAACGTGGGGCTGGTGCTCTCTGTGGGAAATGAAAATGCATCCTCGTGTAAAGATGGGGCTTAGCAAATACTAATACAGTGCCAACTGAGGGAGGGCCCAAGCTCACCTCAAGACTGTGGTGAGCCCAGAAGATTCTGTAGAGTTGGATGAATGAGTTGGACACAGATAGTATCAATCTAAATGCCTCTGGAGACAGCCTTAACTATGAGTGAGGGCCAGGGCTGGAGAAAATCCAGGGAGGGCTTATTCCTCCCCTTGCCCTGCACTGGGCCCTACTGTATCAAAAAAAAAAAAAGAAGGTCTCCTCTTTATACCCACCTTGCGGCTTCCTTGATGGTAAATTCAACAAATTGTTTCTTGACTGCAAGAGGTCCTTGCACTTCTTCAAGCAAAATGAAAATCCTTTCATACTCTGAAGATATATACATATTTAAAAAAAAAAGTTCAGTATTTAAAAAAAAACATGAATGGGAAAGAAAATTCAATCTTTACACATCCTCGGGAGTTACTCTTCATGGGTGGAAAGTCAGATATACTTTGTAATTTGTATTTTAAATGCTCAAATCAAAACACCCGCCCATCAGCTACTAAGGAAGCTCTCGTAAACACTGCACAGATGTGGTAGACTGAGTCACGGCCCTCAACACTATCTGCACCTTAATTCCCAGAGCCTGCAAATATGTTCTTGTATATGGCAGAAGGGACCTGACTTCGCAGATGGGATTGAGTTATGGATCTTGAGATGGGGAGGTTATTCGGGTTTCTACGTCGGTGTAGTCACAAACACCGGAAGAAGAGGGGGGCCTTAGAGTTGGTGTCAGAGAGAAAAGATATAAGGATGGGAGAAGAGGCTAGGCAGGAGAGAAGGGCTCAAGGACAGAAGAAGGGGCCAGGAGCTAACGAGTGCTGGCAGCCTGTGGAAGCTGGAAAGGGCAAGGAGACAGATTCTCCCTCGAATCTCAGAAGGAACATTGGCCTGCCAGCGCCTTCCTTTCATCTCAGTGAAAAGAATTTCAGCATTCCGACTTCCACGACTGTAAGAGAAAGGTGTGTTGGGTCCTTTTAGTTAAAGCAAGAGAAATCACTTTAAATGATGTGAAAACCCGATACTTGCCCCAAATGTACCCCAAGAGATAGCATGAATCACACCCTGAGTCATAGAATGAGGACCTTCCATTATATTATTGATGCTTGTTCTTTCACTAAGTACTCACTTCGTCCAAATTTCCGGACTTCCTTCATTAACTGGTGTTTTATATCGGCATTGATTCCTTGCGCCATGGCAGGAGTTACTTGCAAAGTGTTTGCTACAGTTCCCAAAGTAGATGTTCCTGAGACTTTTTGATCCTCTACGGAGACACTGCCGTTTTTGCTTCCCCCTAGGAGTGTGTTAGTCCCGGGTTTGTGAATCAGGCCATCTTTCCTTAGACTAGCAAAATCATCAGACAAAGAATCCAACTGGTTGTGTGGAATACCATCTCCTGCCATATTCATAAGCTCTGGTGGAGCAGGTTTTGACAAGAAGCCATCAGGGGGGAGCTGACCATTTTCCATCTTCTCCTCATGGACCTCAGAAATGACCGTAACATCTGGAAACCAAATTAAGAAGTTAAGCTGTGAAGTAGGTGCCTTCTAGCGAACCCACAGGTAGATCCCAGTGCCCCTCAGCTGTGAGGAAATTCTTTGTTCCAGAGAGCAAGAAGATGGAGTCCTGAGTCCCCTCCAACTGAGCTCCAGGAGATAATACCCCAAAACCACTTGCTTCTTTTCATGGCGCTCCGAATACACATGGAAAGCAAGTCAGACGGTACAACTAATAAGCATTCTCAGATCCCTGGTGCCCATGGTTTAGCGGCTGCCTGTGTTTTACAAGTTGAAAAGCAGCAAGGCTCACTTGATGTCACGATTCCTGTCACTGACATAGTAGAAAACAGCATGCCTCACTGAGCTTGGCGCCATGCTATGTGCGCCCCCTCCAACCTCTCTCCTCTCCACCTCAAAAGTTCTGAGGAAAACAGAGGAGGCCGTTAGGTCTCAAGGCTCTATATGGGCTCCATCACCAAAAATCTTTGTTTGTATATGATTCTCATCATTCCCTTCTGTGACAAAGAAGTGGGTTTCCTTTTCTTCCCAAGTCTGGTCCCTGTACTTCACATGCTCAGCTTTCCCTGGGCCAGGCAGTGAGCCAAAGCAGGGAATGGGACAGACGGAAACAATCCGTACCCTTATGGAACTTACATCCTCATGGGGAAGGCAGACAGTGAGTGCACAATGGGCCAAGGGAAGGACACAGTGTGACCCTGTGTTAGGAAGGAAGTCAGCAGGGACGTGAGCGATAGCGGGAGGGGAAGCCTCCATGACGAGGGGTCGGGCAGGGCACTCCGGGGAGGTGACCCCTGGACAGAGGCAGGAGCAGGAGCCAGAGCCGGCCTGTGCACACACAGAGGAGGAGGGCTGGCTGCCGTGAGGGCCGTGCACAGACCCTGGGGGAGGTAGGGGGGGGACGAGCCGGGGCTGTGGAGCAAAGGTCAGAGGCAGAGAGAGCAAGGAGGACATGGGGAGGACATGTGATGGCAGGAGAGGACGGCAGGGCCAGGTCGTGCAGGGCGTGTGGACCAGATTGTTCTCAGTGCTCGGGGAGTTGACGACGGGTTTTGGGGTGGATGTGGCACGATCTGGTTTCCGTGCTGACGTGGTCGCTCCTCAGCAGCGCAGGGAATGGGTTAGACAGGAAGCAGGGAAATCGGATGAGAAGCTGCTATAGTAGCTTGGGGACAGGTGGTGGCAGCATAGACTAAAGCGATGGGAACAAAGGGGTGAGACAGGAATTCTGTTGGGTGTCAGGTTGCCTGGATTTGCTAAGGGACATAAGTGAGAGAAGAATTGAGAGAAATCATGGTGACTCCAATGGTTTTCACCCGAACCCCTGGGGAAGTAACAGTGCCAGGGCTGGGCGGGGCTGGTGCCCAACAGCTCGTGAGAGTGGATCGTGCCCTGCTCTTCCCGATCTGGCTCAGTGACCTCATGCCCATGGCCTGACATGGATAATGCTGGCATTATTTACACTGTGGAAACCTGCAGACACTGTAATCCAGGGCTTCGTTCACCCAACCCCCACACCCTCCAATGGCCGGCTGTCACACAAAGCTTTACCAACACACACTGCCGGATGGTGTCACTTAAGATTAAGCGTCATGGGGGTGCCTGGGTGGCTCAGTGGGTTAAAGCCTCTGCCTTCGGCTCAGGTCATGATCTCAGGGTCCTGGGATCGAGCCCCACATCGGGCTCTCTGCTCAGCGAGGAGCCTGCTTCCCCCTCTCTCTGCCTGCCTCTCTGCCTACTTGTCATCTCTCCCACTCTCTCTCTCTCTCTGACAAATAAATAAATAAATAAATAAATAAATAAATAAAATCTTTATAAAAAAAAGATTAAGTGTCATGCTCCCCTGGGGACAGCTGCGGGGAGAGTTGTTTTGGAGACAGCAGAGGTGAGGCTTTCCAATGAACCACATGAAGTCCACTGAGTTTTGTCTGCCTATCAGACACCTCAGTGGAAATACCATGTCCATTGATAAATTTAAGTCCAGCTTTTGGAACAAGCTGTAGCCGAGAGGGATCAATACCCAAGTTGTTGACATGTGTATCTCTTAGAGAACCCAAGACTGCACGGGATCACCAAGGGAGGGAAGAGGGGCCAGGATGGAGCCTCGGGTCCCTACACTATTTATAGACAGGAGAGAATGGGAGGAACCACAAAAAGAGGATCAAGAGAGGCTGCCATAAAAGAGCAAAGAAAACCAGCGCTCGTGGTGTCTGAGAACTGGAGAAAGTTTCCATGAAAGAGGGAGCGAACAACCGTGTCAAACGACACAAAGCAGCAATGGCCACAGGCGCAGACCCAGCCATGGTCTTCTTGAGCCCGTTTGCTCCTGCTGCTTGGGGAACCTGCTGCCTCATTCTGACCCACGCAGTGACGTGCCCCCACCTCCACGAGCAGGGCCTCCGCTCTCCACGGGGCACCTTTGCACCTACCCCCTGGATGGTTTAATAACGGTTTACTTAACAATGGAAAAGCACATACAAAAGAAATGAGTACAAAGAAAATGAAAGTTGCTTAGTGTCTTAGTCCTGTAGGAGCCATAAGGAAAGCACAACCACTACTCTATACCTGTATGGACAAGGGTGGGTTTTAGGAGGTTTGGATAAGATGGGAACCACGAGGCTGAGGGTGGTCCCTTGCCGCCCACGTGGTTAGTTACAGTAGGTGGTGTTTGTGGTCTCGCCAACAGCAGGGACATACTCCGCCTTCTCTTAGATGACAGAGGGCTGCTGGCTTCTCCCGGACGCTTCACTTTGTTTTGTGGCCCTGCTACGAACTCATCTGCTTCATCAATCATCATTCCCTAGAAGACATCAACGAACGCGTTCCATTAAAGACCATACGTCCCACCACCAACACAGGCCTTGCCACTCCGCTCCCCTGGAACGAGGCGCCTAGGTCAGACACAGTACAATCGCCATCACCCCGAAAGCTTGAGGAATGAGTAACTCGAATCAGCTGAAATGGGCTTATAAACCCACAGCGACCTTTCTGAGGAAGGATAAACCATTCGGAACCAACCCTGGGCAAGGTAAACAATTCCCTTCTGTGTGCTTTTTCGTTTTGAACACATCATTAGGAAATATCGATTATTACTGTACAGAAGGCTGAACAGAGGTGGTGGACAGCTGGCAGATGGAAGATGTCATTCCCCTGACAGCAACCTCACAGAGATTCAAATATGTCCACCATGGGGGCTTTTCAGTCTTGGGGCAGGTGGCTAAAGGATGAGAGTAGATGTGTAAAAGGGTAGCTAAAAGTTCTCTCATCCAAGGATAACCCAAGAATATGAAAGTATTTTCATAAAATCATGACATTTCCAAGGCACTTTCCAAAGCAAGACAGTACAGAAGAGGGAAAGCACATTCCTTGGGCATGACTACATGCCAGACTGTGTTCGAAGACGGTATTACATGCACTCACTCAACACTCCATAGGGCTCTGTTAAGCATAACAAATATCCCCAGAGCTACAGAGGAAGAGACCAAGGCACAGAAAGATTAAGATTAAGAAAAACTCCAATTAATTGTATCCTCATCTTGAAATGGTCAAGTCAGCATCTCTCTCTCTCTCTCTCTCTCTCTCTCTCTCTCTCTCACACACACACACACACACACACACACACACACATTTAGATCTCTAGTAGGACAATCCAAACCTAGCACTTCCTATTTCAAGAGCATTAGAGATCTGAGTCATGGAAACAGGAAATAAATGGTGATCTCGATATTAAAGGAACTGGCATATAGAGGTGGGAATGCATACAGGCTCTGGAGCTCGAAAGATGTGGGTTCAAATCCTGGCTCTTATCAGCCAGGTTACTCAAGGCACACCACTTGACCACTGCGAGCCTTGATTTCTTCTTATTAAAGGGAAGATGGGAATGCTCATCTGCGCTGCGGGCATAAAATGTGATCATTTAAAACATCAGCTCCTACTCAGTACTCAATCAAGGCCTATTATTTTCTTTAAGCAACACATCTTTGCATCCATTCACAAAGAGCCCTAGAGTCCTATTTTATTTTTTAAACAGAGGGAGAAGCTCTGATTTATATTCATCTTGCCCAGAAGAAAGGAATTATAGCAAGAATGTCACAAGGTAGACAGACCCAGAAATTGGCATCTTACCTTCTTATCTTGTTTGAATGGATTGCCAAAAGTATGCAGTCTTTTTGGTTGATCGGGATCAATCTCTCGAAGAGGAGAAGCCAATGTCTTTAGATATTCCTGATAGTTACCCATTTGTGCCACTGGGACACTATGAAGGGAATCTGTAACATCACAGGAAGAGAAACAGATGCTTTACAGTGTCAATATCCTGTCATTTTGAGAGGACACGATCATAGTTGGCTTTAACAATGTGGACCTTGGGGGCGCCTGGGTGGCTCAGTCGTTGAGCGTCTGCCTTCGGCTCAGGTCATGATCCCAGGGACCTGGGATCGAGCCCTGCATCGAGCTCTCTGCTCAGCAGGGAGCCTGCTTCTCCTGCTACCATTCCCTCTGCTTGTGTTCCCTCTCTCGCTGTGTTTCTCACTATCAAATAAATAAAATCTTTAAAAAAAAAAAAAAAAATGTGGACCTTGGCAACCAAGAGCCTAAAATCCCGAATTCAAAGATCCAAAAGCATCTCTCTTCATGACACTCATTACTCAGGGTACCATCACTACTACCTACAAGCTCAAATCACCAGGCTGACCACGACTCCCTTCCGCATCCAACTGGGTTTGAAAATGGGCTGACATCTGGTATACTACCACCCAACCTGGGGCGCCATGTTTTTTCTGCATTTCAAAGAGCCTAGGCTCCATGGTTCTCTCTCATCATCCAGAGAACCTTGGTTAGTAAGCCTCATGCTCTTGGGAGAATGTAATTAAATCTATAGGCTCTCTTCCTAGAGAAGCTTCCTTCTCACCACAAGACTTGGTGTATAATTGCAAGAGATGGGCTGGCTAAGATTTGCTCATTTTAACGGACAAATGACCCCTTTTAAGATGAACAAAAGGGAGAAAAGGGGAATTGTACACCATCACCAATTATCCTAGACACTCTCGGGTTCATTTTTTTCATGTAAATGAGGAATTCTGGATTGAATTCATCATGGCAGGCCAGGTTGTGCAATTTCCAAAATCTGACAGACCTAGGTACTGCCACTTTCCAAATCATGAAACCTGGACTAGCTATTAAAATGCTTCTGAGAGGTAGAGAGAGCGAGAGACAAAGGAAGAAAGAGACTTTTAACCACAGAGAACAAACTGATGGTTACCAGAGGGGAGGGCATGGGGGGGATGGGTGAAACAGGTGACGGGGATTAAGGAGGGCACTTGTGATGAACTCCTCCTGGTCTTTGGATGGAAGTGTCGAATCACTAAATTGTAGACCTGAAACTAATATTACACTGTATGTGAACTAGACTGGAATTAAAACAAAAACTCCAAAATAAAAAGATGCTCACTCTCAGTTTCCATGTCCATAAAATGGACATAAAAACAGTATCTCCTCATGGGACTGTTTTGAGGCTTACAAGAGCTGAAGCATAATGCCAATTAACGCACATCTCCCCTAAAACCTGAGGACAAGCAACTTGTGCCTGGGGAGTGTAGGGATTCAGCAAAAAATGGGCATCCTAAGCCTTAAAACATTACAAAATAACCTACCGATCATGCAGTAAGCACCTTCATGTAAGTCAGGCTTGACGTTTTCCTAATCAACAAAAAGTACTGCGTTGTTCATTTACCTTCATCTTGTCCCACAATAAACTTGTGTGTCTTCAGGAGATTGGATCTCATTCTGGTTAACTGGTCTAAAAGACTTCTCCGTGGAATATCATAAGCATTTCTATATGTCTGAGGTTTCAAATCCTATTCGAAAGGGAACAAATAATTTCAGTCACTCCTGAGGATTTGGATGCAGAAGTGGCATTCTCAAACTCTCCTGAAATCTTAGTGAAGAGAGGGATAGTCAATATAACTATAGTAGAATTCGGCCCGTGGCCAATTTGTCTTCAATGGCCTTGTTCTGAATTCCAAAACACCCACACACTCCTCAAAGCACTGGGGATATCCTTTTCCAAGTATGTCAGAGGGCCTGGCCAGTTCTGCCCAAGGTGGACCTCATCTATGGGAAATCGTGGGGCCAGGGGTCCTGATGGGTTTGGCCACGACTCTCACAGGGGTTTCTGCTGCCTGAGACTCTTCATACCCGATCCTCTTCCTTGTCCTCTCCTCTCCAGGGGCTAGATCAGTAGTACGGCCTGAAGGCCCTCCCTGCCTGCTCCAGTCCTCTCTCCCCTTTATCCTTCGCAGACATTACCCACCCCTCTCCAGAACGCATCTTGTAAATTTAATTCCATATCGGCATCTGCTGGCAGGATAGTTCCTAGACTGGTTCGTACGGATAACCATGAAGTCCGAAACAGGATCGTAACCATTTCAAAACGAAAAACGTATCAGACAAGTTTAAACAAACACAAATGATTTATGTCACAGTTTACCTTGTTTAAGAGCCCTAACTGGAAGCCAGCAAATTCTTTGGTATTCAATTCTGTCAGTCTTGGTGCACTTTCTCCTATGATTTCTTTCAACAGTTTTCTAAAATTTTTACTGTGCGTCAAGGACATGCCAACTCCAGAATGGTTTTTCACTTTGATTCCAATTTCCTGGGGAGGTTTCTTCCCCACGGATGCTAGTATTCGTTCTGACTCTAGTTTGGTCTAAAATGAAAGTACATAGTATGTTAAGAAAAGATCTACATTATCATGGTTGTTTTCACTACTTAAGAAAGGTAATACTTTAAGAATCCCACAGAACAACTTTTCAATCGTAAATCACAGAAAAACTGTTAATTAAACATTTCCCTGTGCTTCTCTGGGCTAGCACAGCAAATAGGGAGGGGGCCTAGAAATGTAGTAAATAACTTACTACATTTTTTTCTCTTGTCGAGTGTCAAAATTATGATTGAATCATGGGGAGAATGGAAACTGTGGCTAAGACTTCCGTTCACAGACATTTAAAATCACATTTTGTTGCTGTAGAATCTACTCTAAGTCAACACATTTATTTCAGACCCAGACATAAAGGTTTAAGACTCTTGTATTTATAAATGTAAACTAGTGCTAAAATTCAGATGACGTAGATTGGCATTACATCTGGAAAAATTAAACTGTTTCAGTCATCAGACTGCCCCCCAAAAAGTAACACTTAATTTAACAAACATTACCACGTAAATAATATGTGATGTGCACTCTGTAAGTTTCTAGCTAGCTGACCAAAAAACCCTCTTACTAGACACCGTTAAACCACATTGATAAATATTGCTTGACAGTGTATTGTAGCAATATACTGGGCATATTTTGTGATTTACATACATTTGAGATGGTTCAAGGAACACTGGCGACATAGTTATTAAATTAGTAATTAAATTAGTAATTGGAGTGATTAAAAATTAGTAGTAATCTTTTCTTTTTCTCTAAAAGAAGGAGTCCCACCAATGCCTAGTAAGCCCAAAAGAATTTTGAGTTTCTTATGATTAGGTTGGAGATAGTCACTAATTCTCACTATTTGGAATTAAAGTACATTTATTATCTTTTGCAAAAAATTAAGTCATGAAATAAGGGAAAGAGCAAATGAAGGGTCTGTTTCCAGAAATGGTCCCGAAATCCCATTTGGAAAACTACACAAGCAACGTGTCCCAGAAGGTCCCAGAACTTGCATGAGTTTCAACTCTGCTCACTATTCTTCCTTGTGGCCATACCCTGCTGACACAGCCTTAAAGGCCTAAGGTAGACATCAAATAAAAAATATATATAAATCAACAGGTCAATCAATCAATAAATTGAAAACAAAACATTAACAACAACAACAAAAATCTATTAGCAGAGAAGGAAAGGGGGTCGTGGGGACACTCGATAGACCAGAAATCTAGGTTTGCCTTTACTCTCTCTTGCATTTATGAGCACGCTGGCCGGGCAGGAGCTGGTAAGCCCCAGACCACCTCTCTGTCTGGTTTAGGTCCTCGCCAGGAGTGTCAGAGTCCCCAGCTGTGGAGTCATTTTGGTTCTTTAGTGCAGTCTGACACTCTTTTGCTTACTACCGTCTGTCTCCTACAGGCCCAACTTCCAAACGTGTCTGACTTAGAGCCTAACGGCCACCGCAGATGCTAGTACTGCTCCCTACCTGGGAAGACCCTTGTGAAGAAGAAGAAAGTAAAAAGGCTGCATCACCTTGTCATATAACATAACACATTTGTATGGCAGTAAAGCTCTAACTCAGTAGTTCTCAAATATTTCCAGCCTGCAAGAATGGGCTAGGTAGAGGTGAGAAGTATGATAAGTACGGGTGAGTGGAGGACGAGGTACTAATAGAGGGGCAGGCAAGGGACAAGGTGAATAATGGTAAATGAGGTGGGGGATGTAAAGGAACAGATGGAGGGCAAGAAGAGAGGAGGCTGAACCCCACTCTTCAGGTCCCCTTGGGGCCTGTCACCCTCCAGCGTGAGGAACACTGGTCTCATCTCCCCGTCTCCAAGAACAGGCATCTGGATATTTATTGCCTAAACACAAATGTCAGGCAAGACGTTGAATCACACCATGCCTCCGACGGCTGACCTAAAAAGGGGGGGGGTTGCTCTAGCCCAATGTGACTTAAGGAGAAACTAGGTTGAGGACAGACAAAATGTGACCCATGAGATAATTTGACTAAGCCTCTGCCCCTCTTAGGCCACAAGGTATCGACCAGCTTGTGGGCAGCACAAACCGGCAAGCGAAAGGAAAAATGGCACAGTATCCAATGACACTGACAGACCCTTAGCTGCAGTTTAATGGTGAAGCTAGAAGCCATAGAGAATCACATTATTACTAATCCATAAAGTGGAGAAATAGATACACATTTAATCTGAAAAATTACAATTACACTAAAGAATAAGGAAATGCACTTCTGAGGGCAAAGGATTTTTGTTTGTTTGTTTTTACCAATACTACCTGTTGGCTGAGTTTTTTAAGGTAAGAGATAACACTGTAACTAAGTCCACAATCTAAATTATCTGATATCAGATTTGGAGCTCCCATCATCCTTAGTGCTTTCTTTAATGGCTATAAGGAAACAAAATACACAACAGTAAGAATAGAATAAATCTTAAAATACTCAAAGTTCAGTTATAAGGGGCAAAGGGACACGATTCATTTCTTAGAAGTCAAGGTACTGCACATAAAACCAAACATGGAACATTAAAAAGTGGCAATGAATATAGCAGAGGAGTAAGGAGCAGAAAGTAACAAAATCAGAAGACAGTGGGATAAGAAGAGCAAGAAACAGCAAATTCAAACAGGTAAATTGCTTTCAGGCTTAATTCCCGAGTCATAAGATCATTTCATATTGCATTGTATTGTGCATCCCGCTCCTGCCATGGTAAATACTAACACACCCCAATTTTCCTCCCAGTGACACCAATGTTAACATTCTGCCTTTTCACCTCTAGAAACTTGGCTGAAAGTTTGCCACAGCCGCCTCTGAAATGATTTTAATCATCTTGATTTCAATCACACGACCAGTTCAAAAATCATCATGACTGTTTTTTCCCAAATTGTGGAAACCCAAATGAGGCCAAGCAGCTTTTTGTTCTTTTTGGATTCCCCTCCCCCAACCAGCACCCCTGCTTCGTGCTGTGCCTCTTTGGACACATGTAACGGGCGGAACGTCCATATCCGGCCTTCCGAGTTGTTTTTCAGAGGGAAACCCCATATTGAACATTTCTAGAGTTAAAAAGGGAAGTTGGTATCATACATGAATCCAGACCTATTTTTCTTAAATCCCCAAATTCCACTTTCATAAAGTTACTTTTCATAAGAGAAACACAGATAGATGTGTTGTTATAAAAAAATAATAATAACCATGGCAGTTAAAGGCAATAAAATAAACAATTCTCTTACACATAACTTGAGAAGACAGTGGCGATACAAATATTTAGCAATAAAAATATTGAGCTTATTTCAAGGGTCCAGTGTTTGGTTCACTGACATTTCTGGTGACAAGAATCATCACGGATACAGCTAATGCATATATACACATAAATACATACTAATAAGTAGTACGGAGGCAGAGTTTTTAAGTAGCTGTCAAAAGCCTGTCGCCACTTCAGATTTGCTTTAAGCTTGTGAACTTTAAACAAGTCATCTGTAAGAGAAAAAACAGAGTATTATGTGATTCCAGTCCTAAATTCCAAGATCTAAACCAAGCAACCCGCATCTGTCATATCGTTTTCTAGACATCTCAAGTTTTAATTCTATTAGCTGAACTCTCATTGATCTGTCTTTTTTTGGTACTATTTACCAAAATTATATAGAGTATTTTTCTAGAAAAAAAAATTCTCAGGTTAGATATTCCTCTGCCATCTGTGAAGCTACGTAAAATATCATATTAAAGCCGACTCCAATCCACGTGAACTGTCTTTCTGACCTGTTACACATTGGTAACACGACTGTACTAATTTTCACCATGGTCACTGGTTGGTGGAATATTTAAGTTCTCATCACAAGAAATTTGTGGTCATGCGTGGTGATGGATGTTAACTAGCATTTGTGGTGTTCTTTTCACAGTATGTACAAATATTGACTCATTAAATTGTGCACAGGAAACCAATGTTATGTGTCAATTACATGTCAATAATTTATAAATACATAAATGGAGGGTGTTGTAAAGAGACTTTACAAAGTATATGAGAACAAAAGCGAAGTCTCTAACTTCCAGGCAAGGACAGCGAGTTCTAAATTATGCTTTGGATTCGCCTTTATCAGCCTATACTTTCTTTAGTCCTATTCCCCACCCCCACCCCCACCCCCACCTTCAGTTCTTCCATTTCAGTGGTCAGGCATTTCAGGCCAACGTTGGGTCTGTCAAATATTAGTTAACAGTTAGGTTATGGCACTAGTACAAGCTAGTGGAGATGTTAGGTTGAAGTTTGAAACTCTGTACAACTAAATATGTTTCTTGAATACCATATGCGTTAATACCCCTAAAGATACTGGCCTTAAATAAGTGGACATCCCTTACCTTTTTCAAACTTAAATTTAATTGTTTTAAAAATCTAAATGCATACAGAAACTATAGGAAAATTTCCAAACTATACCATTATCTCCTTCCGAGGATACGAAAAAATATTTTTATATATTAATTCAAAATTGATATCACCAGACATCAATGGAAACCTGCCACACTTAATACAAATGCCAAAGATATTTTAAATTCATCTTCTATTTTGTTTCTTCAGGTTTCATTGGCTCTTATCCAAAAAAATCCAAATGCTTTACTTCCAAGGACAAAAGCATCCCTATGCCATATGCATAATTTCTCTACAAATAGGCCTATTCTTTGAAATGCTGAATTACTTTAGTTAAGAAAAGCAACTACACATTTTCTTCCCTTCACTGCTGTAATAAATTATTCACCCCTGCTGAAACTAATTTAAATGAATTTACAAAGTCATAAAATGTGGGTCTTTTGTTCTTTTGGCACAGGGTAGAAAGAACAAAGAAAAACAGATCTAAAGAGATTTCTGGCTCATTGTAATATGCAGGTCCTTTAAAGACCATTCATATCTTGACAGAAAGGAACGCAAGACGGTGGAAATATGCTGTTACACTTGGGCCTTTATGTGGAGTCTGTTGGGAATTAAGCCGATTTTTTGGAAACTGACAAATTGAAACACCACAAGACTGGGGAGACATTTAGATATAAATAGATTAGATAATGAGAGTCAAGAATAGTCTTAGAATTTCAAACAATGCCGATTGCAATGATTTCACCAATTAGTCTAATTTAGTCTAATTATTTCTTGTCGGAGTTTTCGAAATGGGGGAAGAAGAAAGAGAATGTTCCACAGCCTAGATTAAGGGTAGAGAGCTACTGGGGTAAGGGACGCTTGAGTCACATTCTATGTGGGGCAGGAAATGATGTCCACGGTGTTGTATCAGGATGGGATAATGAAGACGTCATAAACACTCAGCTAGTCAACATTTGAAAGACAAAAAGATCAGAGTGTAGGAGAGCAAAGTGATACTGCCCACACCTCAAAAACTAGTAACATTTCCCCTTCCATTCATTTCTCCCCATTTCCTGCTGCAAAAAAACGGGGTGGAGGAGGTAGGTTTGAGATCCAGGCTCAGCCACACACTTAACAGAGTGAGCTTGGAGAAACCACTTGGCCTTTTTGTTCTCCTGATCGAAACTGATCTTAACGTGAAGCTGAATTTTATTTTCTTACACAAATCCCAATTCTTAATTTAAAAAAAAGAAACAAATAGGGGCTCCTGGGTGCTGCAGTCACTTGAGCATCTGACTTCTGGTTTTGGCTCAGGTCGTGGCCTCAGGGTCATAAACTCAGGGTCATGAGATCAAGCCCCATGAAGGGCTCTGTGCTCGGTGCTCAGTGGGGAGTCTGCTTGGATTTCTCTCTCCTTCTCCCTCTGTCCCCCACCCCACACTCTCTCTGTCTCTCTAAAAGAAAGAAAGAAAGAAAGAAAGAAAGAATCTTTTTTAAAAAACAGGTGAACTGAATGTGGTATAGTTAAGAAAAAAAGTTGCTACAAATGTCTTAATTTCTTCAGTTACTGGCCCTCGGTAGAAAAACAATTTCCCTATTGAGAAATAATCTTTTTGCCAACTGTCATATTGACATGATTCTCTTGATGGCTCCTTGATCCAGTTAAGCTTCACTTATCCATTCCAGGTAAGTTTTTAGTGCTTACATAATTAAACCTCTGTTAACTACTTCTGATGGAAATCTTGAATCAATAAAGAAAAAAAAAAGGGTGATTTTTATGGGCAGCTATCATACTCTGCAGTAATATAGTGATGTTTCTGGGCATTAGGAAGTGTATGTGCCTTCACTTGCCTTTTTACTAAATGTCCTGCCCACCGAACTGCCAAACTGTACTACATCTTTATATAATGTCCTTCATATGGAATAGCAGTGCCTTCAAGAGCTATGAAAATAACACAGATATTAATAATGACAATAGTAATGATAATGCTAATAGCATTATTGAGCAATTGCTATTGGAAATTTAACTGCATTAATTCATTTAATCCCAACTAAATGCCTTTGGGATAATGTACTATCGTTATGCCCATTTTACAGATGAAATAAGTAAGGCACAGAGAAGCTATATATCTTATCCAAGGTCACAAAGCCAGCAAACAGCAGAGCTGGGATCCACATGAGGCAGCTATGCTGTAGTCCATACTCTTTTCTTTTTTAAGATTTATTCATTTATTTGAGAGGGGGGGAAGGGGCAGAGGGCGAGAGGAAGAGAGAGAATCCCAAGCAGACTCCCCACTGAGTGGGGCGCCTGACATGGAGCTCGATACCATGACCCTAAGACCATGACCTGAGCTGAAATCGTGAGTTGGACACTTAACCAACTGAGTCACCCAGGAACCCCTCTATAGACCATAGTCTTAACACTACGGGGCTACACAACCCAGAAAGCGAAGTAATGGCGGAAATGTCAAAAGCGTCTATTTCAGAACTCCACGCAAAACCCAAGTTTGGGATTTGGGGGCACAAGGACCTCTAGCCTCTAAGGGTGTGAAAAATCTCATGCTCCCTGGGAGGACACAGGTTACAGAAAAGCCTGGAAGTGGATATTTATTTATTTATTTTTAAAAGATTTTATTTATTTATTTGACAGAAAAAGATTACAAGTAGGCAGAGAGGCAGGCGGGGGGGGGGGGGGAAGCAGGCTCCCTGCCGAGCAGAAAGCCCGATTCGAGGCTCCATCCCAGGACCCTGAGATCATGACCTGAGCCGAAGGGAGAGGCTTTAACCTGCTGAGCCACCCAGGCGCCCCTGGAAATGGATATGTAAAGCCAAAGGGCAGAATGGGAACTGAGTCAAGGACGGAGTGACCCTCAGATGGATGCTCGGCATTGGGGAAGGGGAGGAATCAAAGATGCCTCTGGGGATACAGGTTTGAGATGTTTGCAGAGGGATGGTGATGCTCTGGGCAGGGCTAGATCATTGGTGTCAGAGGTTAAGGAGGACCGGGAACAGATGTGGCACATGTACCTCTTGTGACAGAAGACATTGCAGGGAGAAGGGGAACTTGGCGTTTGGGAAAGAGGCAGACTAACGGATGATAAGCACAGAGTGCCAGGAGTTGACCTTACCTAGTACTGGAGAGTGTGAGAGTGGGCAACATGGGGCTACTTAGGCACAGCAGGTGTAGACAAAGGAAGGCTTGGATGCTTCCTCCAGATGTCCACATCTGACCTCTATTACCCGCAAAACCAGCAAAGCCCAGGCTTAGAGGGCAGGTCTCAGTATTGTGAAGAGCTGTACATCTCGATCTCTATTAGAAAACCAGCCACTCTGGTTGGGGGCACTTTCACATAATAATTTGGAAGGCAGGCTGAGTTGAGACCAAAGACAAGATCCTGGAATTCAGCCCCTAACAGTTCTATAGACCTTTTCCACTGCCCTGTGGTAATAGGGCCACCCCCACCCTTGCGGTGTCAATGGAGACCATGTAAGGAGGTGTAATGAGGACCTACTTCTCCCAGCCAAGGAGGTATCACTCTAGGAAGGATCCAGAACCCCCGCCCTGCCCCCAACAGCAGTAACGAGAAGCCCCCCTCCCTATGAGTGTCAACAGAGGCCAAGTGGGGAATTTGGACTTCTACCCGCTCCTGGCATTAACGAGGCAGTACCTTGCAATTTCTGCCAGGAGGGTGAGAGGAAGCTGAACCAGAAGGCTTAAATAAGATCGAGACTCATAACACAATACCGAAAAGGTACAGGGTTCAACGGAAAATCACTCATCGTCCCAAGAATCAGAAAGATCTCAAAACACATTCAAAAGGCCATCGAGAGATGCCAACACCGAAATGACAGAGACATTAAAAAAAATCCAGTAAAGATGTAAAAAGAGCCAGCATAAAAAAAAAAAAGTTTCAACACACAATCATAAACAGGCACGACACAACTGAGAAAACAGAAAGCCTCATCAAAGAAAGAGAAAGGAAAAAGCTGAAGATGTAAAGAAGAACCCAATGGAAATCTCAGAACTGAAAACTACAATAACTGAAATAAAAAAAAAACTCAACGGGTGGGCTCAAAAGCACCATGGAGAGGACAGAGGAAAGAATCAGTAAAACTGGAAAAGAGAACAGGAGAAATCACCCAATCTGAATCACACACACACACACACACACACACACACACACACACACACACAAACAACACCCACCAAAATGGCCAGATCTGTGATTTGAAAAATTTTCCCCATTCCGTAGCTTGCCTTTTCATTCTGCTGATTACAGCCTTTGCTGCACGAAAGTTTTTAAGTTTGATGGAGCCTCGTGTGTTTATTTCTGCTTCTGTTGCCTGTGCTTTTGGTGTCACCTCTCTCTTATTATTTCTTTTTTTTTTTAATTTCAAATTTTTATTTTAATTCCAGTTAGCGAACATACAGTGTTCTTATATTGGTCCCAGGTATAAAATTTAGTGATTCAGCACCTGCATACAACACCCAGTGCTCATCAAAACCAATGGACTCCTTAGTGCCCATCCTCTGCCCCCCCCCAAATCTGGAGACCAGCAGCGTGTTCTCTATGGTTAAGAATCTGTTTCTTACTTCTCCAAAGAAGACATACAAATGGCTAACAGATACATGGAAAAATGTTCATCATCTTTAGCCATCAGGGAGATCCAAATCAAAACCACACTGAGATATCACCTTACACCAGTTAGAATGGCCAAAATGAACAGGATAGTAAACAACAAATGTTGCAGAGGGTGTGGAGAAAGGGGCACCCTCTTACACTGTTGGTGGGATTGCAAGTTGGTGCAGCCACTTTGGAAAACAGTGTGCAGATTCCTCAAGAAATTAAAAATAGAGCTACGCTATGACCCTGCCATCACACTGCTGGGTATTTACCCCAAAGATGCAGATGCAGTACAAAGAAGGGCCACATGGACCGCAATGCTCATAGCAGCAATGGCCATAATCTTCAAACTGTGGAAAGAACCAAGATGCCCTTCAACAGATGAATGGATAAAGAAGATATGGTCCATATATACAATGGAATATTATGTCTCCATCAGAAAGGATGAATACCCAACATTTGCATCAACATGGATGGGACTGGAAAAGATTATGCACAGTGAAATAAGCCAAGCGGAAAGAGCCAATTACCTTATGCTCTCACTTACGTATGGAGCGTAAGGAAAAACATGGAGGGCATTGTGAGAAGGGGGAAGGGGCGAATGGGGGGAAATCAGAGAGGGCTATGAACCATGAGAGACTGTGGACTCTGAGCAACAAACTGAGAGTTTTGGAGAGCGGGGGTGGGGGGTTTGGCGAGCCTGGTGGTGGGTATTGAGGAGGGGACATATTGCATGGAGTACTGGGTGTGGTGCATGAACAATGAATCTTGTAACACTGAGAAAATAAAATAAAAGTATTTGGAGAAAAAAAACAAACATTAAAAAAAGTCTGTTTCTTGGTTTGCCTCTCTTTTTTTCCCTTTGCTCACTTGTTTTGCTCTTTAAATTCCACATAGGAGTGAAATCATATGGTATTTGTCTTTGTCTGACTTATTTCACTTAGCATGATAATCTCTAGGTCCATCCACATAGTTGCAAATTGCAAGGTTTCATTTTTCGTGGCTGAGTAATATTCCATCGTGTATACCTATTACCTCTTCTTTATCCATTCACCTATCAATGGGCACTTGGGCTGCTTCCTTATCTTGGCTATTGTAAATAATGCTGCTATAAACACAGGGGTGCACATATCCCTTGGAATTAGTGTTCTTATAATCTTTGGGTAAATACCTAGCAGTGCAATTACTGGATCATAAGGTAGCTCTATTTTTAACTCTTTTTTCTATTTTTTTAAAATTTTTGAGGAATCTCCATACCGTCTTCCCTAGCATTCTTATTATTCCTTAAAATTGCCTGTGGGGGCGCCTGGGTGGCTCAGTTGTTAAGCGTCTGCCTTCGGCTCAGGTCATGATCCCAGGGTCCTGGGATCGAGCCCCGCATCGGGCTTCCTGCTCGGCAGGAAGCCTGCTTCTCCTGCTACCATTCCCTCTGCTTGTGTTCCCTCTCTCGCTGTGTTTCTATCAAATAAATAAAATCTTAAAAAAAAAATTGCCTGTGAATCTACAATTATCTGAAAATAAAAGGTAGTCTTAAAAAACAGAAAAAGAACACCATTAACAGTCTAAGTGGAGATTATCTAGTCTAATGCTTCACTTTGCAGTTAGGAAAATTGAAAGTCATAAAGGAGGAGATTGTGCCATTTGCATATGGCTCAGTGCAAAGAGTTGGACAGAGGAAGGGAAAAGTCGTACAATTTCACTCATAGATGGAATCTAAAAACACAAAAGAAATGAATAAACAAACAAAAAGCAGAATCAGACCTATAAATCCAGAGAATGGACTGATGGTTGCCGGAGGGGAGAAGGGTGGGGGGATGGATGAAACGGGTGAAGGGGAGCAAGAAGTACAGGCTTCCACTTACAGAATGAATACGTCACAGGAATAAAAGGCACAGTAAAAGGAATGTAGTCAGTGGTATGATAACAGTGCTGTATGGGGACAGAGGGCAGCCACACGGGTCGGGAGCAGGGCAGAATGTATAGACTTGTCCGATCACTATGTCATACACCTGAAACTCACGTAACATTGTGTGTCAACTACACCCATGTAAAAATATTGTTTAAGAAATCATTAACAACTAATAAATTTATTTGAATTTATAAATAATTTAAACACATCCACAAAAATATAGGTACTTTCTCTTGGTACCCTTATTAATCTCAAAGACATAACCTATATTTTATATCAGTAACAATCACCTTTGAGAGGACATTTTTAGATTGAACTGAGAAACAAAGTCTGTAGACTACCTACAAAACAATCAGACTAATCCATTTAGGATGACCCATTCTCAACCTGCTTAACTTGCAACATTTGAAAGAATTGCTTTTCCAGTATATTCAGTACAAACACTATTTATAGCACTAAAAACTTCTCCTTTCAATGACTAGATTAAAACTCAAAGGTTGAAACTTCTTGCAAAAATTAAGAAGCCCCATCAAATAAAAATGATCCCAACTTTACAACTAGAAGGATACCACGGGGTATGTATTGCTCCAAACAGATACGGCTCTTTCAATGAGAAAAAAAAAAATCTCTACACACATTTTCAGTGATATCTCGGTAGCAGCTCCTGGAGTTGCTCCTTGTAGAATTTTACCATGGAAACGACAGCTTCTATGACTACAGTTATCGCAGAATTGACTCTGTACCTCATTCCTTAACTTGTCTAACACAGATGCCTCCGGACCATTTAAGATTCTTTTATGGGGGAATAAGTGGGACCCAGTATCCTCCCCGCCACAGAAGTCCTATTTTCTGGAGAAAACCATTAGAATCTTGGAGCATTAACCCCAATCATGGAACTTTTGGTCCCAAATTAGTCTACAGAAAAGCCAAGTTGCTTGAAATGGGGCTTCGGGGTGGGGTGGGGTGGAATGGCAGCACTGGTTCTCGAAGCCTAAAGAGCAGCAGGAGCCCTCTTTAGGAGAGAGGCTGTGCCTCTTTGGTCTGATGAACAAAAAACAACATCAACAACAACAAAACGAACAGAACAGAAAACAATGTGCAAATTCCATCCTTCCAAACCCATGTTTAGCCTTTTCTATATCCCGGTATCAATTACTCTTTGACTACATTTAAAATGCTGAGCCCATTCTCCTATTTTTCATTTCTGTTGCGTTTTAAAGATGATAAAGTGGCACATAACTTTACTTACCTAAAAGAGGGAGTAAAACCGGGTAGTTGTACGGCATCACAAAGAGGTTTACACAAGTTAAAGTCGTACTGGCTTTTAAATAACCAAATGGATAGCCAAGTTCATTGTATTTTCCACTGCTAGTAACAAATACCTAAGAACATGAAGTCAGACACAGTTATGACAAGGAGGATTTTATGTGAAACCAAATTCCCAGCAACATTCCAGAATGACATCTAAGGCATAGCTTAACCGTAATGTAAAAATGGCAATAGTGTTTTTAGCCTAGGGTTATGCCTACATAGGCAATTCTTTATACATTATATTAAGACTGAAACCGGACTCTGCAGTCATCATTTGGAGACCACAGGCTACATCAACAATACCCAAATATTTACTTGGTTAGCACAACGGCAAACGAGGCTGAAATACCAATAAGTGATACCAGCCGTGAAAACAAAACAACGGACTTTAAATGGGCTTTGCTTCCTTTTGGTGCCCCCATTCCCCTACCCGTTTACTCATTTTTCATCCAGTAAATATTTATCAAGTAGCCTATTATGAGTTGGACACCAGTGCTAATTATTTGGAGGCAGCAAGGAGATGCTTTGGTTCAATCTGGAAGGCATTTTCTCTTCTAAAGGATGCTGGCAGAGCAAACATTCAGTAAAGATCAAAACATTAATCTTGGGGCGCCTGGGTGGCTCAGTGAGTTAAGCGGCTGCCTTCGGCTCAGGTCATAATCGCAGGGTCCTGGGATCGGCTCCCGCATCGGGCTCTCTGCTCAGTGGGGAGCCTGCTTCTCCCTCTCCTTCTGCCTGCCTCTCTGCCTACTTGTGATCTCTGTCCGTCAGATAAATAATTAAAATCTTTTTTAAAAAAAGACTATTAAAAATATTAATCTTTATTAATAATTAAATATTATTCCTCACTGATGATTCCTGATTCGACATAAATTATACAATCAGGTCCCGTATACTCAATATGCTGGGCTGAAGTCCTCTGGCTACCATGCTTTCTCCCTGTTTCCTCTTTGGCCCAAGTTAGGGCACTGGTACAGACTTTTAGGGACCTAGACCTTTGCCTTTTTCCCAACTCCTTCAGCAGGATCATTGAAGACAAAACTCAAACCCTGATGATGAACAGAAACCATTCACCTTGCTAATTCCTGGTACCAGCCATATCACCTACCAGCTGACTAAATTCTTGCGATATTTAGTCGTAGCTAAGAATAAATCTTTTCTGTGTCACTTTCGACCCCACAAAACAATTAAGTCGTGTTGGTGCTATAAAACAGGACTCATCTACTAGATTTCATGTCATAATTTGGACCATAATAGAAACAAAGAAGTGTAATAACACATGGTGGATTTCCCCCCATTTCCTAAGTATGTATAACAGAGGAGGGAGGATATCTTCATAAAGGATTAAAAATGTTACACACGGCCATCAGGGGTCAGACCTAGGAAGCCCAAGAGAGGAGAAACACTCCCTTTCTCTCTTGCTCCCTCCCTCCCTCCCTCCCTTCTTCCCTTCCTCCCCTCTCATAAGCCCCCTCAGTTTTTCCAAATTTCTTATCACCTGCAGATTCATAGAATTTGGGGGGGGGGGGTTCAAAGGGATCATTAGAGAGTAAGTATCTGGGCCAGGACCGCATAACTGGCGACAGACGTAGGGACCTAGGGTTGGAATCCAGGCTCCATTATGATTTAGCTAAATTTTCTGGCTCCTGGTTCATCTTATTCCTTTTCACTCCCACTAATTCCTTGCCTTCAAACTAAACCAAAGTCACATAAGGTACAGGAGAATAGGCATATGGCATATTTGGGGGGTGGTGCAGGAAGCAAGGGCAGGATGTCTTATGTGCCTTGGGAGGGTTTCTTTTTAGGGAAACGGTATGATTTGTAACTATATTTGCTTTTATTGCAAAATCTGTGTCAATCCATGAAGTCGACCTCCTATTGTGGCTTTACCCGTATCTCTCTACACTCCTAGCACACTTCCGGGGTACGGTACTGTAATATAAACATACATTCAGAAAAGTGTGAGTCATCAGTATATAGTTCAACGAATGTTCACAAAGTGAAAGCACATGTGTCATCAGCACCCAAATCAAGAAATAGAACCCAACCAGAAACCCCTTGCTGGGTGTCCCTTGCAGGCCACCTGACTTCTGACAGAGTCAGCCCACTTTGCCTCTTTTCAAGCGTAGATAAAATAGGATCCCAGGATACGGGATCTTTGATGTCTGGCTTCTTCTGTTCAATATTATATTTATGAAATTGTTCTGTTTCTTACACTTCTACATTCTTGCTTCCAATGTGTTCCTTTTCTCCTACCCAGTTTTAGCATCTTCGGAGAATTTAAGTAGCTTAAAGACAACTAGTAGCAATAATCTCACATTTTAGGATGAAACAGATGGCAGTCTAAAAGTGTTTCTTGCGTAAATAGAACCTAACAATTACTGATTGCTATATAGTGCTGGAGTTTAGAAATAGAACAAACATACTTCCAGCGTAGGGCTTCCTTATTATATCCAAATAAAAGGGCTGTGTGGCTGCCATGTCTGGATTTTTACAAACTAATATCTGAAGGTGAGTCTATTAATAAATCAGCAAGCCCTTCGGGGTGAGTATAGCACTCAGAAGAGCCAGTAACACGTGTATTTGCCGCATCCAAGTAAAATCCACATTATCACACAGATGCACTTTGTACAGGAAGAAAAATTTGGTTCCATGACACTAACACAAAAAGTAGTTTCAGGGCTTATGGCGTTTTTTGTGTCAAAAATACCTTGTACACCTGAAACGAGTATCACACTATACTGGTAACTACCTGGAATTTAACGAGAAACGTTTTTTAAAAAATTGATCTTGTACTTCTAATCTGTCAAGTTCACATGAAGCTTCAGCTGCAGAAGCCACCTCTGAAACTTCTTGAAACTTCTTTGAAACAATTCCCAGATCCCAGAGTAACCACTCTGTAAACTCACAGACATTCGGCCAACTGGTAAGGGTAAGTACCTGCCAGCAGGTATGGGGAGACTTTCGTTCCAGGATGTACTGAGTTAAGGGTGAAGGTTCAAGTTCATATTTGTCAAAAGGAAGTTTGTCTATTACCATTGGCTCACAATCTACGCAGGAGAACCTCACAACAGGATGAGATGTTCGTGGAGGCTAAAAGACAAGAGGGGAAGATATGGTCCGTTATCAAAGTGAACTTACATTTCTGACAAATCCACAACCCCTTCTGTGTTTTGTGAAACCATCGCTGAGATATACATCAGTGCTTTGAAAAAGAGGGCATCGCCAACAGCGTCCATCCGGGGAAGGCACACAGATTCTTTGGCTCTACCATGTATTTGGCATTGGGAGGAGGAAAGGTAAATTAGGACACTCATAACTATAATTTCAGTGAAGCAAAGATGATAAGCGCTTCGAATATGGTCAGTGACTTCCACTGATGATCCATAGGATGAACCCCGATTTTCAGATCCACTTTGCAAACCTCCAAGCGTGACCTGCCCTTCATTCCTTTGTACCATGAGGTTACACACAGTCCTGATGCTGCTAGGGTAGAAGAAATCCACGAGGCTGCCTAATGAGCTAAGGAGCAGGCTAGAGCCACTAATAAGCAAGCAGAAAAATTGTAAAGCCATGGGAAGGGTAAGACAGGTACCAAAACTGAACCAGTGCCAACACCCAGAACCAGTGGAAATTTCCTTTCAAGGTGAATTTTTACAGCACTTCACACACCTGCAGGCTTGCCTCGGAACAGTTGAGGGCCAAGGCTGCTTTGGGCTGGGCTGCAAAGGCCGAGGGGTCTGGGGCACCAGAGCGGATGCATGGAGTGGCCATTTTATTAACAGGTTTAGTTTGTGGGGATGGAGAGAACCAGGGAGAGAAATGGTGGCAGTGAGAGCAAGCCAAAGAGATGAGGAGATAGGACAAGTCCCAGGGACAAGGGTGAGACATGGCTCCCCCTGTTCTTCCGAGAGATCTCTCGGGCTGATAGGAATATGACAAAACACCTTCGGGTTTCCCTTATAAAGGGGGAAAACATGCTCCTTTGTCTTTGGGATTGACACACTTACAAGATGTTTGGGGAGTTGAAGAAAACAGCCATCAAGTGTGCTTTTAAAGCTGGAGGGATGATATACCAGGGGTGATGTGTGAGCTGGAATTTCTTTCATTCCAGTTTTTCCCAATTTTCATTTTTTTAAAGAATTTATTTATTTATCTGAGAGACAGAGAGGGAGCAAGAGGGAGAGAGAGCGTGCCAGCATGGTGGGGATGGGCAGAGGGAGAGGGAGAGGGACAAGCAGACTCTGCACCGAGCGAGGAGCCCTGACATGGGACTGGATCCCATGATCCTGAGATGACGACCTGAGCTGAAATCAGGAGTCGTTCACTTAATCAACTGAGCCATCCAGGCGCCCCCCCACACACGCCAATTTTCATCTTATTTACACTTGAGAAATACTTCTGACTTCTTAAATTTAAACCGATTTTTTAAAAGCCATAACGACGCAAGGGGAGCCTTGTCACTAACAATAACGACATACATTCATAACTGAAACATTCACTCTGGGGTTTGGAGCTAAGAGCAACTGGGCCCTGAAATCTGACCAGTGTGTCACCTTGGAGCCCTGAGGGAAGGCGGAAGATATATACCCTCACCCACAGCGGCGCCGGAAGTGGCTTCAGTCCTATATCCTCATGGCCTCTCCTGAAAAAAGGAGCCCACAGGGCGCCTGGGTGGCTCAGTTGGTTAAGTGTCTGCCTTGGGCTCAGGTCATGATCCCAAGGTCCTGAGATCGAGCCCCGGGTCGGGCTCTCTGCTCAGTGGGAAGCCCGCTTCTCCTTCTCCCACTCCCTCTGCTTGGGTTGCTTCTCTCACTGTGTCTCTCTCTCTGTCAAATAAATAAATAAAATCTTAAAAAAAAAAAAAAAAGGAAAGAAAGAAAGAGTAATCCAGAAGAAAATACAGTTCGTGACAGAAATTTCTAAAACATACACAGAATGTAGATTGGCTGAACCGAAAAGGTCTGAATTGAAGGCTTAGTGCTTGTTTTCTGCCCCTCCCCCCACACAAGAAGGATCACTGGCCTTTGTGCAGAGACTGGGGGGAGGAAGATGAAAGGAGAGTGGGTTTCATATGCTTTCCCTTATTAGTAGACATCCCTCTCCCCCAAAAAGCCAATTCATATGGTAGTAGGAGCAACTATAATGTCAAAGCCTCTTCTCCCAAATGCAATGAGCCAAAAGGAGAGCCCTCATTTAGACATCATTTTTAAAGTACTGCTTAATTATCTATCATTGAAAGGTACACCGCCCAGGGACCAAGCCCATGGAGTACAAAAAGATGAAAAGCAGGTTCACGAAGTTCCACTACGTGTCTAATGACTCCCTGGGAGGAAGCAGAAGAGCTTCTGTTTTGAATGCGTTTCTAGAATCTATTTGAGGTGCAAGCAAGCTAAGTTTTCATTTCCTGAGGATGTACATGAAAAACAATGCTCGCCCTCTTTGGACATGGCGTCTCCCACGTCAATCAAGTCAGCCGCTGGGGAATAAAAGCCGAGCCACAGACTGCGATGCCATCAAAAATAACAATGCTTTGCTTTACCATCCAAAGTGGGCAGTTCAAGTGGCAAAAGGCAACTAGAAGAAAGAATACCAGAAGAGCAAGGAAGTCCTCTCTTGCTTTTAGGCACTGGCTTCGGCTTCCAGCCAGAGATAAAACATGTAGCTTAAAAGCCTCAAAACCATTTTACAAGGGTCCCTGTAATCAGCAGACTGAAAACCCAGAATGATGTTTACCTTTTTGTTTTATGACACTTACTAGTGAAGGTAAATTCTGATCTGGCCAAAAAGATTCTGGAATCGGCCAATGTCCAACAGGAACACCAGTCTTAGAGTTCGGTCGTACATAAATGAGCTTATGACAACTATGCCACGGTTGGGCAGCAAATGACTTGCTTGGCCTGGATGCATCCAAAAGTCCATCTAAAAGTTAAACAACAGAGACAGACACTAAGGCAACAATTTCTTTTTACAGCTGCTAATCTTCTTGCACAAAACTTTCAGCTAGAAGCTAAGTACAAAACAAGCTAAAACGGTCATTCGTGAAAAATGAAAGAACTAAAAGACTCTACGGGGATTTCTGAATGTTCTCTGCATTTTTTCCCTCTAATCCATCCCTCTAATCCAACACCCCACCCCCATCCCTAACTATGCCCCAAACACCTAGTTATATGGAAAACTCTTGTACTGTTAGTTTTCAATTTTCTGAATTTGGACACATAAATTATACACACCAAACCACTGGCGTTATTTTTCCAAATTAGGCAAATGAAACTGCTCGTCCCCTGGTATATTTTTTACATTTTGGGGGATCTGACAAAATAGGTCATAAATTCCATTTAGATTTTCTTTCTATTCCCAATTAGATGGGGGGGGGGGAAGTATTCCATACTAAACAGACCCAATGACCACAAAGGCAAAATAAAAACAATCCAGATTCGCTCAAAGATAGAAGGAATGTTGGCAGTACAATCCACATATATAGTTTGGGGGAGGAACATACAGCAAATGCATGGAGTTTACTATGGGACTAATTCATGATAGATTCCCCATCCACCATTACAAATTCCATGGAAACTGGTCATTATATAATGTTGAAGGATGTATCCTGAATGTGTTTTAATTATTTAAACTAGAATATTTCATTTGGCCCCCAAAAGAGGGCAAGGCAGAATTACATAAACTTTAATGCAATGATTCAATAGTCTGTATTTGTAAAAGAGATGTTTTAACGATTTGAGTCATGTTTCTTAAATTACAGGTCATTCGATTTAATTAAGCATTACTTTAAACAAGTAATTACTTTACACCAGGAGATTTACTAGGGTCCATGGATCTCTAGGGAATATATGTAAAGGTTTCAGGGAACCAAGAGACCCCCCTCTGAAGTTGAGCTCACAATTTTGGGGATGCGCATTTTTCTGAGGAGAGAGTTCTTAGAATCATCAGAATCTCAAAGACTAAGAACCCTGGAGAAAGGGGAAATGGAGCTGGAAAGAAAATCTGAGCTATTTAAGGGACACCAAATCCAATAGGCTTTCCCAGTTCACGTTAAGGTAACAAACACAAAAGTATGAAGGGAGCCGTCAGTCGTTAGCAAGAGAACATGTCCTTTCTCAATTAATTCAATGAATCTCAAATAGGCTGTGAGGCCTCAGTCTTCTGTGGTGAGTGTTCTTAAAATGGAGTTCAAGAAACGCTAGAATTAAATACCAATTTATATTTATATGGCTTACGTCCATTATTCTAGGGAGAGAGGTCTCTATGTTTCGAACAGCTTCTTAAAGGGTTCTGGGAGCTAGACATGAAAAAGGTCAGGAACCACAGGATCCCTGGCTTCAGAGAGAAACGTGTGTCTTTCTGAGCAGCCACCACAGACTGTGGCCACGCAGTGACAGCGCATGGATTAGGTCAGACGCACACCACAATAACGAGGTGTGTGAGCGCACAGGGGAGAGGAGAAGCAGCCTTGCAGACGGCTCCCAGGAAGCCCTCTTCCCAGGAGAAGACCTTCCCCTGTACAAAAGTGCTTCTGCGCTCATCTCTTTTGAGATGTTGAACTTGCAGTAAAATGTCACTCGAAGGGAAAAGTTTCAGCAGTCAAAAAGTGGCCCGGAAAATCCCTGTGTAGGATCTTATGGGATATTAGCAATTTCGGGACAAACATTCACAATCCCTTGCTGACATGCGGTGACCAACACAGATTTCATAAAGATGGTTTGGCACATCTGGGGCTCACAAGTCCAACGCTGGTTACTGGTTAAGTGGCACCCCAAAGTGATTCTCCAAATATTTCGTGAATTGAGAGGTGAATAACACAGTGCATTCCCAAACTGGGAGCAGGGGATACGAGAAGGGTAGGGAATAGGAAGAATTGTTGTAAGAAGATTTGCTACTGAATTAAAGTTGTTAGAATCTAAACACCCAGGCAGTGAACGGATGGCAGTTGTTTGGACGGATGTTTGCAACCCCATGAATGTGTGTAGATCGTAAAGACCACGTCTATCATGAGTTTAATGTCCTCCCCGTCTCAGACCATTCTCCAAGGTAAAAAAAAAAAAAAAAAAAAAAAAAGTCATCTACTGTACCTTCTCCAACAGGAAGTGGATCTGGTCCCGTTTTTTCAAAGTTAATAACTACACCGCTCTGAATTTTCTGAACTAGAGATTCTAAACACTGATTCAACATCCTCTGTGTTCTAACACAGTAGGAGCGACCTATAGCAAGAGGAAGAACAAACAGTGTAAATTTGATCAAATGAAATATGACTTAACAAAACAATACAAGCGTTGGAAATCCTGAAATAGATCTTGAGCTGATCGTAACTACTTTGGAAGCCAGCCTCGCACTCATGATGAGCCGAAGCAGCAGAGCTAAAAGATCCTGGGTTCTTTCTTTAGAAATCCGAGATATTGCCCATACCTCCTGTGACTTCACACATCTGTGTGATGGCGGACTCATCAGTTGGTACGCTCCCTAGTTGCTCCGGTTCCGTGGAAGCCAATCCAGGCAAACGCAACACCAGGGCAAATAACCTTTGATCCCAACGAAAAGGTTCTTTGGTTAGTTCACTTCCGGGCAGAGGAGAATTCAAAGGGAGATGAAGCTGATAAGGGAAAAGTTGAGAAGTTTCACCATAACAACCCGTGCAGCAGTGAACAAAGAGTTAAAAGGGTCACTTTTCTTTCATGGACTCAATCTTTCAGGGCTCGTGAAGACGGAAGGTTAGACCGAACTTATTCTTTAACTGGCAACGCGGGCCTCCCACAGAAATAGCGGCATGTTCTCTGCCATTTAAATGAAACTTCAGGAAAAAAAAAATGAAATCTCACCTCTTCTTGAATACCAGCAGTACTTGTTAACTTGTTTCCATCTGTGATGGTAATTAAAATAGATGGTTCTAAAAAAAATGGATTTCTCCCCTAAAATACATTTAAAAAGTATTAGAGCCATGTAAAGTAATAAAATTGTATTTAAACTTTTATTTTTTTTACAGTTGCCTTGCCAGGGATCTCTCAAGTGTGTGATAAAATTTGCCTGGATAAATAAGAAGGAAAAGATTAGGGACTGAAGTGGGTGGGCCTCAAAATAAGGATTCCTGCTGAGGTAACATTCAGAATAAACTGAGGAATTCGTATCATTCAGGAGCTCTCCAAAATTATAACATCCAAATACTCCTTTCTCTCTGCTTTCCAAGTAATCATAAAAGAAAGATATTCAAGAGATTATAAGGGCAGCAGCCTCCACACCCGTGAATCCATTCGCCTGCGTCAAAACCGCAGCACGGATTAGGGGACAGTAGTGACTTATGCTCTGGGGCTGGGACAGTGACTCTGGTTATTGTGCGCAGTTTTCTAGAGTAAGGACAACAGGAGCACCAGATGCTATCTTGCCTTTCTCTTATTCTAGAGCTTTTCCATTGAATTGGGAGAGACGAGGGAGTTCGGGACACTGAAAATCTCTCTTTAATGGCCTCGTTCCAATATTTCTCAGCAATTTATTCATCCCATTTTCAGATATCTAATGATCTGATGAGGAGGCAATTTTCACTACATAGGTTATGATCAAGCCACATACAAGGACCCCCCCACCCCAAAAGAAGGATCTTTTTTAAAGCAGGTATTTAAAAGATACGGACTTCCTTCTGGCAGTTGTGAAAAGTAGCAGTAAACTCCATAACGACACCCAATTTTAAACTCTTACCCCAAGTCACCAAAATAAATTAGCTGTACTCACTCAAAGTTTTTTTTACCTGTCCA
Organism: Procyon lotor; assembly: GCA_028646535.1. NCBI lineage: Eukaryota > Metazoa > Chordata > Mammalia > Carnivora > Procyonidae > Procyon > Procyon lotor. The sequence continues at coordinate 13,580,170 of CM053612.1, read as the reverse complement.
TAATTGTCTATTCCAGATATTAATCTATTGAGATTTAACAAATCAAATGAGGATCTTAGAGCCTGACCAAGAGTAGTCAGTCCAGAAGCCTGAAGATTTTTTAGTTCACTCATGAATGTTGCGTGATTTTCCTTCCAACCAGCCTGAAACCAAACATTTACAAAGAAATTCCCGATTATACAATGAACAATATATAAAGTGCAAGCAACCACTAAACAGCAAGTGTCAAACCTCTAGCAAATTAATAGCTCCTTGATCTAATTCTATTCTATGTCTTGACTGACCAGTCTTCTGTTCAGGTCCAATCAAACCTACCCAAACACCGCAGTATTTACTGTACTTTGACCCGGATGACGAGCATGAAGTAAGGAGGAGAGGAAGGACTATTTTCAAATGCACTGTCCTTGATAGAGATAACTCGCTCTTTGAGTGTCTGATCTACTTGAATTTCTCTAACCAAGACTCTTCCTCTCAATATTTTCACTTTAAATAAGAGTCAAGGGGGCATTCTAGGAATAGAGCCACAACTATTTGGAGACAACCCTTCTGGCATCTCCAAACATTCAGAAAGCCCCAAATCTAGAAAAAGGGGGAGAAAGAAATTTTAAAAGTCTTGGCAAAGAAGCAGCAAGCCCTGGCACCCCGGCAGCCATGGACAGCGGCTAAGAACCAGAGACACAAGGTCAGCAGCCAACATGCTGTGATTGAATGGCTTGTAGAAGAGAATGAAAAGATCCTGGTGACTGGTCGTTCACGGCCACAAAGCAAAGCAGCACCAAATGCAAAGAAGAGAAGCCAAACAAAGAACTGGCAGCTAAGAGCGGGTCACAGAGGGGAAGGCCAGCCAGGGAGAGAGCAAACAGCACAGCCTGGCCACTTGGTGGGAGGAACAGCCACTTGAGTCTCGGTAACCCCGAGGGCAGCAGCTCGAGATGCTGTAGGCAGAAGCAAAAGCAAATAATAAGCAATAAAGTAAAGCGTTTAAATGTCATGTTTAGCTCGAGGCATCCTGTCCATGAGCCGCACAACTACAGCCAACGCTATCTTCGCTCGTTTCCCAGGCTCCAGAAGCAGTTTGGGGCAGGATGAGCGGGAGACAGAAAAGGGGCAGAGTCTGCGTGATCTGGAGCGAAACCGTTGGCTCTGAGGACCTAAACTGTATTCTCTGCAAAGGAAGAGGGTCAGGTGAGCAGGGACACTGTGGGAGGCTGCGTAAAACACAACCCAAGAGAGGAATCATTCTCGTTGGAATCTGTGAGAATGGCGCCCCCTTTGGCCGAACAATCCAGAACCTGGTTACCATCTAGTCCAGTCCAATAGTCTGGGAGTCTGTGAAATTAAAGATGTGCTTAGCTGTTTTTGTTGGTTTTTTTTTTTTTTTAAAGACTCCTAACAGATCCTCTAGAGCAAAGGCTCTAGAGGTGAAACTTTTCCAGATGTTCCTTTGGCCACCCTGTAGCTATGAGTTCTAGCGCCCAGGGAAAGTAGAGCCCGAGAATAATCCCTTGTGGCCCCAGAAAATCTTACTGGATTAGACAAATTCAACTTTACTTAAAAGGAAGGCTTGCGGGGCAAACTGTCCTCATCAAACACCTAGAAATAACAGTGGGTTACAAATCACACTGAATTCAAAAATAAGCTTTCTTCTTTGTGGCAGGAAGAGAAAGTTCTGCAGTGGGGAGAGAGAGCAGCAATTCTGTCCGAAGAGTGGAGGGACGTACCACCCTGACGGTGAGAATGGAGGGGCGCACCAAGAAAGAGAATTGAGCGTCCATAAAAGGCTTGGACTTCGTGGGGACCCACAAGTACTTCGATTATCATTCTTCTGGGCACATGGCAGAAGGCAAGGCTGATAAGTGGGGCCCTGGCCGTATGGTGCTTTGTACATTGTGCTGGGTAGTCTGGATTTTATCTGCTGGCTCTGGGAATGACTTGAGGTTTTTCATTAGGCGAGTGGCACGATCAGATCTAGATTTTAGCAAGATCGTCCTGCTGGGGACCTGGAGAATAAATTGGGGGGTGGAAGGGAGGCTGAAGCTCGAAGCAGGGAAACTGGTTTGGAAACTGCTGTGATAGCTTATGGGAAGAGTGATGAAAGCTTGGGCAAGAGTGGAGGGGGTGAGAGGAGGCTGCTAAGGAACGAAGTATTTCAGAGGCGGAGTCAAAGGTCTTAGGAGCTAATCAGAAGGGCCGGGTGAGGGAGAAAGAAAAATTGTCCATTGGGTTGAGCTTTGTGGCCTGGGCAAACCTGAGAATGGCCCATCATTCGCCCACAAGCCACTTTATAAAGTTGACTTCTTTTTTGGGGTTACTTCACCGAGCAATCTTACTCCCACACTGTAAACTGGGCGTGACATCCACAGCGAGCCTTGAACTCCTGAGAGCCACAAGGCAGTGCAAGGCATGACCAAAGAAAAATTAACAGACTGCTTGATTTGGGAAAGGGTTGGGATAAGACATAGGTATCACTTAAGGAAGCACCCTATAACTCATCCATATTTAAAATAATGTATCCTGACTGTTCATCGTCTTACTAATCAATCTGTAGGAATAATTGCCCTTTGAGTTTCTCTTTATACTATGGACTGAAAGCATTTTACCAATCATTTCTGCGCCTGAATCACTGGCATTGTTTTTAGGTCAATTCCAGTTCTTTGCGGTGAAGGGTACACAATTTCTTTGTGGTACGAGAAATTTGGATGCTCCTCCCGTCTTGGTACTACAAAGTGCGGCGGCCACACGTACTATCCAGAGCAATAAACACCTTGGGAGCAGTCTAGCTCCTTCAAGAGAAAAACCAAATGCCCCTAAATGCATTTCTCACAGTGCTGAAGGGGAAAAACCCTATGAGTTAATCTCGATATTTAGAGAACCTTATCCATGTGATAAATTTCTTCCCAAAAGATAATTATAAAGAGATAGTGGCAGAAAGTAGATGTTTATATTCTTCATTCTCATTCTCATTATATTCTTCACGGCTTGGAGTTGACTTTTTTTATAAATGAATTCAGCACAGCCCATTTATCTTCTCTTTTTTTAAGATTTTATTTCTGAGTCATTTCTACATCCAACACAGGGTTCGAACTCACAACCCCGAGATCAAGAGTCGCACGCTCCCCCGACTGCGCCAGCCAGGCAACCCATCCCCATTCACCTTCTTAATACAGTCTTTTCTTTCAACTTACTCCAAAGGTACCCTACTCTGATGTCCGTAAAGCCTTGACTCATGATGATGAGTTCCATACATTTGTATGGAGCTTTGCAGCTTGCCAAGCACTTTCCCATTTCCCATTTGTGTAGGACAACCCTACAAAACAGGCATGGTATTATCATCCCTCTTTTGTCTTCCTAAACCAGGAAGAAGAAGTAGGTCTTGTTGGGGTGGGAGGGCGGTGACAGTGACAACACTCCGGAGTTGCACTTACTCGAATATTCGTGGTTAAATAAAACGTATTACTAAAAGTTTCACCTGTTCCTACTTCTTAACGTGGCTACTAGAAAACATTGCATTGGGTGTATGGCTGGCATTATAAGTCTGTTGGCTAGAGATGTTCTAGAAGGACCTGGAAATCAGGCAAGAGAGCCCGGCCTGGCTTCGGTGGACGATAGATGCATCACAGACTCTGAGGCAGGGTCAAAGCCGGGTCTCAGGCAGGTCAGTCTGGCCGCGACATAGAGGACAGATTGGGGAAAGAGAAGTTGTGGTCAGAAAAAAGAAACTAGGAGAATTGAATTAGTAATCCAGGCCTGAGGCAATCAGGGCCCAAATTAGGATGGGAATGAAGAGGAAGGGGTTAACTAAGAAACATTTCAAGCCAACAAGATGGGACCTGGTGACAGACAGACAATGCCTCAGGAGAGAGGGAGGGCAAAAGGTGATGACAAAACTTCCAGCCCAGGACGCAGAAGGAACAGAGGTTGGGACAAAGGAATAACGTGGGATGAGTGAAATCCTAAATTAAGAGTTTACGGTCTTCACAGGTCAAGTTTTAAAAGTCTCCCAGAAGTCACATGATGATGGTGACAATGATGATGATGGTGCTGGATAATAGTGTGTGTCTGGGCCAACGTGTCAGGACCTCACTTCCGCCAAGCAGAGTATCTTCCTGGTCCGGGCACCGCCCCATCAAGTAGGTGCTGCTCTTATTTCCATTGTACAGATGAACACGCTGAGGCTCGGGGAGGATATGCAACCCGTCCAGGTCCAACAACCAGTAAATGACACAGCTAAGATTTGAACGCAGATAGCCTAAGTTTAGAGCCGGTCAATTCAAACCACCATACTAGAGAATCTGCTACCTATTCCACATATTCACCTCATAGACAAGCCTTGTTGTAGTAGCTTAAAAGTTCATATATTTGGGGCACCTGGGTGACTCCGTGGGTTCAAGCCTCTGCCTTTGGCTCAGGTCATGATTTCAGGGTCCTGGGATTGAGCCCCCACCGGGCTCCTTGCTCGGCGGGGAGCCTGCTTCCCCCCCTCTCTCTGCTGGCCCCTCTGCCTACCTGTGATCCCTCTCTCTCTCTGTCAAATAAATAAATAAATAAATAAATAAATAAATAAATAAATAAAATATTTTTTTAAAAAAGTTCACACATTAAATGGAACTTTCAGATCTCATTTCACTGAAGCCTACTTTCCCTGTGTCTAAATGTAGACCAGTCAGTTGGGGGTGGGGGGGCAGTGACCTTGGACTTAGAAGACCCTGGTCTTTCCTAGCTGTAACTAACTAGCGAAGCAACTGGTCCACAGGAAGTCAGTTACCCCTTACTGGGGCTGTTGCCCCATCCGAGCAATGAAAAGGCTAAAAAACTAACTCTAAGGTCCCTTCAAGTTTTCCTATCTTCTAATTCCATACTGTTATATAAATCTGACTTGTGGAAAGGAAACACCTCACATCTTAATAAATATGTTAATTCGGGTCTGGCTGAAATTTGTATAGTCCACTGAAAACGTCTTTCAACACCAACAGAGAAAGTATGGGCTTTTCAGTCTATCAGTGCCGTGGGTTCTGTCCCAGCCCTGCTGACAGCCACTAGCAATTTCTTGCCCCCTTGGATCACCACGGAGAGGAGAGAATATGCCCTCCTTTCCCTGGAAGGGCAAAGCCTAGAAGAAATACTCTCCACTCTCCTCTGTGGCCTTACTTCCATCTTCTTATCTGACTGCTGGGTTTGGCAACAGGAAATTGGCACGTTCCCTGTAGGCTTGTTGCTGAAACTCCTTCTAATTTTCTGGTATGTTCTGACATGTGTTGCTTAAGGGGTGAGCACTACCTCTACAACAGACCTATGCGGAGGTCTAGCAATGTGGGAACATTTTGGGAGCTTTTTGCGAACTATGTGTGTGTGTGTGTGTGTGTGTGTGTGTGTGTGTGTGTGTTATTTATATTAAATATAAATATATTTATAACATATATGACATAATATATAATTTATATTTATATTTAATATAAATGTATTTTTATTTAATTTTTTTAAAGATTTTATTTATTTATTTGACAGAGAGATCACAAGTAGGCAGAGAGGCAGGCAGGCAGAGAGAGAGGAGGAAGCAGGCTCCCCACCGAGCAGAGAGCCCGAAGTGGGGCTCAATCCCAGGACCCTGAGATCATGACCTGAGCCGAAGGCAGACGCTTTAACCCACTGAGCCACCCAGGCACCCCTATTTTTATAGTTTTTATACTTTTATTTCTTTTAATGATTTCCTCCCTCGAAATCATGCCTGGAAGTGTAAACAAGTCACAGAGATAAAAGCAGATCAACTGCCCTCGAAGGGGATGTGGGAGTGGCGCTAGAGCCCTTTGGGAAAAGCCCTGCTCCGTCTCTAAAGGGCACTTGTAAGTCTTTTCCAAAATATAAATGACCTTGTTAGGCTTAGCCTCATGTGCAAACTTAATGAACAGGCTGTGAATCTCCCCCTAGGAGGCAACCGGAAAACATACAAGAGAAGTGCCCCCCCTTAAAAACTATGGAAACGGAATACTTATAAATCAAGAAATAAATAACTAATTCCAATTCTCTAGGGCGATAGCTATCGAAAGGGAATCGTGGAGAATCGTCTCAAAGAGCAAACTGTAGCTTTTCACAAGCTATAGAATGGAAGCTACAGATGGAAGAGCATCGCTGTGTCCCTCTGCCTTCGTGCAGGGCCACCGCACCAAACCAATTCTGGGCACACACACCCGAAAGCCTACTTGGACATTCCCCTGAAAAGGAATAGTTCCATTCAGCCCAAGTTTTTGTAGCTTGTTAGTAAGCCTTTCGTGATGAATAAAAAGGAGACAATACACATTGCTTCCCTCTCCTTGACAAGAATTTTTTTTTCATCTTTTATTAAAGGAAATGAAATCAGCCTGGTAATATTTGCCCTTCATAATCCCATATAGAGGGCTATTCTGGACCTCGGGCTCTTCTTCTTGAGGTGGTTACAAACCAGATGATTAACGGATTTGAGTATTTTCCCAGATGTTGCAAGTTAAAGCCAAAGAGTTTAAATTTAGCAGGGCTACCATTTCTCCTGTTGAAAGATTAAACTGTTTTCCTTGTTTCCATCTGCTCTCCGCAAGTTGGGGGAACTGGTTCTGCTGCAACTCAGACCCTCGGACTAAATCAATTTCCACTGCATTTTTTAACCAACTTACTTTCTTCTCCCGTCTGACATTCTATCAACTTTGTCATCGCCAATGGACCAGCGAGATGGAATGACATGAAGGTAGGAAGCCCTGCTTTTCCAATCAACTGTGTCTCTGGAGGAGACAGATGGCTTTTCCCTTGGTCTTTTACCCTTAGCCTTATATGGAATATCTGTGCAAGCTAAAACTTTAAAACTTCTGAAGTTTTCTTCTCATAACGAAAACAGACTCTAATTCTGAGAGAAGACAAGATTTTCTTGGCCTCCTATATAAACAGACCACTGTGATAGCTGAATCACCTTAAAATATTCAAACTTCTTTTTAAATTGTATTTACAGGTCGCACACTTAGAAAGGAACTTGTTAAAATGGTGAACTACACATTCATAAGATACCATATCATTCAAAGTACGGAACTGTCTTGCCTCTTGTATCTCCTTTAAAACTCTCTTCTGGTATTGTATTTTCTAACCCTGACATCTTTTTTCCCCCCTCAAAACTCTAGCGATTTGGACTGATTCCACTTTTGGGGGACTCATCAAGGTACTGACACACTTTCAGGTTTAAAAGAGGCGGTCTGGGGGCGCCTGGGTGGCTCAGTGGGTTAAAGCCTCTGCCTTCGGCTTGGGTCATGATCTCAGGGTCCTCGGATCGAGCCCCGCGTCAGGCTCTCTGCTCAGCGGAGAGCCTGCTTCCCCCCCTCCGCCCCCGGCTGCCTCTCTGCCTACTTATGATCTCTCTCTCTCAGTCAAATAAATAAATAAAATCTTCAAAAGAGGCAGTCTGTCATTCTGTGTTACTAATACAGCTTTTTCTTATAAAATTACTGGTTTTAAGAATATCCCATTCTCTTGGATTCCTGGTTGTCAAAGTCACTTCCCCAGGGGCACATCATGTCCTGAACTTGCTAAAATGCTCCAAGTGCCATTTGTTTGATTAAATCCATTCTCTCCCTGAGAACTCTCAATGCTACCATTCTGTGTTTCAGTCCACCAATTAATTTCCATCCACATGCTTCAGGAAACACTATCTACCAGTCAAGACCATGCACAAGAATTCTGGCTTATTTGAGTCCTCTACTTGTTAAAAAAGATCTTAGGAAATTGTCCCCCTAGTACATTACAGAAATGTATTTGACAGTCTGTGGCCTGCAGGATTGTTTTTCCAACAGATGGCTAAAGGCCCTCATGAGTGTCTATTTTTTAAAAAGATTTTATGTATTTATTTGAGAGAGACAAAGAGCACAAGCGGAGGGAGGGCAAAGGGAGAGGGAGAATCCTCAAGGAGACTCCCCACTGAGCACAGAGCCCTATGTGGGGCTTAATCCTGAGCCAAAGTCAGACATTTAACCCACTGAGCCACCCAGATGCCACCAAGAGCACCTATTTTTAAGTAAACTGGGCAAAGAAATGATTCACAGTTTGAGTCTACTGACACAAAATTCACGATTTTGTGTCACTTGTCTCTTTAGGAGTATGAGGTTTGTTTGTTTTTAGTGGGTATGATTTTAATAGGATTTTTTAGTGGATAGGATTGCTATCCTAAAGACTAGTCTAAAATATCTGCAAAATGCATTTATGAGTTTTCAATTCTTACCCCAGAGAATTGGGATGAAATTCTGAAGTAGCACACCTCTCACTTGAAAGCACGGTAAGATCAAAAGATATTTGATCTTCACCAGAGGATGCAAACACATAGGAACCAAACCTTAAAAACTTTTCTCTGAGAGTCAACTGCCCTGTTACTAAAGGAAAAAATACTTGGAGTAGCAAAGACTTTGCCAAACTCGGTCAGATATAGTGTTAAATGCTACGTCTCTCACTTGTAGACGATTTCGACTGTAGCTATTGGCCTATTATCAGAAAAGAAAAAAAAAAGCCCACTGTGAAGATCATGTGTTCAAATGTTGAGACTTTGGGTTGAGACACTTTTACGAACACATACACAAAATAAAAATTAACAAAGGTGGCCTTGGGAAAAACACAAGGACAGAAGTGAGCCTAAGCCACCCGAGCACTGCAGAAAGAATTGAACAGAGGAGACTGTAGAATGGCCACTCATCACTTTCCAAAGATTACACAGCACCTCTTTCCTCCAGACTAATTTTTTAAAGATTATTTATTTATTTATTTGAAAGAAAGAGAGAGAGAGAGAGAGAGACTGTACATGAGCGGGGGTGGGCTTGGGGGGAGCAGAGGGAGAGGGAGAAGCAGACTCCCTACTTTGTACAGAGCCCTGACGCTGAGATCACGACCTAAGCCAAAAGCAAGAGTCATCGAGGCACCTCTAGACTTTTTAAAAATTATTTTCTCAAAAAAATTTTATGAGTTTTCTTTTCCTTTTTTTTTTTTTTAACATTATACAAGTAACGTATATTCATTGTTGAAAATCCCAACAGAAATACATGGTCAGGGGAAGCCTGGGTGGCTCAGTCGGTTAAGCGTCTGGCTCCGGTTCAGGTCATGATCCCAGGGTTCTGGGATGGAGCCCTGCATTGGGATCTCTGCTCAGCGGGGAGTCTGCTTCTCCCTCTCCCTCTGCCACTCTTTCCTGCCACTCCAGTTTACGCATGTCTGTGTGTGTGTGTGCGCGTGCATGCGCACATGCACGCGCCCGTATTGTCTATCTCTCTCAAACAAATAAATAAAAATCTAAAAAAGAAAAAAGAAATACAAGGTAGGTCAGTATCTCTCCGCCAGACTCCCAGTTCCATACTCTTCAGAGGTAACCATTGCTGTTACCTCTGATCTGATCAGCTGTTACCTGCTGATCTGTTAGCAGCAAACAGAAATGACACCAATAAGATGGAGTGACATTTACCACTAAAATGGAGTGATATTCACTGACGTAAGGAGTCAGTGTGTAAGAGAGCACATTAGGCATGGACAGGAACCATTCTTCTTAAAATTTAAAGCAATTTTGAAATCACCCTGAATTCCAAGCCTCAGTTATTCCCCTGCGTAACTTTAGGTTACAGTCTGTCCTGTACTTTTTCCGGAAAGAACAGTGGAAAGAATCTAGTCTAATCCCTTCATTTTACAGATAAGAAAATTGACCCTATAAAAAGGAAGTGACTTTCCCAGGGTCATGAACCTATCTCATCAGCGGCAGACTGTGGCTATGTGCTAAAGTGACACCCCTAGCCACAGGTACGTGACAGTGGGGGGGGGGGTGACCTGCCACACAAGATGCACCGTGACCACATTTTAGAAACTGATTTTTGTAAAAAGGACCTACACTTAACCAGACTTCTAACACACAGCTCAAAAGCGTCACTATGAGGTGGAGATCACAATGTCGACACAGACAGGTGAGATTTAAGGAAAATGGAGAGCTTTGCCCAGCCCGTCCTCAGCTTTCTCCTCCAAGAAATAAACCAGGAGCGACCCTCACTTTCCAATGCCGTGGCTGTATGAAAGCCTGGATGTTCTCCCCCAGAATCCTGCTGTCTACCATCTAGTTCTGCAGGCTCCCCTGGGCACACACAAATGCAAAAGCCGGGGCTCATGAGGGCACAGCCATCCCTCCAGGCAACTACAGGCCGATTTAAATCACATCTTGGTCTAGTTTGGGCTAATCAACCTCCAAAGGTCATACTCTACCCTCCTCCCTCTTCCTTTTGCAACTTCTCAACATTATAATAAAGCACCTTCTGTCACATACACCCCCTCAAGTCATACCTTTTGGAATGCTGCCAGTTCACTTTCTCTCCCCCCATCTACCACCTTCCCAGCCTCCAGCTATCTGGCCTCTGTGTCTCCCCCTCCTTTGATTAACTGATTCTCTAAGGGCTGGCATCGGGAATGGGAAGACCCAACTCAGGGAGTGGAAGAGACAGGTCTAGCTAAAGTGCGGGGCTCCTGTGGGGAAATGATGGGGAATAAGTTTTATACACAGACGCATGGAGCAGATCCCAGTGGGCCCAGGATGGCATCCATAGGCCTGGGGAGTCTTTGAAGGCTTGGGTGGGGGAAGGGGGTCGATATAATGAAATCATCTTTTTTTTTTTTTAGAAAGTTAGCGGTCAGTGTGGGAAGAGTAGGAATTTAGGAGGCACTGGGGAGACCACAGTGGTCAAAGCTCCAAAGGTCAGGACCCAGTCTCAAGTGACGGCTATGGAAATTGAGTTGAAGGAACCTATGTAAGAGACATTTCAAAAGGATGATGGACAGGTCTTAAAAGAAATGGAAGGACAGGGTCAAAGCTGAATAATGCCTGGCTTTCAAGCCTGCGTGACTGAAAGTTGGGGACTATGGAAGAGGGGATAGATTTGGGGGCACAGGGTCTTCCTGATGTGCTTACTATGAGCTGATGGCAAGACAGACAGCCAAGTGGAGGTGTCCCATAGTCAGCTACAGGTGCCTGGGTAAGAAGATAAAGATGGAGGGGCATCCGTGTGGAAGGCATATTGAAAACCATGAATGAGGTTGACCTCATTGGCGTTGGCATTGACCAAGGGAGCGGATTTGGAAGACAGGGAAAGAACACAGAAGAAGCAGTCAGTTTCTGGAAGGAAGGAATATTAGCAGTTCCAAACGTAGTCAAGAACAAAGAGAATAAACATGAGTAAATTGGCCCAAGTAGCTATATAGTGAATCCTAAGACCTTGAGAAATCATATTTGCTTTTCTCGCTAGTACTGTTCCTTACTTGCACAAACATAACTGGTTTTGGTCTTTTGTTCATTAGCATTCAAGTCTAGAGTTTGGCTCTGGGCACTAAGTTTACCGAACTATTCAACCTACAGGGCAAGATATAGATAATGAGAGAACAAATGCCATTAATGATGAATATAATCAGGCGAACACGGTTTAAGAAATGGCGCTCCACTTTGCCTCCCAACGTTGGACACTTCAGCATGAAAGTCTTCATACACCTTTTCTCTGGTTAAGACCCCAGTGACTGAGTGGGGCGGGGGGTGGGGGGGATCTTCATTCCTTCTCTGAAATCCACTTCTCTCAACTTAACTAGGCAAGAAGAAATAAAAGCAAAGTGGCAAAGAGCCACTGTCTTCAATGATCTCTACCAGCTCAGCACACCATCCTAGGTAGGGGCAGGAATGGAGGACATCAAAAGCCAAACCGTTTCACAAATGAATGCACCATGATATTCACCTAGAAACAGTCAGAAAAAAAAAAATAAAACTAGTAACTCTGGCAGTAATAATTTTCATTCATTGAGTGCTTGTTCTAATACTGAGCACTGCTATATTGAGAACAACTATAAATAAGAGCATTGTAATTCTGTCTAAAAAAACATGGCTCCAGCACGTATATCATAATGGGAAAATACCAATGAGAAGTTATTAAAAGGCAGGCTTGCCCATGACTGAGCGGAAAAGCGAAGTGGCTCATTTACTGAAGACACTGGAGTAGAGACAGACTGGGGTTACTATTCAGCCCTGGGCCCCAGTTTCTCTGAGTTAGGCAGGTTGGGAAGAGAAATGAAATAAGTGCTTTATATTCATTGGCACATTGCCCTGTGCATAGGCATTACTCAATAAACGTCAGCTGCCCTTATTAGAGAGCGACTGTATTACTGTCCACAATTATAAGAAAGTAGTTACAAAGGCCAATCAGATCTGTAAAAGCACTTCGTCCAGACTCAGGATTGAACACTGCTATTTCTTCCTTAAATGGGAGTCATTACAGTAGCAAAAAATAGTGTAGTCAGTTCTGTAACCCACATTAGGAGGACCGAGCTTAGAGGAATAATCATGGGAGTTCTCCTATCATGTGGACCCGGACCTCCTCCTCCCCTCCTTTTAATGCTACTGATGACACCCCATGATATAAGACAAGGGCTCTGCTAGGAAGCATTGAGAATGTCTTCAATAAGAGCAGGGATACAAACCCCCCTTTGTTTCTTAGGTTTTATACTATGCCAAGCTAGAGAATTTATCCTTTATCCTACTTTTCTTGATGAATGCTCTTCCTAAGGATACTCGGGCCAAGAAACTCTATAAATCGAATCAGGGCTATGTCACATATTTCTAATAACACTAAAAGCATGCGACATTTAGGGCCACTGGCAAGCATGTATTACAAACAGAATTCTGCATTCCTGTACTTACATTAGGAGTTCACACATATACTCTACTGTACTGAATCCAGGAACAGACTTCTAACCCAACCAGTTGGATCACCAACTGTATCCAAAAGTGTAAGTGACCGAACTGGCTTTCAATTCAAACAAGAATGGGATGCTTTCATATTTTACCCCAGGGCCGAAGGTTATCAACCCATCCACTCTGAACTGTATGATAACCTTTCGTGCACAAATGAGTCCATTATGGTGTTAATTTTAAACAGAACTTCAAGAGAAAAGAGCCTCCTTAGCAAATAGTTTCTAAGACATGAACGTCATATCTTAAGAAAGACTATACACTGATACTGCTAACAGAAATATAATCAAGCCACATACGTCATTTTATATTTTTAAGTAGCCACATTTTAAAAAAATAGAAAGAGGTGAAAGTGATAGCGTATTTTACTTAACCCAATATACAAAGAGCACAATTGCTTAAACTTATAATTGGCCCAAAAATTGTTAGAGATATTTTATATATTTTTGTACTGAGTCTTCAAAATCAAGTGTTGAATTTACACTTACAGCCCATCTTGATTCAGACTAGCCGCCTTTCAAGTGCTCGATCACCACACGTGCCCAGTGGGTGCTGCACTGAATGGTGTAAATATGGCCGATCTAAAACATGAATGGTGGGGCGCCTGGGGGCCTCAGTGGGTTACGTGTCCAACTCTTGATTTCAGCTCAAGTCAGGATCTCAGGGTCGTGAGATCAAGCCCCTGTTGGGCATGGAGACTGCTCAAGATTCTCTCTCTCCCTCTCCCTCTGTCCCTTCCCTCTGTTCCTCCCCTCCGTCTTTCTCTCTCTCTCTCTCTCTCTCTCTCCCTCCCTCTCTAAAATATATGTGTGTGTGTGTGTGTAACAAATGAATTAAAAAGATTTAAAAAAATAAAACATGAATATGTGAAGAGCTATGCCCTCACTGCCACCTCAGGCCTTTACCCTCCTTACTGGAGCCCTAAGAGTGTCCCCACCCCTCCCTTGGACCACTAGTCACCCAGAGTTGTAAGGAAGAGGGGAAGGATGTGTTTTTAACAAATCACCTTGGAAACCCAAATCCATTTCCCTGTAGTAACAATAACAAACACAATAGTTCTCTGGTTAAGCGACATTAAGGGTTAAAAAGGCTTTCCTGAGAAGGAAGGTCTGGGAACCTAATCACCGTTTAGAACATTGTATCCAGGAGAGAGTGCTTTCCGACTTTCCAGTACACACACAAAGGGATGGCCTCCATCTCTCATTTATGCTCTCTGCAAATGGGAACTGAGGCCATGTTTACAAAGAGGTTTTCACTGAAGGACTCAAATCAGTGGGGTCTCATCTTCATACCCGTCATACAGAGGGTTCCCCCTCCCCTATACGGAGGGTCCTTCGATCCTGACCTTCTCTGGAAAGCAGCCATGTCTGACCACTCTGGGCAACTAAAAGCCGTCTCAGAAGCAGTTCTAATTACCTTCCTGAAGCACAAGCAACCTGAGGAGGACAGGATTTGCCCTTTCCTTCCACGTACCCTGCCATTCTGCCATCCCTCCCACCCCAATCCCAACCTCAAGGCCAAGAACTCTCAGGTGCTCAGCACTAATGCAAAACCAGGCAATTTCACCCACAGCTTCTGGGGCCCCTCCCAGCCTTTCTTCATCCCTCTCCCCCTTGGCCCACCTCATCCTCTGGTAGTGGTAATAATCACCAAACAAGCACACAGATAAACGCGGTGCCATTGCTCTGCAACTCCATCTCCTATTTCTTCATCCCAGGACCATTCTCATGACTCTTGATGACTAGGACCATGACTTTTCCCCTTCTGGCCTCCCCCAGGCCAGATCTTTCAGGCCTAGATCACAGGCCTCTAGACTGCTGTGGTAGCAATCCACTGTCAGACTTTTCTGGAAACACCATTTCGATCCTATCACCACAGTGGTGATAAAAGTCAGACCAATGGCTACCTGCAGGGGAGGAAGGGATCACAGGAAGCAGCGAGAAGCTTTTTCTGGGGTGATAGAAATGTTCTCTGGCTGGGCCTGGGGCAATGGTTACATGAATGTAGAACGCAGAAAGGTTTAAAACTGCATCAGGTCGTTAAGATTGATGTATCTCAGGATATAAGTTATACTCCAACCAACAGAAGGAGGGGGGTGCGCATACGTCGGTCTTGCCAAAGACACAATTCTCCCAAATTATAAACCCGAACCTAAGTGAATACGCTAACTGTAATCAACATTAAACATGTCAATCCCTTACTAGTGATCACTCTCTGAAGGCAGAGCAGCAGAAACCGGAGCGGGGACTGGGGGAGCTGTCCCATTTCTGTACTGTTTGAAGTCTTTGCCTCCTATTTCTTGAGTACCTGCTAAAATCCAGGCACTCCCTGGGGTGCTCAGGGCACAAAGAGAGAGAAGGTCAAATAAGGGGCCTTAACGAGCTCACGTTAGGAAGGCCAACGTGAGCACTGAGAATCACCCTATGACGCGCTGATTGCTCAGTGGAGGTCGGGACAGTGTTGCGGGACCACAGTGGGAGTTGTTATGCGCTTTTGTAGCAGACGTGGGGCAGAGGAGCAGGGTGACTCTGGAGAATACAGAATGAAGACCAAGAACATATAGAATGTCAGTCTAAGTGTGTCCCAGGTAGAGGGAACAGCAAGAGGCAGAGTGAGTCTGGAGAAGATGGCCTACTTTCTCACTGTGGCTGGAGCCTGAGGTCCAGGAGAAGGCACAGCTAGGAAGTAAAGCTAGATCATGAAGGCCTTGGAGGAGTCTGGATTCTACTCCGAAATGTACTGGGGAGCCACTGAAGGATTTTAGTAGGGGGATGACTTTATTTTACTTTTGTTTTATTTTGAGAATGACCAACTTAGTAGCAAAGAGGGGGAGGAATCGGTGGGGAGCGAGACCAGAAGTAGGGAGACCAGCTGGGCGGCTCCCTGCTCAGCGGGGAGTCGGTTTGTCCCTCTCCCTCTGCCCCCCACCTGGCTCGTGTTCACACTCGCTCTCTCAGAGAAAGAAAGAAATAAAATCTTTTTAAAAAGAAGAGTTCTTTCCTGTAACCTACATTTAATCCATAGGTTGGACAAAAGTCTGCAAGCATTTACTTCGTACATATGTATGTATAACTGATATATCATTTTATTAGTTTCAGGTACACAACATGTTGATTTCATATTTGTATACACTACAAAATGATCACCAAAATAAGTCCGGTTAACACCCATTGCCATACAGTTATAAAATTTTCTTTTTTCTTATGGTAAGAACTCTCAAGATTTACTCTCCTAGCAACTTTCAAATGTGCAATACAGTATTATTAACTATAATCACCATGCCATATATTACATCCCCGTGACTTATTTATTTTATAATCGGAAGTCTCTACTTTTTGACGCCTTCACCCACTTTGCCCACCTCCCAACTCCAGCCTCTGGCAACCACCGATCTGTTTTCTGTATCTATGAGCTTGGTTTTTGTTTTTCTTTTTGTTTTGGCTTCCACATCTAAGTGAGATGATATGGTATTTGTCTTTCTCTGCCTGACTTATTTCACTGAGCACGATCCATGTTTTGCAAATGCCAAGATCTCCTTCTTTTGTGTGTCTGAATAGTCTATGTATCACTATCGCTTTATCCCTTCATCCATGGATGGACACTTAATGTTACTTCCATATCTTAGCTATTGTAAATAATGCTGCAATAAACCTAGGGGGCTGGGAGTGCAGGTGTCTTTTGAGGCATTGTTTTTATTGTCTTCAGATAAATACCCAGAAGCAGATCGTAGGGTATTTCTATTTTTTAATTTTCTGAAGAACCTCCATACTGTTTTCCATAATGGCTGCACCAGTTTGCTTTCCAACCCACAGCACACAAGGTTCGTGTTTCTCCACATCCCTGCCAACACATGTTATCTCTTGTCTTTTTGATAACAGTCATTAACACATGGGAGGTGATATCTCATTGTGGTTTTGATTTGCATTTCCCTGATGCTGAAGGACGTTGAGCATCTCTTCATGTACCTGTTGGCCAACTGGATGTCTTCTTTGGAGAAATGTCAAATCAGATCCTCTGCCCATTTTTTAAGGATTTTATTAATTTGGCAGAGACGGAGTACAAGAGAACACAAGCAGGGGCAATGGCAGAGGGAGAGGGATAAGCAGGCCACCACTGAACCCGGAGCCCGATACGGGACCCTGGGATCATGACCTGAGTCAAAGGCAGTCGCTTAATGGACTGAGCCACCCAGGCACCCCTCCTCTGCCCATTTTTAAGTCAGATGATTGGTTTTTTGCTATTGAGTTCATGAGTTCTTTATAGATGTTGGACATTAACGCCTTATCTCAATATATGATTTGCAAATATTTTCTCCCTACTCAGAAGGGTGCGTTTTCATTTGTGAACGGCTCCTCTCCCCTTATTTCAAAATGCTTATCATCACCAACAGTGTAAGAGGGTTCCCCTTTCTTCACATCCTCTCCAACATTTGTTGTTTACTGTCTTGTTGATTTTGGCCATTCTAAAAACTGAGGGTTTTGGAGGGGAGGGAGGTGGGGAGCTGGGAGAGCCTGGTGGTGGGTATTGAGGAGGGCACGTATTGCACGGAGCACTGGGTGTGATACATGAACAATGAATCTTGGAACACTGAAAAAATAAAATAAATTAAAAAAAAAAATCCCTATCATCGCATGCTTCCAATGGCCAATGACAGCTGAAAAGGAAGCAAGGTCTGGGGAGACACAGTTGATTATAGAAGTCGGTGCACCTCCTTTGTGGCATTTTGAGATTCGAGGGCACGTTCTTGTCTCAGGTTGCTCTCACAGGCCCCGTTGCTACCCATTCATCCAAATGCACTTCCTTAGCCTCCAACCACAGTGAAAGGCTCCCCTCTAAGTCACTCTTTTGTCCAAATAAGGCCCATCACATATACTGGGGCGGGGGGCGATCATAGGAAAAAGTGATGCCTTAGTTAAAATACCAGTACATGTTTGGAACACAGATCATTTAAAAAGCATTAAGTTTACTTCCTAAATCTGTAAGCCACTGCCTTTTGGTGCCTTTGCTGACACATGTTGACTGGGGCATGCAGATACCAGTGAACAAAACTAGTTACAGGATGTGAAAAAGCAACACTCAAGGGGAAATTTCACTTTTTCAAGTGCTCTGTGTTTTCAGATTACACACTTGGGATATTTCTTTGAAACATGTCTTCCTACTTCTAAAAAAACAAAATAAAACAAAACAAAAAAACTTCTGCCCACTATTTATACATGTGTTTCAGCTATTTCTAGAAAAATGACTCAGTTTGATGTTAAAAAAGCACTTCCTTCGACAAAAGAGAAATCATTTTAAGAAAGTAGCTTCAAACATCAAACTATTTTGAATGTTTATTATATTCCCCCGTGTCATGGCTCACTTTCTTCTGGGAGCCCTCAATTTGCTCAGAACTAGTAGCGGCGACAAGCTTAACTTGTTTACTTTTATTCAGCTATTCACTGAATAAAAGGAAATTATGATTCATAGCAAAACAAAATATACAAGACAGCAGAACCTCAGCCAAAACTATTAAGAACCAGTATGCAAAACAAGGCCCACTTTTTAAAAACCCTGTATTAGTCTTTTTTTTTTTAAGATTTTATTTATTTATTTTGACAGAGGAGAGAGATCACAAGTAGGCAGAGAGGCAGGCAGGCAGAGAGAGAGGGGGAAGCAGGCTCCCTGCTGAGCAGAGAGCCCGATGTGGGGCTCGATCCCAGGACCCTGAGATCAGGATCTGAGCTGAAGGCAGAGGCTTTAACCCACTGAGCCACCCAGGCGCCCCAACCCTGTATTAGTCTTATATGTTTACATTAGAAACTTCAAATATTAAACGAGGTTTTTCATCCTCACTGTGGACACTAAAGATACCATTTTATAAAAGTAGTGTTAACAATCGTGACACTGTGTATTAACCTTATCTACAAAGCAATGCTTGAAACAGATGTAGCACAAAATGCTTGCATTCCATATGCTTTTTATACGGTCCCCCAATCAAACCTCATTCCATGCCTGCCAAGCCCACTGCAAGTAACAGGTATGACTAATTTTAAAAGAGCACATAGCCATTCCTAGGGGATGTGCAGTAAGAAGTTATTAAGTCCCAGGTGAAACTACATTCATGTACTCAACAGCATACATGAGAGAAAAATTCCAGTCACTGTAACTTTTCACAAGATTTACTGTCAGAGCCTGTAAGTGGATATACTGGGAATAGTTCCACGCCTATTAGGAAAAAACCTCCCAACCAAATGCACAACTCCTGTTACATCGCCAACAGAACTGAATCTTCTAGTAGAAAAAAAAAAAAATCGTTCTGCAGTGTTTGGAGCTGTATATAACCAAGACCTGAGAAATAAGCAGTTACTTTGAGAAGAGATCAACAATGACCCTCCAACTGTAGAGCAACTGAGAAATACCAGTACCCAGAATTCTGCAGAACAATAAGCTCCCGATAAAGCCCTATGTGGAAGGTACATCACTTGGCTGAAGGGACCCAGGCTCTTAATGAAGAGTGAAGTTGTGAGGGGGAACTGGGATGCCCGCTGACAATCAAAGACAGACATTTTTTTGATAATCCGCGTGACGGAAAACAGACCTTTCTGGCTCCCAGCTATTAGCTAATGAAAGACTCAACTAAATTTGAAGAAAAATTCACCAGATGTTCTAAAAGTTCAGGCCTTCCCAAACCCCTAGATCCTAAAAGCCAAAGAACAAATAGTTACCACATGCTGAGGGGAGGGGTGGCGGGGGGAGGCAGAGGGAGTGGCTAAGGAGACTCAGAAAACGAAAATGCTACCAAAGATGCCTTTCATTAGTGATTCAGGTACACCCAGCAACGTGACAGAAATATCGCTAAGATCATTAACCATGAGCCATTTTCTAGCACATGGAGTTATCATGTGAGATGAAAAACCTGAGCGAACCTTGGAAAAGCATCAAGCCCAAATAAGAAGGCAACTAATGATCGGTAATTAAAAGCATTACACAAAGTGCCTTCCCATACCTGACCTAGAGAGAAAGCAGGATCAAATTCCAACTTGGAAGGACTTTTTTTTTTCCTTGAGGGGAAAAAATGTGATCTATAAAATGGCAGGATAAAATGAGCTAACAGATGAAATTTCCACTAAAAACAAGATCCAACTTTTCCCTTCTGTTCCCAGAACTATCTGGAGCCTCCAAAATACCACGGATGAGTTACACAGCCACTAAAAATTTTAAGTATGAAGACTATGTGGCAAGCTGGAATAATTCATGGGACAAAATAGGTGTGGAAAAAGTAACACAAAGTAATATGTATAGGGTGGTTAAGAGGCATGATGGTTGTTAAGGGGGAAGGAGTGAGACTTTCCTTTTCCTTTTCAAAGATTTTGTAAATATTGCCATGAAATTGTTTCTAGATCAAAATGTTAAATAAGTTATCCTTTCAAGAAAAAAAGAAGACGCGCTGCTTTGTGGCTTATCTTTTTTACTACTTCAAATTAAGGAGAATTTCCAATGGCCACACTACAGATCGTGGGTTCTTATCTGCATTAGTACTCAAAGGGTGTAGACTTTCAGACTTAGGATGCACAAACATCTGCTTTTCTCTGTGGAAAAAAAATGGTCACACCCTTTTGGGAAACTGACGTTTTTTAAAAAGCTTATGGCATTTTGAAAGTTGTCTATTCGTTGCAGTTTTTAACATAGATAAATGGAAACCTGAAAACAAAGCCTCTAAACCAGAACAGTTTGGAGGGGAACCCACTCATCGAACTGTTAACCCAAACTACGAGTTACAAGATTAAAGCTTCCCTTTGGTTTTATTTCTGAAGGCACACTCTCTGGCCAACTATTCGGTTTGGTAGGTTCTGTTCTTTTAAACACTTCCCTCGCCTGAAAACGGATTACAACACATCCAGACTGCTGCTCCCCAGCACTACTAAGATAATTCTGAGAAAAAGAAGGCGTCTAGCAAAAGACGTCAAGGATTATGGTAATAATACATTTTTGAAATTTCAACATGCAAGCAGGAGTCTTATGCAGGTTGATTTAATAGTCTGCGTTCTAGTTTATCGGGCCACTGCAGGCAAGGCAGTTCTTTATCTCCTCGCCATTCGGAACATAAATTAACTATCCCACGGAGGTTAAATCTTCCCTACTTTTCGCCCGTAGGTCAGAATGCCGTGGACCAAATCATCGAATTTGGCTACTGCAGCCGCGCGCAGTTGAGTCCTCCCCCCGCCCCCGCCCTTCCCTCTTTTCTTCTCCCGGGACAAATCCCTCTCGGCTAACAGCAACCTAATTTAGGATGTAAATAGGTAGGCCAGGTCCCTAAAAAACTCGGCTCCGTGTGAGTTCCGATCGGTACGTCCCCGCCCCAGCCCGTCGCGGCTCGGAGTCCCCAAAGAAACACCAACAGCAGCGGAGATGCCAGCAAGCCGGCTGGAGCGGACCGATCCCGGAGTGGGGGCAGAAATGAGAAGTTTCTCCGGGTCTGGGGGTGGGGAGGCTCGCTCCGCGGGCAGATCTGCCATCGGGCGGGGTGGGGTAGAGACCGCAGACGTGCACAGGCTCCGTCTCCCCTCCGAGGGCCGGCGGCTGGCTCTGCCACGCTCTCAGCAGGAAGGGGAGGGCAGCGGGAGGAAGAGCTGGAGGCGCGGTGGCGGGGGGTGTTGGGGGGGCAGAGGGGAGGGGAGGAGGGGAGGAGGAGGAGGAGGAGGCAGGGCCGGAGGAGGAGCCGGCGCCGGGAGAGCCCGCGCGCCCGGTCCGCAGCACCTCTGGGCGGAGTCGCTCGGCCCGCCCGGCCCCTCGGCCGCCGCTAAGGTCGCCGCCACTGCTACCGCGCCCGGTGCGCCCCGAGGGGGCGGGCCCACCCCGCGGCCTCCCTCCGGGTCTCGGGCCCTCCTTCCCCTCCCCTCCGTCCCCTCCCTCCCTTCCATCTCAGCAGCGCCCTCAGTCTCCCTCTCTGGCTCATACAAAAGCAAAATGTCCGCCATGTTCCGAGGCCGCTGCGGTCGGCGCCGCCACCGGCTCGGCGCCCCCCCTAACCGGCCTCCAGCCGTTTGCCCCGCGGCCGCTCCTCCCGCGCCCCCGGCCCCGGCCCCGGGCACCGCAGCTGCTCCGCCAGCCCTCCGCGCGCCCCCGCCGCCCGGTCCGCGCGCCCCGCCGGGCACCGCATCACCCGCTCGGGCGGCGGCAGGGGGGCTGCAGCCCCGGGCGCCGGGCTCCCACTTCCCGCCCGCCCACGCCCTCAATGGCCCCTTTACCTTGATGCAGTACGGAGGTTCGTCGTAGGTGACCAGCATGTACCTGTCTCCGCGGCTGGCCGGGTCCCGGGCGCGCAGCTGCGTGACGAGGGATGACGGAGGGGGCCGCGAAGGGAAGGAGGGAGGAGGGGGCGATACGGACGTTACAGAAGCACCTAGATCCAAAACCACCCCCATCCCTCAGGAGCTCTCCCCAGCTCTCCCCTCCCCTCCCTTTACCTTCAAGAATAACTCCACAGCGCCTTTGGCAATGTCCAAATAGGAGGTGCCCAAGTCAGTGCGCTGGTTCATAGAGGCGGACGTGTCTATGAGGAACAGCAGGATGGGCATCTTCCCCCGCACCCTTGGCTCCGCTGCCCACTCTCCTGACCCTCTTGCCCTCACTGCCGCGGACTACCACCCGAACCCTCAACTCTCGCAGAGCCAGGGTGCAGGGAGCAAGAGGAAAAGGGGGAGACGGGACGGGACGGATGGAACTGCTCCTGGCCTCCTCTTTCTGCAGCCCCACCTCCTCTCCCTCCAAGGGAACTTGAAAGTGTGAGCGTGTGTAGCCCTCGGGGCCCTCCCCCTTCCCCTCCCTGCCACCACTACTGCCTCCGCCGCCGCCGCCGCCGCAGGGACTACTGCCCAAGCATCCGTCCACGCTCACTCAAGCGCTCGGCCCAGACTGAGAGCTGTCTCTGTTCACCCACACACAACTTCTGTCCGCTCACCTACCATGGGCACCATGTGACCAGAACCCACGCCATTGGCTGCCAATTATGTGGTATTTGCATATTCATTAGATGACAGGGCAAGGGGAGGGACTTGGGCGAACCCTGGGAGTTGGGAGTTTGAACCCAGGCAGGGGGTAAGGGGAAATGTTAAGGACCCTCCTTTAAAGGACTTGAAAGCTGTCAGGATACTCAGGGCGGTTTGAAGGGATTTTCGCTGGCTCTTCAGAAATGACGATTCAAAAGGGAGAGTGAATTTGAGCAACAGTTGCGCAGCGCTACAGAAGCAGATGCTTGGACAGGCTGCACAGAAGACGCTCTGCTAACTGCAATCGATCAATCCTGCCAGCGGCTAAGACCAAAACATTTCAGAAGCAGCAAACTTCTTTCCTGGCAAGACCTACTCGCATTCCTTTCGATGCCTCCCCACTCTTGATCAGTATTTGTAAGGCGGCTGCTGGCCTTGCATTCCACATATATCCACTCAGAAAGAAAACTAAAGCTTAAACACAGTTAACCTAAACCGGCCTTTTGAATGCACAAGCTTCTTCAGTTTCATTGAGCTTTTTAAGTATCGCCCTGTCGGTGATCATTCCACCCATGCCTGCGTCTGCACAGCCTCTACACATGGGAGGTTTGCCAACCTAGATTCTAATTCAGCTCACGTTTATTGAGCACCTATGAAGTGCCAGATACCCACATTAGCTTTATTTAATCTTTGAAACAATTAGGGTAGAAGGCATTATATTCGATTTTCAATAAGGGAAAGTGCAGCTTGCCGGAATTAGGGCAACAATGAAGAATACTCTCTTTTAAAAACGGAGTGGGTGCCTGAGTGGCTCAGTCAGCTAAGCATCTGCCTTGGGTTCAGGTCATGATCTCGGGATCCTGGGATCCATCCCCCCACATTGGGCTCCCCACTGGCTGGGTAGTATGCTTCTCCCTCTCTCTCTGTCTCTCCCCCCTGCTTGTGCACTCACTCTCTCTCAAATAAATAAATAAAATCTTTTAAAAAATAAAATAGGGGTGCTTGAGTGACTCAGATGGTTAAGTGTCTGCCTTTGGCTCAGGACATGATCCCAGGGTCCTGAGATCGAGCCCTCCATCGGGCTCCTTGCTCAGTGAGGAGAGGAGCCTGCTTCTCCCTCTCCCCCTGCCATCCACCCCCAACCCCCGCTTGTGCTCTCTGGCTCTAGCTCTCTGTCAAAGAAACAAATAAATACTTTTTAAAATGAATATTCTCAGGTCTGCCTCTGTGGAGAGGCTCAGGAGGGGGCCAACCACGCTTGGCTGTCTGCCTCATGTAACACAACTTTCAAATATGGAGGTGTGATTCCCAGCAGTATTTTATAAACAACATGGAATCCTTGAGTTTCAATTAGCTTATCATTTCATACGTTCTTTATAATATCTATCTATCTATCTCTCTATCTACATATATATATGCACATGTATACATAAACCTACATATACACTCAATAACATTTTTAGAAAAGATTTCAGAAGAGGCCACATAGCAGTATTAGAACCAGGAACAAGCAAACAATGCAAATAAAAAGTGCAGCAGAGGCAATGGTCCAGGAGTCTAGAAGTTCAGAAAGTTTCATGGATGGGGCACAGAGGCAGAAGGGAGGCATTCTGGATTGGAAGGAATAGTGTGAACAAAAATTCAGCCAGTGATAGTAATATGCTTGGGCATTTCAGGCCAGTCTGGTGGGGTACCCCCGGGGGGAATTAATGAGGAAATCAGGATGAAAAACGCACTAGAAGTTTCCATTTCCATTCTGATACAAATATGGTTGGATAAGGGCAGTGTCTACATGAGCCAGGGAACTAAATGTGCAGGACTGGTTGGGGCATCATAACAAATTATCACAGAGTCAGCAGCTCAGAACAACATGTGTGTTTATTACCCGACACCGGCCATGACTCAGGGATCTCTGCTCAATCTCAAAGGCCTCAATCAAGATGTGGGCCAGGCCGGGTTTTCATCTGGAGACTCAACTGGGAAACAATATGCATCTAAAGTCAGAAAGGAGGGTCATGGGGGTCATCTATGAATTCTGCCTAACATTAGGTGGGGTTGGGATTATTACCTAGAAACAAACTTTGCCTAGCCCACAGTTTCTGTTAGCGTCAACTCCAAGTAATAATATGCCACTTTCAGCCCACGAGATCAATGCATGGGTTCAATTGGTTGCTTAGACTATGCTTTGGTTGAAGAATACAAGCTTCCCCATTAAGGGGGCGCCTGAGCATCCGACTGTGGATTTCAGCTCAGGTCATGTTCTCCGAGTGGTGAGATAGAGCCCTGAGCCAGGGTCTGTGCTCAGTGGAGAGTCTGCTTGAGATTCTCTCTGTCCTTCTGCCCCTCCCCCACTCACATACATGCATTCTCTCTCTCTCTCTCTAAAATAAATAAGTTTTTAAAAAA
This sequence comes from Procyon lotor, assembly GCA_028646535.1. Taxonomy (NCBI): domain Eukaryota; kingdom Metazoa; phylum Chordata; class Mammalia; order Carnivora; family Procyonidae; genus Procyon; species Procyon lotor. The sequence continues at coordinate 13,555,039 of CM053612.1, read as the reverse complement.
ATATTTCCTATTAGGAGTTTATATCATATATATAATGTATTTTGTATTGTACATTTTAATGTATTTTATAATATATTGATATAATATATAAATATCACTTGTGAATTGAGGTGTATCATACTCCTTATTTACGATACCACATTTCAGCAGATACCACCTCCTTAGTCAGAATGGCTAAAATTAACAAGACAGGAAACAAAAAATGTTGGCGAGGATGTGGAGAAAGGGGAACCCTCTTACACTGTTGGTGGGAATGCATCAGTATGGGAAAACAGTATGGAGGTTCCTCAAGAAGTCAAAAATAGAGCTACTCCATGACCCAGCAATTGCACTACTGGGTATTTACCCCAAAGATACAGATATAGTGAAAAGAAGGGGTACATGCACCCCTGTGTTCATAGCAGCAATGTCCACAATAGCCAAACTGTGGAAGGAGCCGAGATGCCCTTCAACAGATGAATGGATAAAGAAGATGTGGTTCATATAGACAATGGAATATTATGCAGACATCAGAAAGGATGAATACCTACCATTTACATCAACATGGATGGAACTGGAGGGTATTATGCTAAGTGAAATAAGTCAATCAGAGAAAGATAATTATATGGTTTCACTCACATGTGGAACATAAGAAATAGTGCAGAGGACCACAGGGGAAGGGAGGGAAAACTGAATGGGAAGAAATCAGAGAGACAAACCATGAGAGACTCTTGACTCTGGAAAACAAACTGAGGGTTGCAGAAGGTGATGGGTAATGGAGGATGGGCATTAAGGAGGGCACGTGATGTGATGAGCACTGGGTATCATATGCAACTGATGAAATACTAAACACTATATCTGAAACTAATGCCGTACTACGTGTGGGCGAACTGAACGTAATAATAAAAAATAAATAAAATTTTTTAAATGACATACAAACTATTCATACAAACAATCCCCCCCAGGTGACTACTGTTGAAGCAGTTTCCAGAAATGCTTTACCAGTACTGGGGAAGGGCGCATACCCCCAGTCAGGCAGCGCTCCCAAGGCTGAGGGCATGCAGGCCCCACAGGACTGTCCTTAAGATGTGCTGCACCCCTTGAAGGTAATGCCTTTCCATGGTTTCGTTTCCTCCCCTACCAGGGCACATTATTGATCTTTCTTGGCATAAGGGCAAATGGAACAGAAATGATGTAAATACAGAATCTGAAAACTGTGTCTCATTATCAAACACAAAAGTGACAATATATATTAAACAAAATAATAACCATCTAGTGGGTTTTTTGGCTTATCCAGATCAAACCAAACCCGCAGCCCTCCGCGTGAAACCTCTCTTCCTACTTCCTGGAGGAAAATTACCATCGTGTCATGCTTGAGCGAGCCTAGAACCCTTCATCGCATTTCTTTGGCACACATCAACACTAAACCCCGCAGCCCAGAGCCCTTTCTCCCTCTTTTTTCTCTCTGGACCATCAGCCCGCTCAGGTTATAGGTTAATTTGTGCCTTGGCTTTGCCTCCTTCTGGAATGCCAAGTCCTGGAGAGCAGGCAGAGCCTATAACCGATGACGGGTACAGAGCATGGGCTCAGCAAATGGTTATTGAAAGAAACTGTTGGCTGTCCCTTCTTTCGTTGTCCTCCTGGACCTGCCACCCGGCCACCCTCCACCCAAGGCAGGACAGCTCCCTGTCCCTTTGGGGTTTGGGCACCAGTGGGCCCCAGCGGGCCAAGCCCTGGAGCTGATAATCCCCACCCTGTCCCAAAAACCAACCAACCAACCAACCAAAACCCTGCGGCTTCCCTGTGGTTCCACTCAGGCTTCCTTCTGCAGTGACTCTTCCTGGGGCCACTGCTCCCTATTTGCCTCCCTCAGCCAAACCCTCTCCCCGCCAGCTTTCAGTCTCAGGCCCATTTTTGGCACCAGGCCTTTGGCCAGGTAAAAGGACGCTTTGTTCATGGCGGCTCTGTGACCTGCACTAACCATCCTGTCTTCTTTCGGCTTTTCTCATGCTTTTTGAACTCGCTAGCTCTTGAAAACAGTTTCCGCTTTCCTCTTCATGTCTCTGCCCTTTATCTGCTTTTCGTTCACAGGAAGCCTCTAAATCAATTCGCTTTAATGCCTCACCATACTCCCCCCGTTCCAGACCTTTCTACCTTGTGTCTGGGGTTACCAGACAGCTCTTGAATAAAAGTTCCTCCTAAGCACTGCTCTCCTGGCCTTCACTCCCTTTCACACCAAATGTTAGCACGCTTTGTCCCATGTTTGTATTTCCTGGCATTGGCCATGGTACAGCAGTGCAGTCCACCTTTGTTTTGGGGACAGCTGGTCTGACTTCTTGCTCTCCGAAGATTTGTTACCTCTTGCCTTTAAGCGAGCTCTAATCACCTTGGCATCTTGACAAAAAGGCCTTGCTTAACCGGATTACACCCGGTTCCTGAGTCCCGCCGGTCATGGCTCAGAGGGGAGTAAGGTCTGTCGGGCTGCTCCCGCTCCCACTCCCTCCTTGGCTGGCCCGTGCAGTCTGCTTTCTCTTCTCCACACTCTTTGGAAACTGCCCCGAAGTCCCCAGAGGCCCGCTCCTGGCCAGATCCCACGGTCTGTTCTATATTTTCCTTTGTCAACTGCAGAGCTATCTGTCACCTGCCTTTCTGAGCTCCCCCTCCCAGGCCAGCATTTCTTTCGTCACCTGCCACTTCCGTCAGCGTCTTCCTTACCCCTTGGACGACTTGCTTTCAACTCTTCAGACTCCTAAACTCACTGGCTGTCTCAGTCTGAGGCTACCTCTTTTCCCTTCCCACACTGCCCCGCAGAAGGCTTGGCTATTCCCCTGTTGGTGTTCGTGCATTCTTTCTTTTTTCCAAATATTTCTTGGCTGTGCCTGCTATATGGCAGACAACAGGAATCCCTCGGTGAACAAGGGAAATGGTCTATTGCAGGAGCTCAGAGCTTGGATCTGGGAGTTCAAATCCCAGCTCGGCCGTTGGCTATCTCGGTGACCCTGGGCAAGCTACTTGACCTCTCTCTGCCTCAGCTTCGTTGTCTGGAGAATGGTAATAAGAGTCGTGCCTCGTATGACCGTTACAAGGAACAAATGGATGAATATTTGTAAAGAGTTTCTAGAAGGGCTTAGCACAGAGTAAGGTCTAGGTTAAATGTTAAACCAAAGCAAGAACAGGTAGAGTTCATGCCCACACAGACGACATTCTAGTGGGGACAATGACCAGAAGAGTAGATGCAGTGTGTATGGAGTGCTGGGAGAGAAGCAAAGCATGGCGTCATGGGCCCTCGGGAAGGAGCATACGCTCTGGAGGGCACTGAGAGGTCAGGGAGACACACAGAGAAGGTTTCCTGAGGAGATGACTTTGAAGCTGACACATAAGAAACAAAGTAGCCTGGAGGAGGGCCGGTGGAGGTGAGGCGCGGTGCAAGGGGACGAGGGAGAATGTTCTCGTCAGGGAATGGTGAGCTGGGCAAGATGGCGAGGGGCACTAAAAGAGCCCCAGTAGAAAAGAAAGGAAAGTTGTGTATTAAAGGGGAAGGAGGGCAGGAAAGCAGGATGGGGACAGAGGTGCCTGGAGATGAGCTCGCAGATGTGAGCCGGAGCCAGGCTGTGTGGGGCCTGGTAGGCCCTGCCAGGGGAGCTGGACTTTCATTCTGGGAGCAGTGAGGCACCACTGAAGGACTGCGTTTGGCTACTGTCATTTTGTCTTCAGCTTGGAGGATGGGTTAGATGAGGTCAAACGTGGAATCCAGGAGACAAATTAGATGTCTCTTTCTTAATTCTAGCTGGGTCAGGTTGTCTAACATGCTAACAAGGCAGTGAGGGGAAGCGCATGGGTTCCAGGGACCCTTAGGGGGTAGGATGATCACGTCTTATCCCTTGATCGAATGTGAGGGTGAGGAAGAGAAAGGAGCAGAGGAGGACCAGTGTTCTGGCTTGAGGATTAGGGCAACTGTGGGGCCACACACTGAGACTGGGCATGAAGGAAGGGAGGCACATTTGGGGCGGGATGGGGGTCTCAGCCAACAAATGTTTATTAAGCATCTACTACGCACCGGGCATTGTTCCAGAAGCTAGCCAGACATCAGTGGACAAAAAAGGCCAAAATCCTTGCCCTCGGGAATGGAAAATAAATAAACAAGTAGATACCTAGTGCATGAGACCAATGCTATGGAGAAAATGAAGGAGGGACACTCGAGTATAAATAGGAGGCAAGCTGGCCTGGGAAAGTGTAAAAATAAGCCTCCAGGGAAGGAAACACTGCCCTACTCTGGCAGATTTGGGAGAATACATCAAAATTGTGGGCGCTTCATTCCTTAAGCACTAACGATGCGGCAGGCAAGGTGCTTGGTGCTTTGCACCCCTCACCTCAGGCCAGCAGTCCTGCGAGGGGAGACCTATTCATCCCACGCTGCCCACAGAGGAAACTGCAGGCCCTCAGCTGGCCAGCTGCCGGAGCCCGGAGCCCGGAGCTTGAGCGCTCCTTCCCCGCTCTTCGGGAACAAGAGGGGATGAGAGGGCATGAGCAGAGGGCCGGAGAGCCCAGACACATACAAGAAGCAACCCAGAAGGAATCAGCTCACCAGCAGGCTGCAGAGAGGCCGGAGAGAGGAAGGCGTGAGCGGTCCACCCACCCCAGGCAACACCACCGGCTTGGAGACTGGCCTCTCATCCCCCGAAGTCTGGCCTGCGAGAATCCATCCTATAAGGACGTGTGGGACCTGGCTTTGCCGTGATTTGCCTCCTGCTGCCTGTTGATTTACCCGGGGCCCCGGGAACCTTCTTTGTGATCCTGACAGCAGGAGGGCAGGTGAGGTAAGCCCGGGGCGTCTGTGATCCAGGCCTCTGTCAACCGAGGCCCTCGGATGGCCCGGCACAGGGGCCTAGCACAGTCCTTGTCAGCTGCTCACCTTCTGCCCTGGGCTCAGACACAGCAAGTCAGATGGACATTTATAGACCCAGTTACTCTGAGAGGTGGCGGAAGCTAAAGGTTAAAATAGCCGGTGATGTAATTTGGCCCAGGGCAGCCCCCAGACAAGCTCCCCAGTGGGTTTTGCCACTTGGGTAACTTCCTATCACCAGTCAGGGCGTAGGAGCTTCTGGGACTGAGGTTCTGGGATCTTCTGTGGTGCTCCCCTCTTTCCACCTCACCACCCTGGGGCCACCGCCCCATTCCCCCATCTTATGGAACCTCAGTCAGAAACCCGCAAGGCTGGAGCATCCTCAGGCACGGGGACCCCAAGCACAGCAGCAGGGAAGCCAGCCCCCCCATCTCCTGCCCCCAGCAACCAGGAGCCCTCCGCCTCTGACCTCCCCCACAGCCCCCAGGCCATTGAGTCCCAGGGAGCTTTTACCTTGTAGACAGTACTCGGGTTCAACTCCCTCCTTATCCCTCCATTCGGGCCCTTGGCATCTGAGGAGCCAATAGTACTGACATACCTCTACTTTCCCTTTTTGACCTCGGGGCGGGGGCGGGGGTAGATTAGGGCTGTGACAAATATTTCAACGGCTTACACTCAGCCATATCCGCTTAAAGAAACTACTTTTTTTCCCACTAAAGCAGAGGTGTCATCATTTTTCCCTCCTCACCATAACACTATTTATTTAATTTAATTTTTAAAAGATTTTATTTATTTATTTATTTGGGAAAGAGTGAGTGAGAGAGAATGAGCATAAGCACAGGGAGCGGCTGACAGAGAGAGAGGAAGAAGCAGACTCCCCTGTTGCTGAGCAGGGAGCCCAACATGGGAGCTTGATCCCAGGACCCCAGGATCATGACCTGGGCAGAAGGCAGATGCTTAACTGACTGAGCCACCCAGGCGCCCCCCACCCACTTTTTTTTTTTAAATTGACAACATCTGAACCAAGTTAGAACACACTCTTTAAAAAAAAAAAGAAAGAAAGAAAAAAGAAGATATTCTTTAAAATGCAACAATAGGAGGACAGTATTTGTACTTAAGTTCAGGGAGAAGCCCTAAGGCCACTTTGTCATAAATCACTTAATTTTTCACAAATATATTAACTGGATTTCCCATTTTCCCTCCTACTACTGGGGATGGAAGAGCTCTTCACAGCAGAGCTGCGCTACCCCCTTAAGAAGTCACTTACCTGGTGTTCAATTGCCAGATATTTATTTAGGCTGGCTCAGGGGGTGGGGTGGGGGGGCACTCTGCTAACTGCCTGGGGCAAAAAGATGAACAGGACATGGTTCTGCCTTGGTGAGTGGCTAGACCATGGGGGAGGCTGGTTACATAAGCAAATACTTTCAGCACAACGTGGTAAATGTTGAGCTATGGTGAGAGTAGCATAGGATTCCACGTAAACACGGAAGGGTAGAGTGTAGCCAGCTAGTTATCACGGAAAGCCTCCTGGAGGAGGTGATATCCATGACGCAAAAAAGAGGCAGTTGTATCCCAGGGTAAAGGACTAATATGAGCCAGGGTCTGAGGTCTTGAAACAGATTAATGTGCGTGATGGCCCTTGATGTGGCCAGGGCACCCGTTCCACAGCTGCTGTGACTGTGGGCTGCTAAAGGCTCTCAGCCTCTCTCCCTTCTCTGGAAAACTTCCCTGAAGGGTGAGAGCTACGTTGGCCTAGAGGTTAGGCACCATGCCACATGGGCAACCTGCCCACCTCCCCTCCTCCAACCTGCAGCCAATGACGGAAGGACACAGTCCCCTTGCCTCAGAATGGGATCACCTTGTGGCGTCATTCACACTTGGTAGTAATCTGGGATCTGGCCAGAGCAAGACTCCAAATGAGACCACATCCTTGCTTAGCCCTATCCCCCACCTCATGGTGTTTCCCTCATTCCCTTCTTCTTGAGATCTTTCCCTCAGTAAATTACAAGCACCCAGATCCTTGCCTCACTCAGGTTCTGCTTCTGGGGAACCCAACCCAAGATAGCATGTTTGATGAACTTCTAGAAATTTGGCATACCTTGTATTTACGGGGTGAGTCTAGGAATAATTGGAAGATAAAACCCAAGAATTAGGCAAGGGCCAGATTGTAGAGAAGTTTGTGTGCCATGTTCAAAACCTATGAGTCTTTTTTATTTTTATATTAAGCCTTTTCTATTAGACTAAAACACTCTTCCTCAAGTCATGCCTCCCACATTTAATGATGGAGTCTCCCCACGTTTAGTGACTTATTCATTTAGGTCAAGGCATGGGGGACTACTGGGGTCCTTAGTTAAATATAGATCTCTCTGAAAGTGATAATCCATTGAGACATTAATAGTCTAATTCACCTCAAGGTATGATGTAGGTGTGAGAGATTGTATTTTCCAAAGATGGCCACACCTACGGATCCCACCTACATGCTCTTATAATATGGCTAATATTCTTCCCACTGGAGCTGAGGTCTATGCTTTCTGCCCTTGAATCTGGGGATGCAGGCTTGTGACTGCACTGGCCAATGGCATGCGGGGGAAGGAGCGCTGGGAGATGTCCAAGGCAAGGTCATAAAAGCAATATGGCTTCCACCTGGGCCTCTCCCACACACACGAGCTCTCTCTCTCTCTCTCTCTCTCTCTCTCTGTCAGGGTGCTCATTCTTGGAACTTAGTCACCGTGTTGTGAGGAAGCCAGGCCACACAAGGAGGCCACACGTTGGCATTCTGGCGGAAAGTCCCAGCTAGGCTCCAGCCGACACTGGCATCGATCTTCAGACTCGTGAGTGAGAAAGCCATCAGATGATTCCAGCTCCTGGCTTCTGTAACTTCCAGCTGAGGGTGCAAACATCATGGAGCAGAAACAAGTTTCCCTTACTGTGCCTTGGCTGAATTCCCCACCCACAGAAACCATACGGATGATACGTGATAATTGTTATCTTAAGTGACTAAGTTTTGGAGGAACTTACTTTGCTTCAACTAATAACTGATACATCTATCTAAGACTCTGAAGTTAATTTCCCCTTTAAATGACTCCTCTAGTGGGGTGCCTGGCTGGCTCAGTCGGTAAAGCATGTGACCCTTAATCTCAGGGTTATAAGTTTAAGCCCCATGTTGAGTGTGGAGCTTACTTAAAATAAAACAAATTAAACTTAAAAAATTCCTCCTTTAGCTTCCCTACGCAGCCAGTTGGTATCCTCAGGTTCTTTCAGTGACTGAGCTCTCCATTTGCATACAATTAGTCATTAGGTCCTATAGATTTTCCTTTCTAGAGTGTCTCTGCCATCTGTCCTTTCCCTTGGTGCTTGTCTCCCCAGATTAAACTAAAGCCCAGCCCGAATTATGTTCGAACTCTTCAAAAACCACCAACTTTCACAAAAGCACAGCTTCTGTGGAATATATACTTAGAGAATATACTTAGAGAAATTATGCTTTGCTTGATCATTGTAATAAATTCAGATTTGTTACAATACAGATTTGTTACAATACTCAATACAATACAAAAGAAGTGAACGTCTCACTCACCAAAGGAAATTACTATGAACATTTGCCGTTATATTCCAGACATTTTTCTAGGGATGCGTGTGTGTGTGTGTGTGTGTGTGTGTGTGTGTGTGTGTGTGTGTGTGTATTCTAGGTATGTGTGTATTCTGGGTATTCTAGGTATATAAAAATATATACACACAGAGAGGTAAATGTTATATACACATATACAATAGATACATTTAAGAAACTTTTTTTTTTTTTACAAAATTAGGATCACAGCACACATCATGTTCTGTAATTTTGCTTCTTTTTTTTTTTTTTTTTTTTTTTTTTGCAATTTTTCTTTTTTACCTAACACTGCTTCCTGGTTATCCTTCCATGACAACACATGCAGATCTACTTCATTCATTTTAAGAATTACACAGTATATTACACCATCATTTGTTAACCATTTCCCTATTGAAAAACATTTGATAGTTTCCACATTTTGCTACCAAGCAGTGCTATAATTGAGTATCGTTGTGCAAATGTCTTGATGCACTTGTGCCGTTTCAGTAGAAGTGGCTGGAGTCCTGGATATGTGACTGCTGGGTCACAGGGTGTGGACAATTTAAATATTGATGGACAATGCAAGATGGTCCTTCTAATGGGGTTGGACCAATTTTCACCCACATAACACTCTAGCCCAAACAGAGTACTATTAATCTTGTCTCATTTTTGTACCATATAGCCACTAATATGGACAAGGTAGCTCTCAAAAGCACTGTTACGAGAAGATGTTCACCAAAGTGAAAAAGACAGAAGGCATAGTAAAATTCCATTTTTGTATATATGCATAAAAGTGTGGAAGTATATATAACATGGCATTAGCAAAAGTTCTTTCTGGGAGGTAAGCAAGTCTGGAGAACTTTAATTTTTTTCCCTTATAGTTAAAAAAATTGTGTTTAATACCATCAGGAAAGATATTTTTCCTTTTGAGAAACACTGCATAAATGATGTTAATGTTAGAAATGTGCTATGCGTGGATAAAAGAAAAAAGGAACAAGACGAGGAAACAATAAGCAAGCAGTTAGAATCTACAGTTGACATCAATTCACATCTGCTAACTGTGGGAACCAACTACAGAGACATAATTAGACTCAGCATCAAATGGGCTTTCCAAATACACAGCCCATTTCCCATTGTTTAACATAGCTCACATGTAAGGGCACTGAATAGCTCTTTGGCAAACGTGGGGTAAATCAAAATTCAGATTAAATTAACTCTATTCTAATAAGCTACTGAAACAATGAGACATTTCAGAAAATAACAATTCTCAATTAAAAGAGAATAAACCTTCAGTAGCTTCACTTCACTTAAGATGGTGTTTTGTTCATTGTGGTGAGCACAGCACGACCGTAGACTTGTCGAATCACTATGTCATACACCTGGGACAATTGTGACATTCTGTGCCAGCTGTACTTCAATTTTTAAAAATTCAATAAAAAAAGGAAAGTTTATTTAAAAAAGAGAGAGAGATGGCATTTTCCAACCTTGCTGAACATCAAAATCACTCCAAGTCTTATTAAAAGAACAGATTTTCAGGCACTGCCTTAGATCTGAATCTGATTATAACCCAGAGATCCTCACCAAAGGGGTCTGGAATTCTCCGTATTTTTTTATTTTTTTATACATTTTGTTAGAGTAATCTCTACATGCAACATGGGGCTCAAACTTACAACCCTGAGATCAAGAGTCACATGCTCCAACCACGGGACCAACCAGGTTCCCCTAGAACTCCATATTTTTAACATACTCTTGGTAAGTCTTCTAATCAGACAAATTTAGGGCACTACATTTGTGACCTACAGAAATAAATACAAATGCTGTACTTGGACGTTTACAAATTTCTGTGACTCCTGTACTCACTTGTAACTTCGTGTGAGGCATTGTTTCAGGCATTGGAACATACTGGTTATCATGTAGGAGGAATTTGTTTTAACTGAGATCAAATTCACAAAACATAAAATACATTCTTTTAAAGAGTACTCTTCAGTGATATTTAGCACATTCACATGTGCAGCCATCACCACTGTCTGATTCCAGAACATTTTATCAACCCCAAAAGGAAACTCCGTGGCCATTAGCAGCCACTCCCCATTTCTTCCCCATCCCACCAGCCCTGACAACCACTAATTTAAGTTCTGGCTCTATGGATTTGCCCATTTCGGACATTACATAGAAACAGAATCATAATACGTGGATGGCCTTTTGTATCTGACTTCTTTCATTTTACATATTTTCAAGGCTCACCTGTGTTACAGCATAGACTGGTACTTCATTCCTTTCCATGGCTGAATGTTTTTCTGTGGTATGGGTATAACACATTTTGATGATCCATTCTTCAGGTGAGGCATGTATGGGTTATATCTACTTTTTTACTGTTGTGAGTAAGGTCTGGGGAGCCTTCAGACTTGTCACAAAGGCATATTTCCAAGCCTCACCCCACATTTAACCAATCCAAATATCTGGGGGATATGCCTAGCAAACCGTGCTTAAACAAGCTCTCCAGACAATTCTGATGAACACTCAAGTGTGAGAACCACCGTGCCTCACATTGCCATCTTCAAATCCCCCAAATTCTGAATTTCAGAATGGATCTGCAGATTTCTGTTTCCAGAAAGATTGAGTAGATGTGCTTTCCCCCACTCCTACCACGAAGTACAGCTAAAAATTCTGGGCATTACTTATAAAAAACAAAAACAAATACCAAGAAGACATGGAAGAGTGGGAAGGGAAAAAAAAAACAAAACAAAACAGGTAGAGGAGAAAACTTGGGACGCATGGAACTCAACAGTGGTGAACTCTGTCCACACTGGGTGCTGGAGAAGGTGGCAACCCCAAATGCCAAAGACACAGACAGAAAAGCTCCCAAGCTCTCTCTAGCCCAAAGCCAAGGTCAGGGGCAGCCTAGCAAGACAGAAATCTTTTAGATAGTAAGCACTCTACTCCAGCCAAACCCCATGGAAAGTACTGTGGCCTCAACCTAGCCATGCCACTGTCACAGAGCAGCCTCATCCCCCGGCTAGGGTGGAGTGGAAAAGGCCTAGTAAACCACAGCGAATATCATTCTTAATGGGGAAAAGCTCTCAGCATTTCCCCTGAGATCAGGAACATGGCAGGGATGCCCACTATCTCCACGGCTGTTCAACATAGTACTAGAAGTCCTAGCCTCTGGAATCAGACAACAAAAAGAAATCAAAGGCATCCAAATTGGAAAAGAAGAAGTCAAACTCT
>CM053612.1:13510203-13542906 GCA_028646535.1 Procyon lotor | reverse complement strand
ATCCCAGGACCCTGGGATCATGACCTGAGCCGAAGGCAGACGCTTAACGACTGAGCCACCCAGGCGCCCCTAAGTGTCTGATTCTTGATTTCAGCTCAGGTCATGATCTTAGGGTTGTGAGATCGAGCCCGGTGTTGGGCTCTGTGCTGGGTGTGGAGCCTGCTTAGGATTCTCTCTCTCCTTCTGCCTTTTCCCACTCTCTCCCTCAAAAAAAAAAAAAAGAAAGAAAGAAAGAAAGAAAAAGAAAAATTTTTTAAAAACTATTAAAAAATAAGAATGGGATAACTTCCTCAACTTGATAAAGAACATCTGCAGAAAACCTTCAGCTAACATCATGCTTTGCAGGAAAAGAATGAATGTTCCCCCCAACCCCGGAAGATCAGGAACAAGGCAAACATGTCTGCTCTTACCACTGCCATTCAACGTAGTGCTGGAAGTTCTCTAAGCTGTGCTAAGACAGGTTCGTGGGCCTCATCTCAAACTCTGGGTGTAGAATTTAGGAGTGTACATTCAATAAGCCCCCCAGCAGAATCAGGCACTGAGAGGACCACACATGAGAACCTCCATTTAGGGTTAGAACTGTTCAGCCAAGGGCAAGGACTTGTTAAAAATCACAGATGTCCAGGGGCACCTGGGTGGCTCAGTCAGTTAAGTGTCTGCCTTTGATTCAGGTCATGATCCCAGGGTCCCGGGATTGAGTCCTACATCGGGCTACCTGCCCAGTGAGGAGTCCGCTTCTCCCTCTCCCTCTCCCCCTGCTGTGTGCTCTCTCTCTCTCTCTCTCTCTCTCTCTCTCAAATAAAATAAATCAAATATTTTTTTTTAAAAGTCACATATGTCGGGGCACCCGGGGGGGCTGAGTCAGTGAAGCATCTGCCTTTGGCTCAGGTCCTGATCTCAGGGTCCTGGGACTGAGCCCCACCTGGGGATCCCCACTCAGCAGGAATCTGCTTCTCCCTCTCCTTCTGCTCCTCCTCTTCCTTTCTCTCTCTCTCTCAAATAAATGCATAAAATCTTTTAAAAAATCACAGACGTCCACCCTTGTTGTATCTTTCAGATACTGTGTTCTTCCTAACACAGTATCTCAACCTTGTAACTACACATTAGAATCACTTTGGGAACTGAAAATATCTGTCTGTCCCGACCACACACCAGAACAATTAAAACTGAGTATCTGGGGGAGGGGAAGCCAGTGTATCAGTATTTTTAAAGGCTCCCTAAACAATCCCACTGCACAGCCATGGCTGGGAAACACCGTGAAAACAGGAAAGGCAGTAACCTGGTCAGGATGTAGCCTAACACAGGGAGACAGCAGAGACCAGCAATGTGATCAGGCCAGGGTGGGACTTCTCAGCCGTTGCTGGGTTGCTAATGTCGGGGGTGGAGATGGAGTCTAAAGAGCCACTGTTAGCTCGAGCCCTGGACCACCACGATGGCCTTGATGCTGTATTATGAATATTATGCAGCCATTCACTCCACTAGGACTTGAACTCTGGGAGTCAGGGGCTATCTGTGCTGTTCTCAGTGGTCTCCCCAGCACCCAGTGCTAGTTAAGTATTTGTAGCATCAACCAAGTATGAGTCTCATTTTAGGACCACCTGCCTCTGAATCAGCTGCGGCAGTTGAAACAGCAGATGCCCTTCGATGTTGCATGATTTCCCTTCCGGTTTTGTGCACAGTGCTTCTACGATTGCTCCCTTGTCTTTCTCATTCAGCCAGTCTTCCCAGCAGCCTCCAAAGTGCTCCAGCAGAAGACCCATTCAAGGTGGTTATTAGCAAGGTGGAAACAATTATTCCTTCAGTAAATATTTGTTGGTGAGGGGCGCCTGGGTGGCTCAGTGGGTTAAAGTCTCTGCCTTTGGCTCAGGTCATGATCTCGGGTCCTGGGATGGAGCCCCACATTGGGCTCTCTGCTCAGCAGGAAGCCTGCTCCCCCCTCTCTCTGCCTGCCTCTCTACCTACTTGTAATCTCTCTCTGTGTCGAATAAATAAATAAATAAAAATTCAAAATGGGTTCTCTCTTTAAAAAAAAATATATTGGTGAATAAGCACTAGAAACAGCATTCTAAGAAGGCTATATATGCCATAAGCAGATGGACACACTAGTAAATATGTAACCTTAAACTACGAGAAGTTCCATGAAAGAAAAGAAGATGATGTGCTCTAAGAATGAGTAACAAGCCGGGGAATCAGAAAAGGCCTCCCTGAGAAGGTTGCATTCTAGCAGATTTGCGAAATGTGTATTAGTCCGTTGGAGAGGGACCAAGGCGAGCTTTCCAGGCAGAAGAGATGGCTTTGGGTGATTGTCCAGAGTCAGGAAAGAACCTGGTGCTTTTGAACTGAGAGCGAGCCAGGGGGGCAGAGTGGCTGATGAGGAAGGCAGCCAGAGTTCATGCAGGCCTTTGTAGAAGAGAGGGAAGAGCACAGGTGTCTCCCGGGGCGTGGTGGGAAGCCATTGGAAGGTTCGAGCAGGGGAACAGTATGATCTGGTTGACGCAGCTGCTGTGTAGGTTTGGAAGTAGGGAGTCCCCGTGGGAGGTTCCCAGCGTGCTCTGGGTGGAGTAGTGGAGATGGGAGGAAGTAGATGGTTGGGATGTTTTCATTGAGGCAGAATTTAATTCAACTAAAGACACAGATCCTACATGCCCAGTTTTATGGCCTTTGAAAAATGTACACAGCCATGTTACCATTACCCACATAACCCCAGAGAGTCCCCTGTGCCTTTTGCCAGTCAATCCCTACCCTCTCACAGGCATCCACGGCTCTGAATGATAACACCACCCGCTAGTTTTGCCTGTTCTCTAGATTTCTATAAATGGAAGCACACTGTGTATATTCTTCAATGCCTGGCTTTTTTCACTCATCACAACGTTGTTGAGATTGCGTTGTGTATAACAGCAGACCACTCCTTTCCATGGGGGAGTAGCATTCCGTCGCAAGAATACATCCCGAGTTTTCTCCATCCTCCCGTTGATGGACCTTTTAATAGTGTCCCAGCAGCTAACTGTCGCTTTTAGTTTCATCAGAGTTTCATTACAGAGTAAGGTGCAGCTTAAATTCACTTTTCTCTTGTTTATCTCACCATTTTCTTTTTTTTATCTCACCATTTTCTACCCCAAATTTCCATCCATTCATACATATTTACCCTTCGATTCATCAGTTCCCAACCTTACAATCTTCCAACCTTGTCCATGGGAATGCGCTTCTGTTTTTCTTTTCACTTCAGGGACACATTTTCCGGGAATCCACGTATTTTCACTCGGGGTGTGTCTATCCCTAGAAAACAGACGATAAAAGTCAGCAAGATTCTTTAGAATCTCTTTCCTCTCAGGATGAAGATCCACACAGAGGTGATAGCTATCCAGATAAGTGGCGGATTTTTCTAGAAACGTTACGTTTTCCAAAACAAAAAGAATTCGTGAGAAAAAATGGCATTGTTTTGCATTTTCGAAATTCTCTTTAGCGTCTGGGATAATAAAAGACGGCTTGAGTCTCATAGCGGCTTCTGTGTTCAATCGGTTGCCATATGTTGTTTTGGTTATAACATGCAAAGAGAATCAGAACTCATACAGACACGTAGCTGGAAAAAAGATGAGCATTTCAGTAACTTTTTCAGAGAATTATGGGTATTTTTCTTTGATACTGCACCAGGTGCCGTGTGTTCTGATAGCTCTGGGAACTTTGGAAGGTAAGAGGTTGGAGCGACCCAATTTTGGAGGGGTTGAAGGGGCTGAACGCTCTCCCATAGATGCCACAGATTTCTCAACCTTGGATCTCCTGACATTTGGCCTTGGGTCATTCCTTGCTGTGTGTTAGGGTGGGGGAGGGGCAGACTGTGCTAGGGGGATATTTACCAGCATATTTACCAGGGATATTTACCAGGGATATTTACCTGGCCTCTACCCACTAGATGTCAGGAACACCTCCCCCACATTTGTGACAACCAAAGATGTCCCCAGACATTACCAAATATCGCCTGGTGGGCCAAAGCCCCCCCCCCCCATTGAGAATCACAGAACAGACACCCCAGAAAGGCCCTTTTGGCCAGACTGAATAATTCAAGATGAAAGTTATGTAAGGAATTTCAATAACTTTACTGACATTTCTCCATTAGAAGTACAGTTGACAAGAGCTATCATATACTACGTGCTCTTAGGCACTTCCCCCACATTAACTAATTTACTCCTCATATCAGCACTGCAAGGTAAGTATTACTATCCCCATTTTACAGATGAAGTCATCAAAACCCAGAAAGATCACCACATGCCCAAGAAAAGAGCAGGACTGGGATTAGTATGTGTCTCATTGACTCCTATGCACATGCTCCTAACCACCAGAGTATCAGTTGTGTGAGAAATGTAGTTTCCTCTGGCACACGTCATACAACCCCTTCTAATGGCCTTATTGAGATAACAGAGTCATGCAGGATTTTAGGTGGGAAATACAATCGGGGGTGACTTCTTGACCTAGTACCTGGAAGAGCTTTGGGGTAAACTTAATTGAAGCATTACTTTGATGGATTGCAGAGACTTCTGGGATAAGATCAAAGAGACATAAGTATAAGGCCTTGAGGGACCAAATTACCCATCTCATTGGTTCTAGAAGCCATGGCAATAATTAATCAAGCAGTCTTGTGAAGGTGCTGGCAGGACTTTTCTGATACCTCAGATCCTCAGCCCCAGGGAGGAGGGGGAGGGCAATACCACCTCTGATTGACCCCAGGCCTGGCTGTTAAGCCTTTTGCTTTAGCTGAGGGGAAAATTGTTTGGGAGAATGGTAACCAGGCACTCTAACCTCTAGGATAGTGTGCTTCCAACTGCCCATCACAAAGCTTCCGGGGTCATGAAACCAATTTCGTTGATCATGAGCAGCATTTAAGGCACGCAGATGTAAAGCTTTTCCTTTCTTCTGCAGTGCCTGGCTTGACTTATCACAGCCTTTTTTATTTTTTTTTCATTTGCTATTTATTTGTTATCCTAAGGAAAAAAATAAAATTGAAAATTCTTACCATGAATTTCACTAGACCTTTTTATGTTTTGCGATGCCGGTGTAAAATGCAAATGTAAGGGGACACCTGGGTGGCTCAATCAGTTAAGTGACTGCCTTTGGCTGAGGTTGTGATCCCAGGGCCCTGTGATCAAGCCCCTCATTGGTCTCCCTGCTCAGCAGGGAGCCTGCTTCTCCCTTTCCCTCTACCTGCCGTTCCCCTTGCTTGTGCTCTCTCTCTCTCATTCTGTCAAATAAATAAATAAAATCTTTTAAAAAATACAAAATAAAATGCAAATATAAAAACATTTAACCAACCTGCAGAATCACCAAATTACACAATTCCTATTTCGTAGCTCATACATGCATATATACTAAGTACTTAGTTCTTACCAGAATAGTGAGCACACAGCATGAAACGAATTCAACTGTTTTGATTTCATGTTCTAAATGTTCAGTTATTGTTATTTTTCTTTTTGTTATTGACATAGAACATGATATTAGTTTCACGTGTACCACATCATGATTTGCTATTCTCGGCCCAAGGACAAAACGTTATTTCCTTTCTTAATACATGGGCATTCCATCGACTGTCTCTACCTTCAGTTTACTGGTGAGCAAGGGTGGAGGAAAGGGAAAGAGTGGGTTTATCTTTGCCTTCTGTGTCATTACTTTCAGCCTAAGTGGTCAGCTAATGAAGGAAAGCAACCCATGAGGATGTGCTAGGGTTCCCCGGTCATCATGTTCCTAGAATTCCCCTGCCTTCTTTCTGTGCTGGAAACAAGCTCTGGTTCGAAAGGAAAGTGTAGCCTCTGGTTTGTGACCACAGTGCCCCCCCATCACCCACCTTACTCAGTCTAGATGCAACATGCTGACCTCACCCTGGCCCCCGATCTTGCTGAACTCCCCCCACTTCATGGGCCCACTGGAGTTCTGTGGTCATGGGGGCATCAGCAATGCTGTATGCAAATGGGCAGCAAGAAATGGATGCAGAGGGGCGTGTGGGTGGTTCAGTTGTTAAGTGTGTGCCTTTGGCTCAGGTCCTGATCCCAGGGTCCTGGGATCGAGCCCCGCATCAAGTCCCTGCTTGACAGGAAGCCTGCTTCCCACTCTCTCTCTGCCTGTCGCTCCCCTGGCTTGTGTTCCCTCTCTCACTCTGTCTCTCTGTATTTACAAATAAATTAAAATCTTAAGAAGGAGGAGAAGAAGAAGAAGGAGGAGGAGGAGGAGGAGGAGGAGGAGAAAGAAAAGAAATGGCAGCAGACACGCATACTGCCGGAATCGCACTTGCTTCTGGGCAACCTCTACCATTCTGCCCGACCACGTGCAAAACACGAGCCCCAAAATAAAATTATTAGCAATGTCAAGACAAAGCAGCAGCCAAACATTAAACCAAAGTGTGGGGGTCTTCCTGAGCTCGGAGCCCTATGCTATGGTATGAGTCACGTGCCTAGGAAGCCAGCCCTGATTATAATTGGACAGAATGCTTTGTTTCAAGGGTGTGTGTGAGAGTGTGTGCTGTGTGTGTACTCTGCTAGGGGCTGGAGCTTTTTTCTGAAAACAGTAAACTGATTTTAGTTAGAAGAGGACAGAAGCCAGCTCCTCAGTGTGATACAAGTTCTGTCCGCATTCTCCCCTAACCCCTGCATCTCATGTGGCTGTTACGGCAAGACGGACAAGGGGCACCCCCTGCCATGAGCAGACATCCTTGACCTCACCCCAGCAGTGGGCAAAGGAGAAAAAGGCAGGCCTATCTCTAGCCTAAATTCCTTTAAGCTCAAGGGGCAAGAGGGGTCCCTAAACCTCACTCCAGCAGGCCAGATTACCAGGATGTTTAACTACCTAGAGACTCAGCACTAAATGGGCTCTTTCCTGGGGCATCTTTGGGATTATCTCCTACCCTGGGGAATCTGTGGGGGTTGGCTGGCAAGATGGGCTTTAAGGATCCAGAGACCTTTCACCATACTGGTCTTTTTCCCTGTTCACATAACAGGCCTTGGCATTAATTTTGTTTTACACTGTAAAAGTTTTGCAAGCGTGGGGCTCGAACTCACGACCCCAAGATCAAGAACCACACTCTTCTGACTGAGCCAGCCAGGTGCCCCTGCTGTTCATTTTTCTATGTGTATGCGCTACAATTAAAGGCAATGGTACACCGAAAGTAATATAATGTTATGTTAATTATACCTCCATAAAAAAGACAATGGATCATATTGTATACAAAGGTTGGAATCTGGTTTATTCCACTTAATATTATATAAGATCCAGTTTATCTCTCCTTTAGACTATGCTGCACGTGCACAGATAGAATCTCTTATGCTGTCTTCTATATTTCTTTTGATGCATTAATATCATTGGCTCACCTCAAATTAAAGTAGTTGTTCCTCGTAACCAGGAAGCATTTTTTTTCCACCTGTTAGTTTCCCTCTCTAAATTTCATCTTAGCTCTTGTAATTTGCACCCTCTGCCACCAATGGGGAAAAGGAGAAGATTCTTCCCTTGGAGCTAGTAACAGACTTCTACAGCAAGTTCAATTTTTTATTAAAAAAAAAAAAAAAACTTATTACAGGGGCACCTGGGTGGCTCAGTCGGTTAAACATCTGCTTTCAGCTCAAGTCATGATCCCAGAGTCCTGGGATTGAGCCCGTGTTGGGCTCCCTGCTCAGTGGGGAGCCTGCTTGTCTCCACTCCTCCCGATCCCCCTGCTCATGCTCTCTCTCTTACTCTCTCTCAAATAAATAAATAAAATCTTTTAAAAAAATTATTGCAGCTTTAGAAGTAACCACACTTTGAATGCAATACCCATTAAATCTGTTGATTGAAAATAAAACACAAGAGGCACCTTGGTGGTGCAGTTGGTTAGGCGTAGGCTCTTGGTTTTGGCTCAGGTCATGATCTCATGATCCTGAGATGGAGCCCTGGTTGGGCTCTGAGCTCAGCGGAGAGTCTGCTTAAGACCGGCGCGCTCTCTCTCTCTCTCTCTGTCCCTCCCTCCTGAGCTCTCACTCTCAAATAAATAAATAAATCTTTAAAAAAATTAAACATAAAACGCTGATTAGGTACATCTTTTTTCTTCGAAGTAACTTGGCAACCCTGTCTCTTTTCTTGCCTTTTTTTTTTTTTTTTTTTTTTTTTTTAGAGAGGTAGGGGGGAAAGGTAAAGGGAGAGAGAGAATCTGAAAATCTGAAGCAGGCTTCACACCCAGCGTGGAGCCTGACACGGGGTTCCATCTCACAACCTTGAGATCATGGCCTGAACTGAAATTAAGAGTCAACAACTTAACCAACTGAGCCACCCAGGCTGCCCAGTTTTAAAATTTTTTAAACAGCCGACTTGTAACAGTAATTATAAAAAGTAACTATGCTTTTCCCCCAGAACAGAAGTTTTTGAACACATTTATACAGAAGGAAAACAGAGGTTGCAAAATAAACACAACAGAGTTCCTTCCTGCTGTTAAAGGCTTTTTTCTGATCCCACAGTTCTTGAGCCGAATTTCCTCCCCTCCTCCTCTTCCTCCCACTTCTAAAGAGCATTACCTACCTTAACTCATTCAAGTCAGTACCAGTCAGAGAACTGGGATGGTGGGACCCCGGTGTATCTCATTATGTCCAAACAAAGGAAAGAGCATTCTGAGAGAATGTCTAAGGAAATGCCTCTGTCCCTATTGTGATTGTAAGCATATTCTACAATAGATGAGAAAATGATGGTGGCCACAGTCCAAGGATCTCATCGCTCTAGTTATCTTAAGTTTGCAGACTATGAAAATCATGGACTGTCCAATTCTGGAAATCATGCCATCCTGCTGTTCATTTTGAAGACATGGAAACAGATCCAGAAACTGAAGGAAATTGAAAGTCACATATCTAGATTAGTGGAGCATCTGGGGCTACAAGGCGAGGTTACCTGACTCTGAGTTCAGCACTTTCGACTCCACCAAATCATCTTAAACTGGAAATCCTCCCCTTACAGAAGGATTTTATTCTCTTTTATTTAAGGATTTTAGGCTCTGATGAGCAGCAGTGTGCTGAATGGCAGAGGAGCTGGTTAAAAGGGAAATGTATTTATTTGTTCACTCTGGGAGCTTCGGACCTTCATGCAGCTCATCCCTTACTAGGGAGGTCATAAGAAAAACTACTTTGTAAGAAAGTGTTGGAGCCATGAAGGCAGTATAGACACAACCACGCAGGAGTTCAGAGGAAAGACAGGTTGATACTTTCCCAGAGGGCTCTGGAAGGGTGGTGGGTATGGAGAAAGGACAGGTGAACTCGGCTTTGAAAGGTGAATAGCTTAGGGTTTCTTGAAATGGAGATGAAGCAGAAAATTCAATCCTAGATCTGGCTAAAGATATAAAGCCTGAACTCTTAAACGTTTGCTATATAAGCCCCTGAGCTAGGTTGGGATCGAGGGTTGGGAAATAGCACGGGGCCTTTAATGCCATGCTAAATGATTTGGATTTATTCTGTACGAAACTGGTAGCCATGGAAAGTTTTGAAGCATGTGGTCTGATGAGCACTGTGCTCTCATCCCCAAAGCACTAAGCACTTAGAACAGTAGGTCCTGAGAGCAGATCAAAGACGACAGTGTAAAGGCCAGGGTTCCATCAGAAACTCTGGTGGCTGGGAATTTTCTACAGCTTTAATTGCTCGGAGCCGTTTGCTAAGCCCCACTCTGTTACACTTGGCTGATCAAGTTAAGAGCTGTCAAATCTATTCCCTGAGCTATAGAGCGAACCAGGATTTTCTCAGAAGTCTGAGGTTTATTCAAAGAATTGTATTATAGGTTTTCTTGGAGGAAGGTTTTACTTTTTTTTAATTAGAAAAAAATTAATGTCATTTCCTGATTCCAAAATTTTCTAACATTATTGAACTAAGCGAGTGCTATAGAAAGTGAGTGTCCCATAGTCCCAGCACTCGAGAGATAACTACTGTGAAGTTGGTATCTATTCCTCCAGACTTTTTTTCTCTTGTCTGTGTAATAGCATTTATTAAGAGAAAATAGTTCTTAAACAAACTGTTCATACCGTTTTGAAACTTTCTCTCTTCACTGATTTATATAGCCACGGACATTTTCCCATACAATGTAGATCCATCTAATTAAAAAAAAAAATAGTGCACACTTTGGCTCCTGGGTGGCTCAGTTGGTTAAGTGTCCAGCTTTTGATTTCAGCTCAGTTCATGATCTCAGGGTTGTGAGATCGAGCCCTGCATTGAGCTCCACACTGGGAGTGGGCCCTGCTTGAGATTCTCTCTTTCCCTCTCTCTCTGCTCCTCCCCCTCAAACAAACAAATAAATCTTTAAAAAAAAAAAGTAAAAATAATGCACCATTGTATATTTTCTCAGTTCTTGTATGAATAGACACCTGGGTTGTTTCCATGTTTCCTATCACAATGCGGCCATAAACATCCTTGCACATAAATGTCTGCAAGTTTGTGGCAAATTTCTTCACACCATAGTTGTGCTAAAGTTTTAGCACTGGAAATGTTGGATCATTGGGTCTGAAAAGTTATTTTCTTTAATACGTGCTATCCAATTGTCTTTTGAAAATGTTTTACCAATTTTCACTTTCACCCAGAAGTTGCTGGTTTGTCCACATCCTCTTCAATACCATCAAAGTTTTAAACCTTTCCTACTACAATGGGCCAAAAAAAAGATACTTTGTTGTTCCAATACTCAATATATGCTAAACATCCCTATTTAGGGTGAATTAGGAAACATCACTATTGAGGAAGTTAACTGGCCTCTATCGTTCTTCCGTATAACCTGCAAATATCTTCAGAAAGTTCTTAGGGCCGTTTCTCAGAGCCTGGCATGTTAGATGCCCACTCTGGGAACACGCATGGAGACATATGTCTGGTATATATCAACTCAGAGTTTGTAGGGAAGAACTAGAAATCTAAATGGGTAATAGGTGTGACTCAGGGTACACACTAGCCCAATCCAAGGAAATAGTCCACTAAGCCATCAGAAGACACAGAGGAAGAAAATCCTTATGAGGTTACGATGACCTAGAGAGTGGAGCGGGTCTGCAACCTAGCCGCTTGTCTTGTTTCCTTTACACCACGTACTGATCACATTTTCTAAATGGTGACAGGAGCGTCGCTAGTACTGTGCCTCAGGCAGTGTAATCACTTTACCCGATGATTTAGCATTCTTGGCCCAAACCCAAGAACAGACAACAGCATAATTTCCAGTAACAAAACCATTAAAGCCCAAACCTTGGAGCTGCTTGGCTCTCAGGACACAATGACCCACAGACCCACTCAGCACACGATACTCATAAGTAGTATCTGCTTAGGAGTTGGACGCTCACCCAGCTGGTGTTAGTCTAACTGGTCCCCTTCTCCTTCCCCACACACTGGAGGAGTCTACTTCCCCATGCCCCTTGGCTGCTGGGTGGCTTGCCCCTTGCTGCCCCCTTGGCCAGGTGACTCATCCTGGCCAATGAAATGTGACATGAAGTGACAGCTTCATGACGGGAAAGTGCAGCAGCCGGCCTTGCAGTGGACTTTGTGAGAGTAAGAAATTAAATACTACTGTAGCCTGCCACTGAGATTTTGGCCTTGTTACTGCTGCATGACTAAGACAGTATCCCTCGGCCAAAATGAGTCTGTTCCATGGTCCAGCAGGTGGAGAGGCAGAAGGGTCAAGTAAGAATCACTCGTGAGCACCTCTTCTGTGCCCAGGACCGTACATGTCATGTGCACAATGCAAAGGGCCCGAACAGCATTCAGACTCCTTGGTCTCTATTGTCTTTGATTCACTGCTTCCGGCATGGTCCCATAACACTCTCACCTCCCAGCTCTCAACCCTCCAGCCGGACTGACCTATGGGCACTTCCGTGTACATGTCAGGATCTCTCTCCAGGCCTTTGTCAATGCTGCTCTTTGGACTGGGGATGTCACTTGTCCTCTCCAGCTCCTGGCCTGCCTCGCTCTTACACATCGTTCATATCTCAGGATTATGACACCGCTTCTTGGATCCTTCCCTGCTGCCCCGAGTCTGGGTTAGGTGCCTCTCTCCTGAACTTCCGTGGCAACCTGGGCCTCCTTCACCATATTACTTATTGTGCTTGCCTTTTCATCTCTCTGTGACCTCTACCTGGTGGCAAGGGACCGTCTTCTCATTTTGGGGATCTAGGACCTCAACAAGATCCTGGCACAGAGGACATCTGCAATACAATTTTGAATGAAACAAATGGTATTTCATTGTAATATGACAATCTGTGAATGAACGAGCTTGCTGGGTTCATGGGGCACCAACGGGACAGGCTTGACTGGAGCGGAAGTGTGTTATGAGTTGCAGGAAATAAGGGCATGGGGGCGGCCAGGGTGAGGCCTGATGGAGGAGGGTCTTGATAGGCTAACAGATAAGTTTATACTTTCTGGTACTGGAAATCCAGGGAGCCACTGAAAAGTTCAGCCCAGGGATGTGAGGACCATTTACTCTGGTATCCGATCCATGGGATGGACTGAAGTTGGGAATCACTGTGGTTACCCAAGCCAACGAGTGCTCATTCGGGTGGGAGAAAAGGACAGCCTGAGCTAGTCTGGCAGTGGGGAGCCTGGAGAAAGATAGACAGTGGGTAGAACATTTTAAGTCGTCATTCACAGGAGCCTGGGAAAACCACTTCTCAATGCTTTCTCTGATCATTGCAGTCTGTGTTTCAGATCCAGAGCAAATCAAGGTAAAATGCACATCAAGGTAGCTTTCCTGAGAAAAGGCGTCACAGAGCAGGGCGACTGAGTGACCTCCAGGGAAGCTGGTCCCTCGCCACTTTCCAGTCTCAGTTTACCAGCCTCCGGGAACTTTTCTTTTTCTACATCAGGGACTTATTCTCTCCCTCAGCATGGCCCTTACATGAGTTCCAGCACATGGGGCTCCCAGAACCACCCCCCAGATGGCCTTAAGGTAGGGATGATTTGGTGACTTGACCCAAGGCAAGTCATGCTTGTGTGCGTGCATGTGTGTGTGTGTGTGTGTGTGTGTGTGTGTGTGTGTGTATGTGAAATGGCTCTCTCGTGGCAAAAGCATCTAGAAATGCAAGGCTGTTATAGCTCGGGTCCTTCATTGAATAGATCCCCTGAGCTGAATTATTGCTTAATACACACTCACATGTGTGCATGCATACAAGACACACAAACACACACACACACACACACACACGCACGCACCTACACACAGGCACCCCTAAACAGGAAGAGCGGGTGAATTTAATGAGTTAGCTCAAATTAGAGAAGTTTGCCATACAATAGAGAAATAGAGAAATTCTGGTTTCTCTGCATTCAGTAATGATGGAGAATCCTAGAGCAATGACATTCCAAATAAGCTGAAGTTTCCAGAATAGACATATAAACATTAATAGGAATATAAAGCAGCATAGTCAGTTGACTCGCAGACATAAGTTTCTCTTTCAGTATTGCATGGAACTCATTAAGGTACAGAATTTAAGAGAACAGACCATAGGGGCACCTGAGTGGCTCAGTTGGTTAACCGCCTGACTCTTGATTTCAGCTCATGTCATGATCTCAGGGTCCTGGTATCAAGCCCCACGTTGGGCTCTGCACTGGGCATGGAGCCTGCTTAAGATTCACTCCCTCTCCCTCTGCTCCCTTCTTTTCCCACCTCACCCCACACCCTTGCTCGCTCTCTCTAAAAAAAAAAAAAAAAAAAAAAAATCTTAAAAAAAGAAAACAGGTTCACCTGGCTGGCTCAGTTGTTAAGCGTCTGCCTTCGGCTCAGGTCATGATCCCAGGGTCCTGGGATTGAGCCCCGTATCTGGCTCCCGGCTCAGCAGGGAGCCTGCTTCTCTCTTTCTGCCTCTTGCCTGCCACTCGGCCTGCTTGTGCTCTCTTTCTCTTTCTCTGACAAATAAATAAATAAAATCTTTTTAAAAATTATAAAAAGAAAAAAAGAAAAAGAAAACAGACCACAGTCGGTCAAACCTGGTCCCCACCACCACTCGCTAGCTGTGTGCCCTTTAGTCAATATACACCTCAGTTTTAGGGCACCTGGGTGGCTTAGTCCCTTTAAGCATCGATTTCAGCTCAGGTCATGATCTCAGGATCGTGAGATCGAGCCCCCCATCAGGCTCTGCACTTAGCCAGAAGTCTGGTAGAGATTCTCTCTCTCCCTCCCCCTCTGTCTCTCCACCCCTCTTTGAAGTAAAAGAATAAATCTTTAAAAAATACGCACCCCAGTTTCCCCAGCTGCCATGTAGAGTAATAATAATACTAATTCCATAGGCTTTGCGGGAGTTAAGATGGTAGAGGAGTAGGGAGCCCCTTAGGTTTTTGATGAAGATTGATACTAAAGATACAAACAGGCTAATACGCAGTAATGCTTACGACATGGGAGCTTTTGTTCTTTAAATGCAATCGTAAGGCTGTATGTCCTTTATTAGTCATTATGTTTTCTCAACTGGCCAGATGGCAGACCATCACAGTGGAGTCAGAGGAAATGATGAAGGTGAGAAGCCAGAGAGGAGAAGAGTCCCCACTGGTGGTGTATGGATGACCAAGCGCCTTCCTCACACTCATCTGTGTCTGGGGTATTTTTATAATAATTGATTGATACTGGCTGATTGTCTATGAAACCTAGTGTACTTTGAAAAAGCTATCCATATTATTAACTAAGGACTGGAATGTGAAATTATGTTCAAAAGCTTTTTCTCTCTCGATTGTCCTAGCTCAAGACTAGGAATATCTGGGCTGTCATTCAAAGAGTTACTCATTTTTATTCGAGTTTTTTCTTAAAAGTATGGACTCTGAAGCCAAACTACCTGGACTCAAATACTGGAGGTACCATTTGATAGCTATGTGGTGTTAGGCTACTTATTTAACCTATCTGTGCCTTGATCTCCTCATCTGTGAAATGGCCACAATAATAGTACCTCCCTCACAGGATTGTCATGAGGCTTGAGTGAAATATTCCCCCCATGCTACTGGATATTATTATCTTTCTATCTGCACCTACTGTCTCCCCAACTAGGTTGTAGCACATTCCACTGAGGCCAGGACCTGTGTCCTAGTCATCTTTGTAGCCAATGTCCAATAGAGATTCCTTCTTAATTATGAGGAAACCTCAAGTAATATTTTTCCCTAATACATCGATATTGAGAGACAGATCCCTGCAACTGACATGAGGTAGGTTTTAGTTGACACTTTCTGTTTAAACTGAAAGTAGGTCAATGAAATGGGTCACCTGCCACCTTAGCTTTATAAAACAAAACCAGACACTCCTCAAACAATAATGACTGTCTTAACTACAACTTAGAACCCTATGCACAGCCTGAAGTTTTGACTGCATTTTGAAGCAATGCCAAAAGGTCAAAGTGTTTTTAGCAAAGTAAAGGATTTCTACTGTGGTTTTGGTAATCTAGGACTCTTAGCTTTGCTTCCTAAAGAAAGCGCGATGCTCTGGAGAGCATGTAATTGGCTACAGATGGATCTATCCTGATTTGTTGCCTAGTGACGGCCAAAGGAAGTCACCCTATGGTGAACCGCAGGTCTGTTTGCCATTACAGCTACACACAAAATGGTCTTGTAGCGAAGTTTGGTGAAAGCAATGCAGTGCTCGTTTGATCTCAAAATGGTTTCCTTGGGAAGGTCCTACCTTCTGAACCCCTGGTTTGCTCTGGGGTGCCCTGGGACCACCAGCGAGACTTGGGATGATGTAAGAAAGAGTCCTGTGGCTCCAGTAGAGCCCCCTAGTTACTCAGCATCAGCCCCTACAAATCTGGCTCTTTCAGAAACTCCGGGGGGAACTGATTGCTCTGTATACCCCCTCAAGATTACCTAACTGCCTCAGGGGTCTGGACCCAATTAGAATCTACTCTTTAATCAACTCCTATCCCTCAGGCTCTTTGACTCCCTTACTCTCCACATACGTAGGGTAGGTTTCCTAGGGCTTCTGTAACAAGTACCACAAACTGGGTGGCTTAAAATAACAGGAATTTATTGCCTCACAGTTCTGGAAGCCAGAAGTCTGAAATTAAAGTGTTAGCAGGGTTGTGCTCCCTCTGAAAGCTCTAAGGGATTCCTTCTTTGCCTCTTAGTAGCTTCCAATGGGTTGCCAGCAATCTTTGGTGTTGCTTGGATTATGGATGCCTCACGTAATGTATGGAAGCCAATTCTCTGGCTTCACATGGCATTCTTCCCAAGTCTTTATGTTATCTTGCCCCCATGCATGTCTGTCTCCGTGTTGAATTTCCCCATTTTATAAGGACACAGAAAGTCCTGTTGGATTAGAGTCCACACTAATGACCTTGTTTGAACCGGATTACCTCTGTAAAAGATCCTATTTCCAAACAAGGTCATATTCTGAAGCCCCAGAGATTAGGACTTCAGCATCTCTTTTTTGGAAGGTACACAATTCAACCCCTAATACACCATTTGTTGTTGTTTTGGTTGGTTGGTTGGTTGGCTGGTTGGCTGGTTGGTTTTTTTAATCTCATCAGATTTCAGGCCCCTGATTCTCCCATGTTCTCCTACTCAATTAACCCCTTTCTGTCTTCAATTATTTCCCAATCTAGACTAAATGTATGGTACATCATTTGATGACTCCCTATCCTTGTATTACCACATTGTATACAAATACCACCTTGTATTTCCATTCCATTTCTCCAAAACTCCAATCCCAGATCAATCCAAATACCTCTGCTTTTTTTCTGCCTCCTTATCTAGGGTTGCTGAACACTGCAAAAGAAAATCCTTCAACCATGTGGATGAATAGATGGACTACAGATTCATGGTCTCCGACCTCAACTCAGTCCTTGATGCCATCCATCAATTCTCTGTATCCCAAGTCAGCAGACTCAATCTCTCTCTCTATATTCTATCAGAGTTCTCCAGAGAAACACAACCAATAAGATATACCTCTGCTATCTATCTATCCATCTATTGAGAAAGAATGATTGTAAGGAATTGACTCACATGACTGTGGGGGCCAACAAGCTGAAATATAACAGGGTCAACCAGCAGGCTGGAGACCCAAGGAAAATTTGATGTTGCAACTTGAGTTTGAAGGCAGTTCATTGGCAGAATTCCCTCCTCCTCAGGGGACCCCAGTCTTCTGTTCTTAAGGCCTTTGATGAGGCTCACCCATATTATGGAGGGTAATCTCCTTTACTCAAAGTCCACTGATTTAAACACTAATCTCATCTGAAAAAAACATCTTCACAGCAACATCTAATCTAGTGTTTGACCAGATATTCTGGTATAGTGACCCAGCCAAGTTAAAACATAAATTAACCATCACATTTTTCCATGCCCTCCAAGAACTATTTGAAACCTCCTCCACTGTTAATCCTCAGTTGTAGCAAAAGGATTTTGCTTCCTACTCTTCAGGGAAAATGGACATTGTTGGGCAAGAAGCCTCTCAGCTCTCTACCTTCCTGCCACTAAAAACGCACCCCCTTCAGCAGCCATCCTTGTCTCCTCTCCTTGTCACAGTGGAAGACGAGTTGCTCCATCAGAGCCCAGTCTGTCCACCTGTGTCCTGAGTCTTGATTACCACTGCATTTTCAGGATCTATATAACGTGGAGAATATGGCAGCCTCTCAAACACTTGTTGACTGACTGAATTCTCTCCTGACTCCTCTTTTCCATTTCCATCCCTTTACCCTCTATTTTCAATCTCTTCTCCACCCTTTAATGTTTATCACCAGCATTTAAGCAAACCCAAGTCTTTCTCATTAAAACAACACCAACAGGGATGCCTGGGTGGCTCAGTTGGTTAAGCAGCTGCCTTCAGCTCAGGTCATGATCCCAGGCTCCTGGGATTGAGTCCCACATTGGGCTCCTTGCTCAGCGGGGAGCCTGCTTCTCCCTCTGCCTCTGCCTGCCACTCTGCCTGCTTGTACTCTCTCTCTCTCTCTCTCTCTTTGACAAATAAAATCTTTAAAAAAACAAAACAAAACACCAACATAATCAATATCTTGACTCTGTCCATCTCTAGCTATTATTTTTCTTCTTCCTTCATGGTCAGGCTTCCCAAAAGAATTGTCTGTATTTGCTCTCCCCAAATCTTGCTCTCCTATCCACTCCTCATCTGCTGCAATCTGGCTTCTACCCTTATTACTCAATTGATATTGGTCTTGATACAATTTAGTCCGTGTCTTTCTGCTCATCTCCCTAGTACTGAATTTTGTTGACCACTGTCCTCCTTCCCAGTGCTCTCAAAATTAGCTTTCTGTGATATGACTTCTTATCTAGTCTGGACTACCTGGATAGACTCCAATCCTTCTACTACTTTCTTGCTCAATTTCTGCCCCCCCCTTACCCTTTAGTCTTACCTACTTGGAAGAACCCCATCGCACTGCTGTTACTGAAAGACCTTATGGTTTCCTCCACGGTGTTCATTTTTCCTCACCTGTAATGAGTAATAAACCCAACTTGTTCAACTACAGGTATGCTCCTGGTGGTCATTGGCTGAAGGGCACTGACACTTTCAAGCTGCCTAAATATTTGGGGCATAAGCACTAGCAGACATCAGAAAAAACTAAAACTGAAGTATGGAAAATTTTCACTTCTCCACCCCCATCCCACAATCCAACATTACTTGCCACCCATTCAGTTGAACTTATCACAAGAACACAATGATTTGATTCTTTGATCATAGACCACTGGAAGAATCCCATACAGAAATTGGTTCCTAGAAGTGGGGTCTGGTAAGGGCCAGTCCAGACAATGTAGAATTGACTAAAGAAAGGTTGGATAGAGGGCAGAGAAAAGCTTTCTGTCTTGTGTTAGGAAATGGGAGAACCCGGTTATATGGCTTCAATATAGGTATTCTTTTGGTTGCTCCTTGTGGCATTCAAAAAGGTTCTACAAGGAAGAAACAAGTTTTGGATGGCGAGTCTGATCCATCTGAAGGCAGACAAAGAAAAAAATACAGCTTTTCTAATAGGACCCCTGCAGCCTACATTCCAAGACGGTTGAATCAGACAACTGTGCGATGTGGACAAAGTCCAGTTATCTGCCACAAGGTGAAGGTAGGACCAGTTTAGGCAGAAACCTAAGAGGAACCAAGCCTGATCCTTCAAGCTTTTTCTAAGCACCTCAGGCTGGACATTCCCTTCCTGGGAAGAATACCAATTATCCCCATAGACCCTCTCCATCCCGTGTTATTGTTTTGAATTATCCTAAAGCAGAAACCAAGGAGGTCTTAAGCTCAGAGCCAGGGGATTGGACTTAGCAACAAGGATTGAAAAGCCACCCACCTTGAAATCTGTTTGGTAACTGTCCTCTTTAATCATTAGTCTATAGAATTGACCAGAAGCAAAGAGATCTCCAACTTCCTAATTTGATAAAGAGGTCCTCTTGCTGGAGAAACTTCCAGCCTCATAATCAAAGACCTGAAGGCTTACCCCACCATATACCTAGCCTACTATCAAGAAGGAGGCTGCCACACCTCCAGAAGAGGACTCCTTCCCTGTACTCTACTCAGATGTGGGCAGAACAAGGAGGGACAAGGTTTATCTTCCCAGAGAGCAGAAACCAGGGGCAGCAGAAATGTGGCCCAAGCAACTCATTTCTTCATCAGAATGGGGAGCCCCTGCTTTCTCCTCTCCAGCATAATGTGGAGAGATATGCAACACTTTGGGGACCACCATGGGTGATTTCTCCCCTTCCTTTGTATATTTATTATATAAATAAATAATTTATATATATAAATATAATTTATTTTTTATATATAAATATAAATAAAAGATTATTTATAATCTTTATAAATAAAGATTTATTTATTTATTTATTTATTTATTTATTTATTTCAGAGAGTGGGAGAGAGAAGAGCATGAGTGAGGGGAGGAGCAGAGGAAGAGGGACAAGCAGACTCCCCACTGAGCATGGAGCATGATGTAGGGCTCAATGACCATGACCTGAGCCGAAATTGAGAGTCATACATGCCACATCTAGAAATGAACAAAAGCAAAGAGAATGACCGAGAGGTATTGCACTTGAAGCTTGATACAAAACAAGGATGAGACTTAGGGTTGTCTCCTTTGAGGAGGTGGTGAGTGTCTTTGGCACAGTGCATGTGATAGTGACACAGGGGGCATTTTTGCAAGTAAACGAACAGAAAGAAGAGCATGTGTGGATGCCGGGCAGCTGGGGGGGGGGGCGCGGCTGGGGAAAGGGAGAGGAGTTGGACTTTAGTACATCAGTTGTTTTGCATACTCTGCGCATCATTTTTCCATATTCCGGTGAGATTGGTGGCACTGGGATGACAATATGTGCATGATGAATTTTTAGTAATTTCGGCCAATTCTTTAGGATAGAGTCTCCAAAATGGAAATCTATAGGTCAGAGGTTGGAGTTTCATGGTTCTTACTAAATATTTCAAAACTGTTTCCCAAGAGGGTTCAAGCAATTGGCATTCCTACGAGAAGGTGGGAGACTCTTCTGGATACGTCATCAACCACTTCTGAGGTTTGATGCTCCATGAATACATCCTTCAGGTTTGAAGGTATAGGTGAGCTTCTCTGATGATGATCCTCTGCGGAGACTGACTAAGCATTGTCTCCCAAGGGGTGCCTGGGCGGCTCAGTCCGTTGAGCATCCGACTCTTGTTTTCAGCTCAGGTCATGATCTCAGGGGTGTGAGATCGAGCCCCGTGTTGGGCTCTGCACTCAGCAGGGAGTCTGCTTGAAGATTCTCTCCCTCTGGCCCTCCCCCTGTGAACTCTCTCTCTCAAATAAATAAGTAAATAAATCTTTAAAAAATTATCCCCCAAAGGGTTTTTTTTGATTCATGTGATAAAGTTGCACCCTCAAACAAGGTCTTCTCCTGGTTTCCTTCAGGTCAATTCTGCTGCCTCCACCAGAGGAATTAATGCATTTATTTTTCCTCTGAGGGCAGCGATTTTCTGGTTGTCATGCCACTTCCAGCCCTTTCCTCTCAAGTGTTTCATGCAATCAGAACGATCTGAGACGGCACCTGAGACATCAAAATCCACTCTACTGTGGCATGGCAGGAGGCATCTCAGGGCCACCCCCCACCAGGTAGATACACTATATAGATGACCAGCTTAGTGACATCTTACTTGGCACAAATTAGCTCCAAAGTCACACTTTTTTGACTTTTGGAAACATAAACCAAGGTTTTAAACCTGAAACTCTGCAAGATGCATGCTTGGGAATATCATTAGTCCCAAACTCACAGTCTGCAGAGAAGGAAATGGGATCTCAAAAGGCTAAGGGCCAAGTGCACAGTTAGTGGGCCATGAACTTGGGATGCCAGTCAGTGCGCCCTGTATGTTATGCTTCTGCCTTGTTCCAGCCCATTTCACTCCAGGCTGGGCAGCTTCTCACCCTCAGCCCTGGCCCTTTGTCCTACCTTGGCCGGCCCCAGGGGCAATTTCCTCTGAATCCAATAGCAGCAGGATCTATGATGGTTCCTAACATAGCAGTTACTCATTGCCTGGGCCACACATCCAGAAACATCCAGCCGCCCACTCTTCTAGGCGCCACAGCCCGAGACTGGGGTTACTTTCAAAGCTGGGACAGATCCTTCTCCCTGAAGACCCTTTCCAGGTCAGGAGCTTGGAAAGCTCCCCTTCTGCCTTATCATGTTTTCCTCCCTCCAGCTCTCCCCTCAGTGCTCTGTCTGTAGGGAAGGAAAAACTCTTCCTCCACTCTTCAAGGTCTTCCAGCTGGAATAAGAATTAAATCGACATGAGACAGAGTAACAGGAAACAAAAACAAAAATTCTATTACACGTGCATAGAGGACCAGTAATGAAATTAGGACCTAAAGAAATGACCAAGGCAGGTAGTTTTTATCCTTTTTAGACAAAGAGATGATAAATCTATGAGGCATTGGCAGGGCAAAGAAAACTTAACTTTGGGAGCTTTGGGGAGGAAGGAATTCTAAACAGAATTTGGGCTGGAGTCGTACATTAGTACAAAGTAACAAGGGTTGTTTCTACAGCCTTGTCTGCTCTGAATTTCCCACGTCTGGCGATAAGGATGTCTCTTTGCCTCCTGGTCCAGGAAAAGCTCCTTTCACATGGGAGATTTGGTTTCTGCTTTCAAAGGGACAGAGGAGGGTCTGAGTGTCCTCTTCACACAGGCTGTCCCTTCAGTAACTTTTATTTAAAATGATCAAGTTGCCAAAAAAACTGCAGGTACAAGGATTATCCCAGACTCAACACCGTCTTTGAAGAATCCTGTGGGTGGGGGTAGATAGGGGGAAAAGAATGCCTTTCATCAGTCTGGTACTTCCTAGTTTCAATCCCGCAAACCCTCAGATCAATGGATCTTGTATTTCTTTTGGCCATGAGCCACTTCAGGAAACTGATGAGAGCAGTGGACCCTCTCCCAATTCACATTAGCCCAAAATTGCATCTACAGCTTTAGGGCCATCAAAGACCATCCAAAGTCTATTCATGGTCAACAGGTCCTTGTGGGGGATTTGATCACAGTGGTTACTTCCTGGTCTTAAGCAGAGATACTTTCCAATAATTATGGGAGAACTTGAACCCTGCAGGTTACTTCCTGGTCTCAAACAAAACATGAATAACTGTTGTGTCTGGAGTGAGAGGCGGGGATTTTACTCCTGGCAGGATTTTTTTCCCTCGGCTCATTCACACAGACGGCTGCCTTCGGCCTTTGAAATAATTGTGGGGATGTTATCCCAGCAGGTGGCTCCCCAAAGCCTTCCTGCTAATGTACCTCTTGGGCCCAGGATGCATTATTCTGCCCAATCAAAAATAGTTTCAGGGGGGTGGGGGTTGGGCAAGCCTGGTGGTGGGTATTGAGGAGGGCACGTATTGCATGGAGCACTGGGTGTGGTGCATGAACAATGAATCTTGGAACCCTGAAAAAATAAAATTAAATTTAAAAAATAATAATAAAATAAAAATTAAAAAATAAATAAAAGATTAAAAAAATGATTTCAGCCTCCAGGTTGGCCTATAACAGTGGGCACAGAAATCTGCTTATGATGGCTTCTGGTTAGCTGTTAGTATTAATGATGAATTAAAATACAGTTATTTTTTCAAAGAGTAGTAGAGCCAGCCTGCTTGATAACGCATGCCCTGGTGTTTCTCCCCTTGCTACGGTTATGTCCCTGAAAGCCACCTCGGGAGAAGAATTTACACCTGACAACCTTAGAACCTTATAGAGAAAGTAGAGTCAGGAACCAAAGGTCAAATTGTGAGTCTGTGAAAGCTCTTACCAACGTGTTTTTTGTAGGGGTTTTTTTTTTATTTCACTTAGATGAAATGTAAAAGATGGCATATCAAATAAAAGGGACATGGATGTTTTATACAGGTCTTAACTAGAAACGGTCATAAATAGTTCTGTGCAGTTTCTATCTTGATCTTGGGGTCATGAGTTCAAGCTCCACGTTGGGGTAGAGTTTACTTAACAACAACAACAACAAAAAAGTAACACTCTTCTAACAATTTAATTGGATAGAAAGGCTATAAAGTGAAAAGCAGAAGTTGCTGAAATCTCACTCTCCATTCGCGTCATCACTATTAATGGAAGGATATTTGGACTCCTTTCCATTTTGGCTTTTCTTTTTAAGGCTTATTTTCTAGGTGCATGGTTTTTATAGCTAGAGAGATTGCGAGGCTGCATTTGAAGACTCCCATGAAGCTGGGGAGGAGGGAATAGGAATAATCCAAGTTCAAAAGCCACAAACCCTCTGTGCTTACTGTGATTCGGCACTTTTTCTCGTATCAAAGCTCCTCAGGTTGGTGCAAGCCTCGGGTGAACATCCAGAGTCCTGAACACATTGACTTTGACCATTGCTACCAGTGTGTTTGTGGCGTTTCTAGGGGAGCTGACAGCTAGCAAGAATGTCTTAAACCTGCAAGGAAAAGAATTCTGGTAACCAGTGAGCTTTGCAAAAGGATCCTGAGCTGCAGATGAAAATCGCAGCCTGCTTTAGACCCAGGGCCGAGGACCCAGCTAACGTGTTCCCAGACTCCTGACCCTTGTCCTTTTCATCCTTGACCCGCCCCTTCTCCCTCCAAGGCCCCAGTTCAGAACAGATATCCTCAATCCAGAATATTGAGGGGGGCTTTGACATAATGGAGCTAGTTTGCACAAATATCTTCTGGGATGCTTGGAAATCCGAAGTCTTTCATTCTTGGTCGTTCTTGGGAAGTGGCCAAGTGGCAAGGGAAGAATTATTTCTTCAAAGTTGCACTTATTATGCCCCTCAGGATACTAATAGCCCCACATTATTTACAGAGGCCTGGAGAAATTACTCTAGTCAAGGGATCATTGTCCATCAGCTTCATTCAGCAGCTACTTCGTGTTACTCCAATAACCTGATACAGACGCCTCTCAGTGGTCCCTGTCCCCAGACACACTCTGCTCTCCAACAGGAACACTTGCGATCCTGAGATTTATCCCAAATTCTTGAGACCTCGCCGGACAGATGAAGGCTCGTGCTGATCAGCAGCCACAGGTGACTACTAATGGGCCACGTCATCACACCAGCAGAAGGACCGAGACGGAGCCTTGCAGCCGGCACTTGGGCATGCTGCACGTGAGCCCTCTCATCCGGGCCGGGAACGGTATAGACAGAACCTCACGTGCGGCCACACCTTGCCAGCCCTTTCTTTCTTCCACAGTTGAAGACGTGCATGGACTTGAGTTGGGAAATTCCTAACCGCTTCTTTTTTTTTTTTTTTTTTTAAGATTTTATTTATTTATTTGAGAGAGAGAGAGAGATCACAAGCAGGCAGAGAGGAGAAAGCAGGCTCCCTGCCGAGCAGAGAGCCCGACGCAGGACTCGATCCCAGGACCTTGAGACCATGACCTGAGCCGAAGGCAGAGGCTTTAACCCATTAAGCCACCCAGGCGCCCT
Source organism: Procyon lotor (assembly GCA_028646535.1). Lineage (NCBI taxonomy): Eukaryota > Metazoa > Chordata > Mammalia > Carnivora > Procyonidae > Procyon > Procyon lotor. The sequence continues at coordinate 13,518,098 of CM053612.1, read as the reverse complement.
CCTAACAGCTTCTTAACATAAGTCATTCGCTTCCAGCAAATCATGCCCCAAATGCTTCAGGTCATTTCAAGGGGTTGTGGGCTCCTCCCTGCTCCATACCCACAATCCCCTTCTGACCTTTATGCTCTGTGGCTTCCAAGAGCCCTGAGGCCACTCAGCCCCAGTGCAGGAGGAGGGAAGAAGGGCTGGGCTTTGTTTCCCTTCCTCCTCACCTCCATCTGCTGGTAGACTGTTGCATTTCAGGTGTGTATGGAGAGTCAGGCCTGCGGCCCGCCCAAGAGTACCCAGAGGGATCCAGTCCTGTGGTCCTGGGGCACGACACACCACAACTGCCAGGAACTCGCACGCCTGGTTTTACCCAGGCCGGTGTGGCCCAAGACAAGGGCTACATGAAGCATTCCCAGCCTCGTGGGCATGCCTGACGGATCAGGAATCAAAAATCTAAAGCTTACTGTTTAAGAATAATCTGTTGTAACTGGTGCAGCCACTCTGGAAAACAGTATGGAGGTTCCTGAGAAAGTTTAAAATAGAGCTACCTTACGACCCAGAAATCGCACTACTGGGTATTTACCCCAAAGATACAAATGTAATGATCCTAAGAGGCACGTGCACCCCAATGTTTATAGCAACAATGTCCACAACAGCCAAACTATGGAAAGAGCCCAGATGTCCACCAACAGATGAATGGATAAAGAAGATGTGGTATATATATACAATGGAATACTATGCAGCCATCAAAAATGAAATCTTGCTGGGGCACCTGGGTGGCTCAGTGGGTTAAAGCCTCTGCCTTCAGCTCAGGTCATGATCTCAGGGTCCTGGGATCGAGCCCCACATCGGGCTCTCTGCTCAGCGGGGAGCCTGCTTCCCCCTCTCTCTCTGCCTGCTTGTGATCTCTCTCTCTCTCTCTGTCAAATAAATAAATAAAAATCTTTAAAAAAAAAAATGAAATCTTGCTGTTTGCAACGTTGTGGATGGAACTAGAGGGTATTATGCTAAGCGAAATAAGTCAATCAGAGAAAGACAATTATCATATGATCTCACTGATATGAGGAATTTGAGAAACAAGACAGAGGATCACAAGGAAAGGGAGGGAAAAATGAAACAAGATGAAACCAGAGAGGGAGACAAACCATAAGAGACTCTTAAGCCTAGGAAAAAAACTGAGGGTTGCTGGAGGGGAGGGGGGTGGGAGGGATGGGAGGGTTGGGTGATGAACACTGGGGAGGGGATGTGCTATGGTGAGCACTGTGAATTGTGTAAGACTGATGATTCACAGACCTGTAGCCCTGAAAAAAATAATACATTATATGTTAATATAAAGCCCAGCAGGGACAAAAAAAAATTTTTTAATTAAAAAAAAAGAATATCCTGGTGTATCCATTATGGTTTAAAATGGTCTTTAGAAGGAACGGGGCTGAAATGTCTGTTGTCGGTGGCAGGGACCCTGCCTGATGGACAGCTTTGCCGGAGGCAGAAGCAATTGGGGATTGCATGGCCAAGGAAGTGGACCACAGTTCCCACATTGCTCATCCCCGAACCTGCCAGAAACTGGATTCCTAGTCTCAAACTCCAACCCTGATGCCAAATGTCTGCCCTCCCAGGATTTGGCCCATGAGGCTGCCTGACTCATCAAAGACAGTTTTTAGCAAGGCCTGGGGTGAAGACTGTGTTGAGAGAGGGGAATACTGGGGCCATTTTTGACCCTAGTTCTGGAGGAACCTGGCACTAGGTAAGGAAGTTACAGATTTAGATGCAAGGGTATGGGACCCGGTCCTGCCAGCGGCACCAGGCAGATAGCTGGGGCTTGGTCGCCTGCCTCCAGCTACCACAGAGCCATGCTTTTCAAACTCTAATGTGGGGGGCCTCAGAGTCACCAGTTCCCAGGTGATGCTGTTGCTACTGGTCCCCAGACCACACTTGAGTAGTGAGCAAGCCTAGAGGACTGCCCGGTGGGGGTGGCTCATGGACTGGTATGGGTGAAAGGCCAGAGGCCAAACTCCAGGGACCAGCCTCCCAAGCTTCAGCCAGAACGCCTTGCCTTGGATGTGTTTTACATATTAGGGTTCCACCTAAGATCTTATTTGAAGAAAAGGGGGGTCCTTTTGTTTATTTTTTAAAAGAGCTTGAAAACCATTGGATTACAGCCCTTTGGGGGTAGGGGATATTTTAACCTACTTTTACTATGGAAAATTTCTTTTTTTTGACATTTTATTTATTCATTTGACAGAGAAAGAACACGACGAGTCAGGGCAGACTCCCCACTGAGCAGGGAGCCTGACACGGGGCTCGATCCCAAGACCCCTGGATCATGACCTGAGTCAAAGGCAGATAGATGCTCAATCGACTTAGCCACCCAGGCACCCTAATTATGGGAATTTTCAAACACACACCAAATTCAAAAGCGAAGTCTAACAATCTCGGGTGCACACACAACCCAGCCTCAGCAAGTGCCGCCATTTTGTCAATCTCGTTCCACACCCAGCTGGCAAGGACTCTAAAAACCAGGGTGCAGGGCAGCCTCAGTCTGGCGTCTGGCGGCCAGCTCTGTTGAATGAAACAACTTCTGTGATGACGGTTGACTGGATCCTCATTTATGCTATAATGAGACTGAGTTTAGACAACATGAACTGTAGCTTCGAAAGGACACATGTCCAGAATGAAACGGCCAGCATGCAGAGCAAAAAGGCAAAGACCGAGAAGGCAACACAGATTTAGGAATTCAAGGAGGTCTTCAACATGACTGATCAGAATAGAGATGGTTTCATCGAGAAGGATAATTTGCATGCTATGCTCACTTCTCTAGGGAGGAATCCAATTGATGCATACCTCAGTGCCACGATGAAGGATGCCCTAGGGTCTATAAGTTTCACCTCGCTCCTCATGATGTTTGGTGAGAGGTTGAATGGCAGAGATCCAAAAAACGTCATCAGAAACAGAACTCGGGAACATTACCTGAGAGAGCTGTGGACAATGATGGGAGAGAGTTCACATGCATCTTTAAACATGAAGCAATGGACAAAGACCACTGAAATAATTCCAGAGAAAAACTTCCAATTACTGTGTCTTATTTTCTTTTATTTCCTAGACGCTTACCTTCACTCTCATAGAACCTGTGGAATGAGACTTAGTCTCACAATTTTGCCTTTAATTTTAAAAATGTATTTATTGCAGATCTTTCTGCACTTAGCATTTGTATAATAAGACTGGAAATGGAGGTGAGGTTGTAAGTTGTATTGAAAAAGAGATTGCAGGGGTGCCTCAGTTGAGCATCTGACTCTTGCTTTCAACTCAGGTCATGATCTCAGAGTCATGAGATCGAGCCCCATGTTGGGCTCCGTGCTAGACTGGGAGTCTGCTTGAGAGATTCCCCCTTTTCCTCTCTCTCTGCTCCTCCTCTCTTCACCCTGTTTGTGCACGTGTGCACTCTCTCTCTCTCTCTAAAAAAAAAAAAGAGAGATTGCAAATAAAAATCAACAAATGTGAAAGCCCAGGAAAATACATCCATATTTCTGGTTTTGCAGGATTTTTATATAATGAAAATGATGTATTTTGGAATAAAGATTATTTTGACCCAAATGGAATATAATGGCGAGTTAAATAAATGAGTGGCTGGGGCGCCTGGGTGATTCAGTCGGTTAAGCATCTGCCATTGGTTAGGGTCACGCTCCTGGGGTCCTGGGATGGAGCCTCTACTCGGGCTCCCTGCTCCGTCAGGAGCCTGCTTCTCCCACTCCCTCTGCCCTACCTTGTGCTTGTGCACTCTCTCTGTCAAATAAATAAATAAAATAAAATAAAAATGAGTGATAGTTGGGGATAGTATTTTTTCCAGATTTTCAACCTCACATAATTCAGATTTCATGGTAAAATTGATTTTTCACATGTGTGGGACAATATTCTTCAAAACTTTTATGCATACTTCAAGTTATCATGCAGTGAAAACTGGTTGCGCTTTTGGCTTTTTCCATGCTTCTAATAAGTCATATGTTTGAACCACTGAATGATAAATGTAGAATGTACCTGAGAAAATATTCAACATTTTATTGATCTAAGATTTCTTTTTTAAAGATTTTATTTGACACAGAGAGAGCACAAGCAAGGAGAGCAGCAGGCAAAGGGAGAACCAGACTCCCCTCTGAGCAAGGAGCCCTATGCAGGCTCGACACCAGAACTCTGGGATCATGACCTGAGCCGAAGGCAGACACTTAACCCACTGAGCCACCCAGGTGCCCCTGATCTAAGATTCTAAGAAGCAGCAAAATTCTGAACATTTACTATGCACAAGGTACTGCACATGTATGATTTTCACTGACTCCTCCCAACAACTAACTTTGTAAGATTTTTATTAGCTCCATATTTTAAATGGGGGACTCATTTCTTTCTCTTTTTTTTTTTAATTTTAAGTACAATCTACCCCTCAACATGGGGCTCAAACTCACAACCCCGAGATCAAGAGTTCCGTGCTCCACCAACTGAGCCAGCCAGGCGCGCCATTAAATTAAATTACATTAATGTAAAATACATTACGCAAGTAGTTGCGTAAATGGTCAGCGTCATTATTAGTAAGCGAGAGTTGGAATTTCAACTAGGGCACCTAAGTCCAGAGCTTATGGCGCTGGAACGCTGTGCTGTCTCTATGAAGAGCCTCAAATGCCTAGAAGAGGCAAGACATTTCCACTACATTATAATATGATTCTGTAATTACTATTGAGCTTTAACGTAATTGGGGTAATTATCTGTGTAGAATTTCAGAAAATTCTATCCCAGGTTTAAAAAAAAGGCAGAAGACAAAAGATTCTAAGCAATGCTATTGTATGTTGAAAGGCAGTGCGTGTAGTGTGGTCTGAAAACCTTGTCGACAAGGGTGCTATGAGCTTATGTAAAATCCTCAAAGCCAAACAATTTGAGAAATAGATGAGAAAAATTTTTGGAAAGGAAAAAAAGCTGTTAAAATGAAGTCTCCTACTGTTGTTCAACATCTGTTTCCTCTTCTGAAAGTGTCTAATTGGTATTAATTTTTTAACTTTCTTTTAAAGATTTTATTTATTTATTTTATTAACAAATATTCATTTATTAAATATTATAAATAAGTATTTTCTTATTTATTTTATTTATTTATTTAAGTTTATTTATTTTCTTTATTTGGTGAGAGAGAGCACGAGTGGGAGGGTGGGGAGTGCAGAGGGTGGCGGAGAAGCAGACTCCCCACTGAGCAAGGAGCCCAATGTGCAGCTCGATCCCAGGACCCTGGGATCATGACCTGAGCCAAAGGCAGATGCTTAACCAACTGAGCCACCCAGGCGCCCCCTGAGTTGGTATTTTATCTGCTTAAAATCAATCCATTTACATGTTGTTTAGCATTTGTGCTTTATGGCTTGGTGTAGTGGACAAATCTCTGTTCACCTACCACCACCTAATTTTTCTGGGCTTCATCAGTCCATACTTGCGGTCTAGGATTGGGCTTCACAGTTCATCAGAGCTTTCCCATTTATTATCCAAACTCACAGCCTGGGAGGTAAGCAGGCTTGAGTCGAGCTACAGTTCAGAACTGCCAAAGCACTTAACCACAGTTCCTCAAGTACGGGAATCCATATCTGGTTCCCTTTTCCACTTAAGAGCTTAAAGGCGCCAGAAAGCAGCACAAAATCAGGTGGAGAATCACTGTATGCTTAAGGAAAAAGAAAAAAAAAAAAAAAAAACAAACCCAGTGGGATTATCTTGATCATCACTAAACCAATATTTATCAATCACCAGTTACATGACAGGCACTGTTCTAAGTGTTGGGAATTAAGTGATGGGCAGGACAGACAAGGACACTACCCCCCTGGGGTAAACATTCTCTGGTTGAGAGACAACCAAGAAGCAGGCAGGGCACAGGGTGTTCAGCAATACCTCTTTGAGATGTCACGTTAGGTGGAGGTCCGAATGACAAGGAGGTCCCATGAAACGATCAGGGTGAGCCTCTCCATCCAAAAGGGACAACTCCTCCCAAGGTACACGTGGGAGGATCACTGGTAGAACACAAGAGAACAGCAGAAGGAAGGGATCTGCTGCATGGTCTAAGTGCCAACTCCAAGGGCTTAAGGCAGGGGAAGAAACATGCTTTCTGGTTTTTTGTTTTGGTTAGGTTTTGGTTTTGGTTTTTATTTAATTTCAATTAATTAACATATAATGTATTATTGGTTTCAGAGGTAGAGGTCAGTGATTTCTCAGTCTTACATAATACCCAAGGCTCATTACATGCTTTCTGTATTAAAAAACTCAGCCTAACTGCTGTGTATAGGACAGAGGGGTAAACATAGAAGCAAAAAGGCTTCCAGTTTGGAGGCTGTCGCTGTCCCCCAGGCAAGACATGAAGGCAACTTGGACTCAGGAAATGCTTTAGGAGATACCTGTAAAATGCCTTTCCTTGCCTGCCCCATCTCCTCTCCTCTATGCCTTCTGACCGTCTTTCTGGCATAATTTTAACCACATTTACTCTATTGCTTTGCTTAAAGCCAGATTGAAAGATTGAGGGGGGGGGGCGCCTGGGTGGCTCAGTTACTTAAGCCTCGGACTCGATTTCAGCTCAGGTCATGATCTTGGGGTGGTGATATGGAGCCCCAAGTTGGGAGCACTCAGGAGGGAGTCTGCTTGAGATTCTCTCTCCCTATCCCCCTACTTACGTGCTCTTGCTCGATATTTGTGTGTGTGTGTGTGTGTGTGTGTGTGTGTGTCTCTCTCTCTCTCTCTCTCATTCTCCCTCTAAAATAAATAAATACATCTTTAAAAAAAAAGATTGAGGGGAAAAAAGCTTTTAAGATTAAGGACAAAAGGACTGGGTGACTCAGTCGGTGAAGCGCCTGCCTTTGGTTCAAGTCATGATCCTAGGGTCCTGGGATCAAGTCCAGCACTGAACTCCCTGCTCAGCAGGGAGCCTGCTTCTCCCTCTGCCTGCTGCTCTCCCCACTTGTGCTCTCTGACAAATGAATAAATAAAATCTTTAAAAATAAAAAATAATAAAGATCAGAAACAAAAACAACTTAACTGTTTTTTGGATGCCTTATGTTTGCCTGACATACACTGTCGCGTCTCACCTACATTGTCTATAAAGAACATCGTGGAATCCAGTACTAGAAGGTGCCTATGCCAGGGCCTTGTTCCTCTTCAGTGTCCAATAAATATTATTAGTGATGATGATCAAACCAAACCAAATGAAAAGCAGCAACAAAGAAACACAAAAATTATCTTTGGTTTCTGAAACGCTGGGATTCCAAATTCTTCCCACTGCAAACAAGGCCGGCTGGACTGCCTCGTGGGCTGGCCCAGACACACAAGTGGGGAGTAAGTGGGCCCCGGTGTGGAGAGCTCTCAGGAAGCAAGGACAGGAAACTTAGAGGCATGACAAGGCCAGCTTCTCCCTGGAAGGGGAAAAGGTGAAGTCACAGGAAGGAACAGAGTCCTGACAGGAATGTGCCCAGGCTCTTGTGCTTGGGTTCTCCGCAGGCACTGGCGGGAGGGCGGGGGGGCACCCAGAGACTTGCTGCTGTGGCTGCTGGGGGCCAAGTAGTCAAGGACGCTAGGACGCAGGGCCTTTCCAGCAAGACGGGGCGCAGAGGAGACCTGAGAGCTTCAGGGCCCTCCCAGGGGACCGGAGCTGCAGGACAGCCGTCAGAGTCACAGGCGGCTGTCTTTCCCGAAGGGGGACACGTGTGGACAGATGGAATGCCCTCTGTTTCAGGTTCTCCTTTTTCTCCTTTTCCATGCCTGCTGCCCGCCCTTCCCCCACCCCGGTCCCACAGCCCAGCGCTGGCAGAGGAGAGGGGACGCACAAGGTGCAGACACTGTCGAGGGAAGGAGTAGTCTCCGGTCCCTGCACGCCGCGGACGGTGCTCCCGGTGTGCAGGGCGCCCCAG
>CM053612.1:13469634-13509703 GCA_028646535.1 Procyon lotor | reverse complement strand
GCGCGTGCGGCCGGGCAGGTGGACGCGAGGCCTGAGGCGCCCCGCCGGCCGCCGGTGCCCTCCCGCCCCGCCCCCGGTCGCTCCTTCCCTAGCTGGGCCGGGGATGCAGCCTCCGCGGCCGCAGCCACCGCCTCCGCCGCCGCCCCTCCGGAGCAGCCTAGGGAGAGCCCCGCCCCTCGCCGGCTGCCGGGGCGGGCGCCGCCAGCGTGGCCCCGCCCCTCGTGCGGCCCCGCCCCCTCCCGGGTGCCGCGGAGCGGCCGCCGCCGGCACGGGACCGCCCACTGGACCGCCCCGCCAGCGAGCCCCGCCTCCTCCTGGGCTCCCAAGGGCAGAGCCCGAGGGCAGGAAGTGATTGGAAGGGGTATTCCCCAGGGATCGCTTTTGGGGCGTGTCCTTGAGTGGCGCCGGAGGCCCGAGCGTCTAGAGCGCTAGGCTGTTTCGGTGCAGATGGCCTAAAGGGAAGGCTCCGCCTGTTTACCGTATTCCCCTTCCCCAAGGTCTCCGCTGAAAACCTGGCCAGGCAACCCCTCGTACCTTTCTTTAATTTGCGTTTCTCTGCTAACTCAGCAGTACTGTAGAGTTTCACCAAACCCACGGGCGCGGTTTTTTTCTTTTTGGCATATTTGCTGGTCATGTGTATTTCTTTATTGGTGAATTGCCCGTTACCCGCATTGTCTTTACCTTTCACCCCATATTGATTTCTAAGTACTCCTTTCAAACTTATCTTTGCCCCGACACTGCACAAGGTCTTCTCAGGTTTTCATTTGCCCTTGTTCGTGGCTGTTTTCCTTGCTGATGGACTTAAAAACCCCTCGTGGGTTTTATTTTATCTTTATTCTAAACCAAATCCAACCCAAACTCGACCACTTTTCAAGACTATTGAAATGATCAAGCTTCATTACAGTCATGACTTTTTAAAAGCTGTCTGCAAGTAGATTCACCGGACCTCATCCCTGTTTTCACAAGGAGGGCTGGGCTGAGTATTCAGGCTCTCTCAAAATGCCTGTTCATCATCACACTTGAACATGTGTGGCATCTCTATAACAGAGTAACTCGGCAGTTATATACACTGGTTGAGCAATGGTCATACCTACGTGGTCATGGGAAAAAGATAATTTCTTTTTTTTAAAGGTTTATTTATTTATTTGAGAGAGAGAGCATGAGCAGGAGAGGAGCAGAGGGAAAGGGAGAAGCAGACTCCCCACTAAGCAGAGAGACCCATGTGCCGGGCTGGGTCCCTGAACCCTGACATCATGACCTGAGCCAAAATCAAGAGTCCCATGCTTAATGGACTGAAACACTCAGGCACCCCCAAAAAGAGAATTTCATAAACGTTATATTATTGTGTGGCATCATGAGTTTATCAACAACATAACCGTGCATGGGCGTTGAATGCATAAAAAATGCCAGGGCAGATACATCAAATTACTCAACATTGTTTATCTCTGGTTAAGGCAGTAGGAAGAAAGATGCACTTTTTACTCTGTGTGTGTGTGTGTGTGTGTGTGTGTATCCCCATTTGTATATCTATACTTGTGTGATACCATGAAAAAATTAATCATTTGAAAAAGAAAGGGCCACAGAAATACAGGCTTAAGCCACATAGAAATCCTTTGTTCCAGACTCGATCCAGCCTCCTTCATTAGCATTGCTTGTTTCCTCTAATCATTTCTGAAACCCTTCCTTGGCCTCATCTCATTTATTTTTAACATTTTATTTTGAAATAATTTTAGACTCACAGGAAGTTGCCAAAATAGTACAAAAGAACCTTGAGCCTTCACCCAGCTTTCTCAATGGTTACATTTTCTATAGATGCAGTATAATATCAAAGCCAGGAGGGTTCCTGAGTGGCTCAGTGGTTAAGCGTCTGCCTTTGACTCAGGTCATGATCCTGGAGTCCTGGGATTGAGTCCCGCATCAGGCTCCCTGCTCACTGGGGACCCTGCTTCTCCTTCTGCCTGCTGCTCCTCCTGCTTGAGTGCTCTCGCACTCCCTCTCTCTCTGTCAAGTAAATAAATCTTTAAAAAACAAAACAGGAAATTGACATTGGTACATTCCTGTTAAGTAGACTATAGGCCTCATTCAGCTTTCACCATTTTCCTAAACTGTATGTGTGTGTGTGTGTGTGTGTGTGTGTGTGTGTGTCTAGCCATTTCATCCCATGTCTGGATTCCTGTAATCACCACTACAATCAAGATACAAAAATATTCCATCAGGGGCGCCTGGGTGGCTCAGTGGGTTAAAGCCTCTGCCTTCTGCTCAGGTCATGGTCTCAGGGTCCTGGGATCGAGCCCCGCATCAGGCTCTCTGCTCAGCGGGGAGCCTGCTTCTCCCCTCTCTCTCTGCCTGCTTCTCTGCCTACTTGTGATCTCTCTCTCTCACATCAAATAAATAAAATCTTTAAAAAAAAATATTCCATCAGTACTCACTCAGCCATGTGTACATATTTTGTTAGAGTCATATCTATTTCATTTTTTTGGGAGTGACTGTAAGTGGTACTATGTGTTTAATTTTGGTTTCCACGTGTTCATTGTTAGTATATAGAACTGCAATTGAATTTTTAGTTTTATTTTGAGATAATCAAAGATTTACATGCGGTCGTAAGAAAAAGTACAGAGGGGAAAAAAAGTACAGAGAGATCCCACGTACTTTTTCCTAGTCTCACACAGTCATAACGCTCTCAAAATTGGTGTAGTATCAAAATCAGGATAATAACACATCTATCTGTCTTGTTTCTGTCTTGTTTCCCCTGATTTACTGTGTTCGAGTGTGTGTGTGTGTGTGTTTAGCTCTGGGCAACTTTATCAAATGTATAGGTCCATGCACCCACCACCACGGTGAAGATACAGCATATATATATATAGCATATAGTTCATTTCTTTTTTCTAATAAAAAGCTATAGTTTAAGGATTTATTTGAGAAAGAGAGAGAGAGAGCATGCACAGAGGGAGGGCAGAGGGAGAGAATCTCAGGCAGACTTTCAGCTGTGCAGAAAGTCTCAGAGTGCAGAGCCCATCTGGGGGCTCCATGTCACAACCCCTGAGATCATGATCTGAGCTAAAGCCAAGGGTGTGGTGCTCAACTGACTTCGCCACGCAGGCGCCCCAATAGTTCATTTCTTTTTATTCCTAAGTAGTGTTCTTTGGTATGATTGCCTCATAGTTTGTGTGTCATTCTCCCATGAAGGCCATCAGGGCTGTTTCCAGTTTTTGCCATTAGGAATAAAGTCACCGTGAGTATTTGTTTACAGGTTTTCATGTGAACAATATTTTTTACCTGGATAAATGCTCCAAAATTCAATTGTTGGGTTGTATGGTAAGGACATGTTTGGCTTTCCGACTCTGCCAAACTGTTTTTCCAGAGTGGCTGTAACATTTTACTTTGCCATCAATTTATAAATTAATCTGGTTTCTCTGCATCCTCATCAGCACTGGGTGGTATCAGTTTTTTTTTCTTTTTCATTTTTGCCCTTCCGATGGAGCTATCTTTCATTATGGTTTTAATTTCTATTTCCCTGATGGCTAATGATGGCAAAAATCTCTTTATGTGCTATTTCCTATCCATATTTCCTCTTCAGTGAGATGTCTTTTGTCATTTTCTAATTGAGCCGTTTGTTTTTTATTATTAAGTTTTGTGAGTTCATTATATATTCTATGTATGAGTCCTTTGTCAAACACATGGTTTGCACATATTTTCCTCCCAGTCTGAAGGTTGTCTTTTCATTCTGGATTCTTGGAGCTAAATTTTGTAATTTCGATGAGGTCCAATTGGCTTATGTTTGTTTATTTGTTTAGAAAATCTAACCTATGCTATAAATAGTGTTAAACTTACGGACCACTTACAGGGAGAATTGACATCATGTCTGTTTTTAGTCTTCCAATCCATGAACACAGTTTGTCTCTTTATTTATTTAGATCGTTGATTCCTTTCATCAAAATTTGTGGTTTCCTGCATTTGATCCTATACACGTTTAATAAATGTATTCCTAAGTATTCCTTTTCTAAATGTATTCCTAAGTATTCCTTTTCTTTGAAGCAAGTATAAATAATACTTTTTAATTTCAGTTTCCACATGCTCGTGGTTACTATGTAGAAATTCTGTAGAATTCATTAGAAGTATATTTATTTTCCACATGTTTGGGTATTTTCTGGTTAATTTTATGCTGTTACTTTCTAGTTTGATCCCATTGTGATCAGAAATCGAACTCTGTATGCTTTCAATTCTCTTAAATATTTTTAGGTTTATTTTATGATTTTAAGAAGAGTGTTACTCTGCATGTCTCCGGAGGAACTCCAGAAGAACTCCGGAGGAAGCCAGTGTGGGTGATAAAAAATCCGTGTCTTGTGATAAATGATTGGAAGAAATGTCCACAGTTTAGAGAATATAGACTTATAAAGGAGACGTGACAGCTCTTTTAAATACTAGAAGGTCCAGGTGTCTGGGTCACTCAGTTGGTTAATCGTCTGCCTTCGGCTCGGGTCATGATCCCAGGGTCCTGGGATCGAGCCCCACATCAGGCTCCCTGCTCCGTGGGAAGCCTGCTTCTCCTGCTACCACTCCCCCTGCTTGTGTTCTCTCTCTTGCTGTCTCTCTCTCTGTCAAATAAAATGTGCAGGAACAATAAATCTTGTAACACTGAAAAAACAAACAAACAAACAAATAAATAAAATCTAAAAAAAAAAAAAAAAACTTAAACAAAAACTACTGCTTTACCATTCCATGGTTTGGAATTTAGGCCAATCAGCTGAAATGTTCCTGGCCAACATAAGAAATGGACAGCCCTGAGAAGTAATGAGGCTCCCATCATCTTAAGTGTCCTAGAACCATCTGGAAATTAATTATTGGCCAGGAATATTGTTAAATTAAGTTTTCCGTGATAGGGCCATTAAACTTCAGTGTCCTGAATGATCCTTTACAATTCTAGGCTCTTCTGCTTCCAAGTTCACTCATGTTTATGTTCATTACAAAATTAAGTAATTTTATTTTGTAATTTATTTGGAAGCATATTTTTTGTATAAGAAGCATAAAACTATGCTTAAAAGTGAATAAATCTTTAATGTAAAATTTGAAGTGACGTTCTTATGGACAGCATAGGGTCGGGTGATGTTTGTAAAAAAAAAAACTACTCTGCTAATTTCTTTTGATTGTCATTCTTACACTACTTACATTTAAAGTAATTATTGATATGTTAGGGCTTAAGTCTGCCATTTTTCTGTTTTCCATTTGTTCATTTTGTTTCTCATTCCTCATTCCTCTTTCTCTTTTCTTGTTTTCCTATAGGATACTTGAGCATGTTTTAGGGATCCCATTTTTATTTATTTATATATTATAAAATATATTTTATTTATTTATAGTTTATTTATAGATTTGTATCATTTTGTTTTATTTTATAATTTTAGTATTTATTTTATAGTTTTTCAATGTACTATATATGTGTACCTATCACAGTTTACTGCTAGCAGCACTTAAAGCTGTGGAGTGACGTAGAGAGAATTTACTTTCATTTAGGTCCCTTTATCCTCTCTCCTCTTTAAATAGAAATAGCTTGGCTATTTCCTCTATGTACACTGAATCCACATCAGATGATGTTGTAGGTTTTGCTCTAATCATAAAACAGGATCTTAAAAACTCACAAGGGATAGTGATTCTATTCTATTTACTGCTACTTCTCACTCCATCCGTCTGTCTTCCTGCCTGGAGCGCCATCCTCCTCACCTTATTATTTCGTTTCTGATTTTAGGGGATTCCCTGTAGCCATCCTTTAAGGGTCGGTCTGCTGGCAACCGGTTCTGTTCGTCTGAGAATGTCCTCGATTCGCCTCATTCCTGAAGGATGGTGTCAGGAAGTCTGCTTTCCCAGCCACCGTCAACCACCAATTCTATATTCAGCACATACATCCTTCAGGGCAGGCGAGGGGCAACCCGGGAAACTCATTGCCGTGTCCTTCCTCGAGTCCCAAGGTCCCCAGGCAGTCTTACTTCCAAGTTTCAGAGTTTTTATGTTTGAGGGGCCATTTTGAGGAGTTCTGTTGAAGTGATACACCTGTGTGGTCCTCACTACAATCAATAGGGAACATTCCATCACATTCCCTTGTGCCCCTCCCAGTCCCTGTGCACCCACGCCCAGGCCACCCCTGGTCTGTTTTCCGTCATCACAGATTGGGCTTTGGTACTCACTCCCTTGGGCGATCCACAGCCTTGAATGTGGGCTGGACTCACTGACCTACATCTAATAGCGAAGCTATTAGCTCACTAATAGTTATAGGCTAATAGCTCACTAGTGTGAGTCCTTTTAATTTTAGCCACCCTAAGGGGTGTGTACTAATATCTCACTGTGGCTTTCTTTTGCATTTCCCTTATGACTAACGATACCAAGTATCTTTTCATATGCTTGTTTGCTATTCAATATCTATTTTCTCCTAAAGTGGTCGTCCAAATCTTTTACCCCCTTTTAAAAGTTAGGTTGTCTATCACTGAGTTGTAAGAGGCGTTTATATACTTTAGATACCAAGCCTTTCTGGGATAGAGGTTTTGCAAGTGTTTTGTCCCAGGCTGTAGCTTGCCTTTTAATTTTTAGTGTATTTCTGTCCTAAGCACGATATGAAGGCACACACGTGGCTTGTGGCTTTCCACAGTGTCCGCTTCACTCAGTCCTCGAGCAAAGTTAACATAATTATAAAAGAGGATCAGGATCCCAAACTCCGTGACATTTCACCATGTGCTTGACTTGGCTTCTTACAAGGCACACAAAGCAAAGCACAAGACAAGTCACATGACAAATAAGATAGAATGTGAGGGGGGGGTGGATAGAAGTTAAGGAACCAAAAGGGAAGTCAGTCTGTGGGTGCGCCAGTTGAGATAAGGCTCGGTCCAGTCCGGGTCAGCTCTCGGCACTCACTGTTTCTGATGTCCAGCAGCCAAGGATCTCAGGTCCGTTCCAAGATCAGTGGGGCAAAGCCCGCGGCTGAGGGTGTCACCTGCTCTTGCTGGTCTTGCGATATCTGGTCTCAGCGGTGCCTCACTGCTTGACATAGGCCCCTGCTTGACAGCAGTGACTCCATCTTACTCTCGACAGCTTCAAAGACCAGAAGTTTTTAATTTTGGTAAAGTTTCATGAGTCAGTGTTTTCTTTGGGGTGCATGGTGTTTGCTCCTGTGTAAGAAATCTGTGCCATTCCCAAAGTTACCACGATCATCTCGTAGGTTTGATTTTCGAAGTTTTATAGTCTCAGTGTTTCACTTTGCTCTGTTACCCATTTTATTATTCCATTAAAGATTTATGTATTTATTTGAGGGAGAGAGACAGAGAGAGCGCGTGCGCACCTGTGCGTGTGAGTGGGGGGAGGGGCGGAGGGAAAGAATCTCTGGCAGACACCCCACTGATCGCGGAGCCGGACCAAAGGCTTGATCCCATGACCCAGGAGATCACAACCTTGAGCTGAAACCAAGAGCTGGATGCTTAACTGACTGAGCCACTCAGGCGTCCCGATCTATTATCCATTTTAGAATAATTTTTGGTCTCCCTCCATCCTGCTGGAGTGATTGGCGGGCACTTGTGACCCACCGTGCAGAGGACTGTCAAGAGAGTGGGAGGGTGGAGCTTCCCGAAGCTTCTGCACACAGGCAGAGAACTTTCCCACCCTGGCTGAAAAATACTAATAATGTTTGTTTACAGCCTGAGATAAGAGACAAGGTTCATTTCATTTATCAGACACCTTTCCTGAGGTGTAATTGACATCCCATATATGCAGCATGTTTAACTTGTCTACTTTCATCAGTTTTGTCATATGTATAAACTCAAAACCATCACCCCACTCAAGTGAATACATCCATTGCCCTTTGCCCTCGAGTCTCCTCAGGCCCCTTGGAAATGTCTTGCTCTCATGCTTTCCTAAGCACACCTAACCACCAATGTGCTTTCTGTCACGACAGATTCACAGGAGGAAGGGCCTGCTCACCAGAGGTGACAACTGTGGACCGTCACAGCCGCTACCTGAGACACAATGACAAGTCAGGGTTGCAGTAGGGAGTGAAAACCTTGGCCTGTCTCCTCCCATCCTTGCATTTCATGATGTAGTTTACAATTGGCCAAACCCACCTGCCAGCCCCAGGGGGAAGGAAGGTAATGCAGTCTGAGAGTTGCAGGCTTCCTGGGCACGTAGAGTATAGAGACAGTCACGTGTACATAGCATGTCCAATAGTCATCTTCTTCAGGAACAGTTGATGGGGAAAGTCCAGCACTGGGGTGCCTGGGGGGCTCATTTGGTGAAGTGTCTGCCTTTGGCTCAGGTCATGATTCCTGGGTTCTGGGATCAAGTCCCACATCAGGCTCCCTGTTCAGTGGGGAGTCTGCTTCTCCCTCTCCCTCCGCCATGCCCCCTGGCTTGTGCTCTCTCTCTTTTTCTCAAATAAATAAATAAAATCTTACAGAAAGTCCAGCACTGGCCAGCCTCTGGCCTTCGAATGTGAGGAGAGTGGAACCAGAACTGTCGGTCAAGAGCAGCCAGACAAGTAAGTACAACTCTATGTAGTGAGAGGTGAGGGGCACTGGGCAGAGGGTAGCCCCTCTCTCCTGTCCCCTGGGCCATCATTAAAGATGGCGCTGAGATCCCTTCTCTGGGTCTCTAGACACAGGAACTACCAGTGGTGGTAGGGTCACTACTGGGCATTTCTACAATCTACTTTCTTACTATGTGGTGACATCTTTTTCCAGTTCTTATTCGTGTTTCTCTGTCAACTGTGGGTGCCACTGTTACAGACGACTTTATTAAATGATTCTCATTTAAAAATAAACCTCAATTTGACCTTTTCAACACCCAAGTTTTGTTTTGTTTTATTATGTTCTGTAGTGTTCAACGATTCATCAGTTGCATGAAACACCCAGTGCTCATTACCACGGGTGCCGTCCTCAGTACCTGTCACCCAGGTTCCCCCTCCCCCCACCCACCTCCCCTTCTGCAACCCTCATTTTTGTTCCTGGTGTCCAGAGTCTCTCATGGTTTATCTCCCTTTCTGATTTCTTCCCACTCAGTTTTCCCTCCCTTCCCCTATGGTCCTCCATGCTTTTCCTTGGCACCCAAGTTTTAATCTTTATTTTTCTCCTTTTTTTTTTAAGAAAGTCTTGTCAAAGCAGGAAGCAGCAGGAAGATGGGCTGGACGGGATTGTGGGAGTGCCACTCAGGTGCCTTTGTTGCAGGGGTGAGGATGTGGATCCGAATGTCCTCCAAAGCCAGCTCTATCTAGGAGAAAGGGAAAAGATGGGACCGTCGGACCAAGTGGAGAGTGGGGAGTGGTAGTCTGCCCAGTCTCTCCCTGCAGTGGTGGTGTGGGGTGGGTGCTGCTGGGGGTCTTGGAGGCTTAGGCTCACAATTAAAGTAATAAGGACATCAGTATCACTCTAATCTTCACCTTTGATAGATCGTCCATTTTGGTTTTTTGTTTTGTTTTGTTTTGGGTTTTTTTGGTTTTTGTTTGTGGTTTTTGTTTTTGTTTTTGTTTTGCTTTTGTTTTTGTTTTTTGCTTTGCAGACATTGCTGGAACCACAAACCGTGTTTTATTCACAAGTCCCCCATGTCCGAGTCTGGAAGCCCCTTGGCTTGTTCCCAGGAAACCTCAGCTTCAAGCATGAATTTCCTCAGCCACGAAATGGGAATCACACTGTGCAGTGAGGAATGTTTTGAGGACCCAGTGTGATTGTCTTTGTAAGGTGCCCAGCACGTAGGAGATAGTCAAGGAATCAGTAGCCTCGTATCCTTAGTCTGTATTTGGGGGCAGCACATGAATGGTGCCTGGTCGAGCATTTCTTTCTACCCCATCTCCTTCTCAATCCCCGCCTCCCACAACCCCCCTCCCTCCCCATCCAAGCTCTTCACACTCAGTCATCATTTCCTTTCATTATTTGTGTCTTTTCCCAGGACCAGCAGCTTTCCTCAGGGATGCAATGGGCTTCTCTTTGGAAAGCACACTTCTATAACCTTCCTCTGAAACACAAGGTGGCCCAGGATCCCAGGCTTCTCCTTGCCTTGAGCCCCATTCTGTCGTGTGCCACTTGGACACTTTAAGTAGAGGCTTCTGTGGCACAGCACCCAGCTTTTAGGAGGACTACCCAGGATGGGGACACGGTACAGGCCCACGGTGCCTGTTAATGGGCAGTGGCAAAAAGCGTTCTGCTCTTTCCTTTCTACCTTTTTTTGGGGGGTATATTAATTTTTTCCCCAAATACTTTTATTTTTTCAGTGTTACAAGATTCATTGTTCATGCACCACACCCAGTGCTCCACGCAATGTGTGCATGGAGCACTGGGTGGGCATATTAATTTTTAATACAGGTAACTGGCTCTGGAGGTCAGGTTTATAAAAAAAAGAGTAATGGATATAATTCAGATACATTTTCATAAAGAGGCAAAAAGATTGTAGCTATCCTATGCTTTTGGAACTATTTACATACACGTGTGTATCTTATTTTTATTTAAGTTTTTATTTTAATTCCAGTCAGTTAACATACAGCATTATATTCATTTCAGGTGTACAGTATATTAATTCAACATTCCATACATCACCCTGTACTCATCATTGCAAGTGCACTCCTTAATCCCCATCACCTGTTTCACTCATCCCCCCAGCCCCTTCCCCTCTGGTAATCATCAGTTTGTTCCCCGTAATTAACAGACTGTTTCTTGATTTCTCTCTCTTTCTTACTTTTTCCCCTTGCAGGTTTGTTTCTTAAATTCTACATATAAGTAAAATCATATGGCATTTGTTTTTCTCCGATTGAATTATTTCACTTAGCATTATACTCTCTAGCTCCAACCAAAAAAAAAAAAAAAAAAAGATTTCATCATTTTTTATGGCTGAATAACATTCCATTGCATATATATATATATATATATATATATATATATATATACAGCACTTCTTTATCCATTCATCAATCAATAGATACTTGTGTTGCTTCCATATCTTGTCTATTTTAAATAATGCTGCTGTACACACCAGGGTGCATGTACCCCTTCCATTCTGTATTTTTGTATCACAATGGCTGCACCAGTGCATTCCCACCAATAGTGCACGATGTTCCTTTTTCTCCACATCCTCGCCAACACCTGCTGTTTCTTGTGTTGTTGTTGATTTTAGCCATTTTGACAGTTGGGAGGTGATATCTCATTGTAGTTTTGATTTGCATTTCCCTGATGATAAGTGATGATGAGCATTTTTTCATATGTTTATTGGCCATCTGGATGTCTTCTTTGGAGAAATATGTTTATGTTTTCTGCCCATTTTTAACTGGATTATTTACACATGTGTATCTTTATGTTTTTTATTCTTTTTTTCCCCCAAATACTTTTATTTTATTTTTTCAGTGTTACAAGATCTTTCCCTTCTTATATAAGGTCACTTCCTTTCCGGGCAGTGATTAATGCAATGAAGATTGGGCGAAGACTTGACACTTTGAGACTCAGGTGTGGGGGTGGAGACGGCCAAATACGAATATGAACTCTTAGGAAACGTTCTCAAAGAGACGTTTGACCTTCATTCTCAACAGACATCTCCAGCTAGTCTGGTTTTCTGGAGGCACAGGTTGATTACCACGGTGGTGTCATGCCTCTGAGGTCAGGAAAAACTACAGAATTGGCAGGGCTTCGGTGCAAAATGAAAAGGAGAAATCTCTCATTCAGAAATTATTAGGAATTTCAAGACACCAATAGCAAAGCATCAAGCCAAGCCCAGAACTTTGTTTCTGTACCTGAGATTCAAACTTGTATATTTCTATTTGATCAGAAATCAAACACCCAACCTCACTTTTGCAGAGGACATTGACGTTGCAAAGCCTTTAGATTTATTACCATAATTGATTAAATAATGTAAAAACCTAGGAAGGTGGGGATCATTGTTACTCTCCACCTATGAAAAGTTGAGGTCTTACATATTTAGAAAAAGTTGAAGCCTAAACCACTTATTTGAACTGTGGCAGCCAAGTTCTTGTGCCAGGTGACTTGATGGTGACCAAGGGCCAGTCACCACCCAGATTTATCATTGGCTCTTGACCAAAATATTGCTTATTTACTAGGGCAAGAAAGTTGTGAAAGAGACATGTATCTTTAAAACCTCTTTTACTAGGTGCCTGGGTGGCTCAGTCAGTTAAGCATCTGCCTTCAGATCAGGTCATGATCTCGGGGTCCTGGGATGGAGCCCCATGTCAGGTTCCCTGCCCCGTGGGGAGTCTATTTCTCCCTCTCCCTCTGCTGTTCCTCCTGCTTATGCTCTCTGTCTCTGTCAAATAAATAAATAAGATCCTAAAACAAACAAAAACTCTTTTACCTTAGAAACTCAGTCATCTTGAGTGCCTTTATCATAGGCTGGGGAAGGCATCCCTGAGTGATTTGGTTTAATGAGCAATCCCACTGAGAATTGGCATTTAAAAGAGGGCAAGGGTGCCTGGGTGGCTCAGTTGGTGGAGCATCTGATTCTTGATTTCAGCTCAGGTCATGATCTCAGAGTTGTGAGATGGAGACC
The DNA here is from genome assembly GCA_028646535.1 of Procyon lotor. Lineage (NCBI taxonomy): Eukaryota > Metazoa > Chordata > Mammalia > Carnivora > Procyonidae > Procyon > Procyon lotor. The sequence continues at coordinate 13,497,193 of CM053612.1, read as the reverse complement.
CTTGTCAGGCTCTGCACTCAGTGTGGGGTCTGCTTGTCCCTCTCTCTCTGCTCCACCCCCTATTCGTGTGTGCGCGCTACCTCTCTAAAATAAATAAATAGGGGCGCCTGGGTAGCTCAGTGGGTTAAAGCCTCTGCCTTCGGCTCAGGTCATGATCTCAGAGTCCTGGGATCAAACCCCAAATTAGGCTCTCTGCTCAGCAGGGAGCCTGCTTCCCCTTCTCTCTCTGCCTGCCTCTGCCTACTTATGATCTCTCTCTCTGTCAAATAAAATAAATTTTTTTAATTAAAAAAAACAAATTTTTTTAAAGATTTTATTTATTTATTCGACAGAGAGAGATCACAAGATTTATTTATTCAACAGAGAGAGATCACAGAGAGGCAGGCAGAGAGAGAGGAGGAAGCAGGCTCCCTGAAGAGCAGAGAGCCCGATGCAGGGCTCGATCCCAGGACCCTGAGATCACAACTTGAGCCAAAGGCAGAGGCCTCAACCCACTGAGTCACCCAGGCGCCCCAATAAATTCTTTAAAAAATAAAATAAAGTTTAAAAGGGCAGAGGAGAGTCCAGGAAGGGTTACTCTAATTGGTGGCAATCTCCAAACCTGGAAAAGCACTCCCCCAGGGAAAGGGAAGGAGGTTACTCTCCTCCTCGGGTCACTCTCAAGGAGTTGACTCCTAGATAAGTTTTTGTCTTTTCACTCATGTGCATTCTGCTCAGTGGGTGTTTCCTCACTGGTGGGACTATTCATTTGCTATAAATCAGGGGTGATGCACCCCACAGCAAACAAAGTACTGGATTAAATGTGTTGTCCTTCTCCTTGTTATCATCCTTACTGACAAGAGAATGAATTACCATGGAGGCCTTAAGGCAAGGCCATTGATTAAACCCTGTGGACTCCCTATGGGGGAGGCCCTTTTGCTAGTAATTGATGAAACAGCACAACATCCAAAAAGGTTGGATGTGCTCAATTTTTGTCCTTTTTGAAATGGCTTTTCAAACCATAGATGTGATATGTGCTTAGGTAGAAGGTCTAGAGACTTCAGAAGTCTATAATGAGATTTAAAATCACAAAGAATTGGGGCACCTGGGTGGCTCAATCTGTCAAGTGTCCTACTCTTGGTCTTGGCTTAGGTCTTGATCTCATATTTGTGAGTTTGAACTCGGCGTTGGGCTCCATGCTGGGAGTGGAGCCTCCTTTCAAAAAATATAAATAAAATAAAATAAAAGTAAAATAGAATAAAATAAAATATAAAATAAAATAAAATCACCAAAAATCCACCTACCTAGAATTATACCCACTGTTAGCATTTTTGCATATTTGTAGTTAAGCTTTCCTAACTCCCCAGCTAGACTGGGTGGGAAGTCTGCGTGTCTCTACTGTGCTATTGCATAAAGTGGCTCGGAATAGCCTAGTAAGTGGCCGATTTCCAAAGAGCAGACCTCTGAGCTTCTGCCAGAGCTCTCCTTGCAGAGGCATACCTTGCTTGGACCCTTCTCCATCTGATGACGCGGTAATTGAGATCTGGGCAAGGACTTCACCAGAGGGGGCGCAGAGTAAAAGACGCCAGCTGGAAATGTGGTGGGAAAGGTGCAGAGAGAGACCAGGACTGTTCCTAGGGCCTCCCGCTGGAGGGTAACTTTATCTCTTCTCTAAATGTACCATCTATGGGGCACCTGGCTGGTCCAGTAGGTGGAGCATGTGACTATTTGATCTCAGGGTTGTGAGTTCGAGCCCCACGTTGGGTGTGGAGCTTAACTTAAATAATAAAAATTAAAATAGAAGATAGATAGATAGATAGATAGATAGATAGATAGATAGATAGATAAATGTACTATGGACCCAACAAACCCAATTTCTTGTTTTTGCTGTCTCCCCCTTGGCTGCTGAGTGGCTGTCTCTCTCAGGATCCCTGTGAAGTGAGGGTATTTGCCAACAATAGAAGACAAGCCCTGTTTAAAAAAATTATAGGTGATAGGGGAAAGGCACTCCTCCCCTCTGCCCCCTGCTGGAAATTTCAGGAATGTACTTGCCACCTGGAGTGCCACCTTCAATCCTCCTAGCAACTAGGTTGTTTTTCCAGAGCATAGGTTCCAACCACAGATGGGAGACATTAGCCTTGAGGGGTGGGGGGGAATGTAGCTGTGTGTATTCTTTCCTGAGAGAGAAAGGGTTCCTATTAAACCGGCCAACACAGGCGACACTAGGGGCACCTGGGCCGCGGGGTCGCTGGGTGGGTGAAGTGTCCAAGTCTTGATTTCGACTCAGGTCCTGATCTCAGTGGAGCCTGCTTGGGATTCTCTCTCTCCCTCTCCCGCTGCCCCATCCCCTGCTCAGACGTGCACCCTCTCTCAAAAAAAATAAAAAAAATTAAATTTAAATTTAAAAAAAGTAAAATGTTTTAAAAAAAAAAAAAGAGGCACTGACTTGCTGGAAATGATCGTTTTAAGGATGGTTGTGGTAATAAGCAAACAGCCAGAGCCCCCGATGACTCAAAGCCTAACTAGGACCAAGAACTGTGCTCAGCTCTTCAGCTGTCTCACTTAATCTTCTCAAAGCCCCTATGGGAGACACAACTACTTTTATCTCCCTTTCCACCGAGGAGATTGATTATTCCAGCATTCATCATCATATCTGATGCCACTCCATGTTCCAGTCCGATCTTCATGCTCGCTGTCACACACCAAACCTTAGGCTTCTCTAGTAGCCATTTTGCTGCCGAGGGTCCCACGTGGGACCGTAAACTTATTCCAGCAGCCATCCTGGGGTCTGTCGGGTTACACTGAACCTTCCCGTTACTGCAGCTTCTCCTGTCATGCTCGCTACCTCACACCGAAGCTCCTTATTCAGGAGCCCACACTATGCCAGCTGTCTCCCACTGCAACTTGACCTTATCGCCGTGCTCGTCTTCACTCTTGGCCCACAGTGCAGCGTGACCCTTTGAAGTGGTTGTCTTCGTGCCTGTGCGCTCGCACTGGGTAACTTGGCTTCTTTCAGCCTTCCTCGTCATGCTGGGGTCATACACACAACTTCAACTTACTCTGGCGGTCGTTCTCCTCGTTATTATCTGCTACCAAACGCTGACCCTACCCCAACAGTCCTCTTCATCTTCATGCTGTTTGTCTCACCCGAATGTTGCCCCCTTATTCCAACAGACGTCTTCTTGGTAGTTGTGCCACACTGAATGTTTTTTGTTTTTTTTTTTTAAGATTTATTTATTTTTATATGAGAGAGAGCAGGGGGAGGGGCAGAGGGAGAGCACAGGGTGCCTGGGTCGGTTAAGCGTCTGACTCTTGGTTTTGTGTCCGGTGGTGATCTCAGGGTCGTGAGATCCAGCCCTGTGTCCTGCTCCATACTCAGCGGGAAGTCTGCTTAGGACTCTTTCTCCCTCTTCCTCTGCACCTTCCCTACCTTTCTCTCTCTCTCAGACAAATAAATAAAATCTTTAAAATATATTTAGAAGGGGCACCTGGGTGGCTCAATCAGTTAAGCATCTGCCTCCGGCTCAGGTCATGATCTTGGGGTCTTTGCATCAGGCTCCCTGCTCAGTGGGGAGTCTGCTTCTCCCTTTGCACACCACCCCTCACTCCTGCTCTCTCTCTCTCTCAAATAAGTAAAATCTTAAAAAAATAAAGTAAAATATATTTAGAAAACAAATGTACTTATATTAGGTTAGAAAGTATGATATGTAATTGTTGGTAATAAAACATAACAAAAATAAAATACAAACATTTGTATCTTATGTTTACATTCATCATAGAGACAATAAAAACATGTTTTAAACTTTTACAGGAGATGAATATAAGCATATAAATAGACTATTTTCTTATCTCCTACCCAAAAACAAACTCAAAATGGATTAAAGACCTAAATGTGAGACCTAAAACCATAAAACGCCTAGAAGAAAACATAGGCAGTCATCTCTTGGACATCAGTCTCAGCAAGTTATTTATGGATCTGTCTCCTGAGGCAAGGGAAACAAAGCAAACATAAACTACTGGGACTACACCAAAATAAAATGCTTTTGCACAGCAAAGGAAACCAACAACAAAGCAACAAGGCAACATACTGAATGGGAGAAGATATCTGCAGATGATATATCTGATAAGGGCTTAATATCCAAAATATGTAAAGAACTTACACAACTCAACACCAAAAAAACAGTCTGATTAAAAAATAGGCAGAGAGCTTGAATGGACATTTTTCTAAAGAAGACAAACAGATGGACAATAGACACATAAAAAGATACTCAACATCACTCACCAGGGAAATGTAAATAAAAACCATGATGAGATATCTCACACCTGTCAGAATGGCTAGTATCAAAAAGACAAGAAATAACAAGCGTTGGCAAGGATACGGAGAAAGGGGAACCCTCTTACACTGTTGGTGGGAATGTAAGCTAGTGCAGCCACTCTGGAAAACAGTATGGGGGTTCCTCAAAAAGTTGAAAATAGAGCTACCTTATGATCCAGTAATTCCACTACTGATCATTTACCCAAAGAAAACAAAAACACTAATTTGAAGAGATATGTGTACCCCTATGTTTAAAGCAACATTATTTACAATAGCCAAGATATGGAAGCAACCCAAGTGTCCACCAACAGATGAACAGATAAACATATGGTACACACACACAGACACACACACACAGACACACACAGACACACAGACACACACACACACACACACACTGGGATATTACTCAGCCATAAAAAAGAATGAGATCTTGCCATTTGCAACAACATGGATGAAACTGAAGGGTATTATGCTAAGTGAAGTGAGTCAAACAGAAAGATAAATACTATATGATTTTACTTACATGTGGAATCTACAACAAACAAAACAGACTCTTAAATACAGAGAATAAACTGGTGGTTGCCAGAGGGGAGGAGGGTGGGAAGACAGGCAAAATAGATGAAGCGGAATAAGAGGTACACACTTCCAGTTATAAAACAAATAACTCCTGGAGATGAAAAGTACAGCATAAGGAATATTGTTAATAATATTTTAATAACGTTGTTTGGTGGCTACACTTATCACAGAGAGCATTGAGTAATGTATAGAATTGTAAATTCCTTATGTTGTACACCTGACACTAATATAACAATCTATGTCAATTATACTTCAATATTAAATATACATATAAATTGGGGCACCTGGGTGGCTCAGTGGTTACGCATATGCCTTTGGCTCAGGTCACTATCCCAGGGTTCTAGATCAAGTCCTGCATCGGACTCCCTGCTCAGCAGGGACTCTGCTTCTCCCTCTCCCCGCCCCCCACTCACGCTCTCTCTCACTACCTCTCTCTATATAATAAATAAGTAAAATCTTAACAAATAAAAAACATACAAATAGGGAAAACTGTCCCTTGTTTATTTTTACCCCAAATTTTCTTCTATATTCAGTAAGAAAAATTGTTACTTTTCCAAAATCTATGACAGCTCTCAGTATGAGTTTCTCATTTTAACATTCACATTTCATTTTGTGATGCACGGGTTCGGTATTCATGATGCATTTTCGCATGGTATAATTTCAGGCTGAGCCCACGTTGCATCGGTGCAAGCGGAGGAAGCTAGTACTGCTGCTACTGCCCCCTAGTGGACCATCTGGCACACGCTCGCCAGCGCCGCCCAGGTAGCCACGGGAGGGGGCGGTCCTCATTCCTCGGATTTTTTTCTTCTTTGACCTTGGGAACCCCAGGCACAGCGGAGGTAGGTTCATTCAGTCTTTTTCTATAAAAGGTCTTCAGGAAAGGATTCCTCCGCATTTATGGGGCCTGATGACATCTCCTGATTCTGAAGACTCAGCCGTCTCTGCAGCTCCTACCACCCGAATAGTTTGCAGACGGACTAACTGAAGGCTGTGGCTTCTCACTTGCTTGCGGGTCACGGTCACCGATGAGCCCGCCTGAAGGTAACTGCACATGCCAGACTTTCGGCTGGGGAGCCTCATCCAGCGCCTGGGCCGGCTGCAGAAACACAAGCTGAAGCAGGGCTTGAATGCGGACCAGTCTGAACTCTGCATTGTCCTTCCACTCAACAGCCCCTGGCACCTGGCATGGGGCTGAACTTTTGGCAGAAGGGAGGAAGGGCTTCTCGTTGGGCCCTAGGGGCCCGGCATTGTGTGTTGATAGGGTAGATTCCCTTCCGGCCACCAGAATCTGTTTCATCCTGCTGGGATTCAGTTGTTTCCATGATCACTCGTCTTAATACAATTTTTCCTGCCACCTTTGCTCATCATTAAGCCATTTGTAATCAACGCTTTACTTCTTCCCCGGTTCATTCAATGATCCAGAGCGATGTGATTTCTGTAGGGGACCCGGTCACTGAGCACAGAGTAGGGGGAGTTGAGCGGCCCACTGCCCCTTGGGAGCAGCACCCCGGCCCCCACCTCCCCAGGCAGCTCTGATGCACTCCTGTCTGGACATTCACATTATTTGAGTTTTGGTCTTAATGTTCCTTGTCTCCGACCGGTAGCTATTCCCGGGGTATTATCATCGTTCTTGTCTCACAATCCACCTTAAACTTAACTCCACTGAACATCCCCATGCTTATCTCACTTCTAACTTAAACTTCTCCCAAGGCCAGCCTCTTGCTGGGTCCTAGAGTGAACCAGGTGAACCAGGTGTCCAGGCTGGCTTCGGGACCCTGCTATTCCTCAGCACCGCCAGGGCCCAGAGCTGCAGGCTGCTGCAGGGGCAGGAAGAGGCTTGGCAGCAGGAGAATTGCTAGATCTCCTGAACCACACAGAGCTCCGATCCAGCACTGACTATCCCAGGAACCATTAAGCCATGACCAAGAAACAGATCAAGAAGCAGACCACCTCAGTACAAGCTTATGCGATATGGTTTCAAGTATAAGTAAGACACTCCTGAAACCAATATTGCACTGTATGTTAACTAAAATTTAAAATAAACATTTTTTAAAATTTTTTTAAAGATTTTATTTATTTATTTGACAGAGAGGAGAGAGATCACAAGCAGGCAGAGAGGCAGGCAGAGAGAGAGGGAAGCAGGCTCCCCACTGAGCAGAAAGCCTGATGTGGGGCTCGATCCTAGGACCCTGAGATCATGACCTAAGCCGAAGGCAGAGGCTTTAACCCACTGAGCCACCCAGGCGCCCCAAAAATAAACATTTTTTTTAAAGTAAGATAGGGCGCCTGGGTGTCTCAGTTGTTTAAGTGTCTGACTCTTGGTTTTGGCTCAGGTCATGATCTCAGGGTGATGAGGTGGAGCCTCACGTTGGGTCCCACGCTGGGCGTGGAGCCTGCTTAAGGTACTCTCTCTCTCCCCATTAAAAAAAAAAAAAGGCACTCAAATCCTATAAACCCACCTGAAACCATGTGTTGTTTACTCCTCGAGAGAACATGGGTATCACACTATCAGGTGCAGACAAGAAAGGGAAACCTTGAATGAGTTTTGTAAAGTGCAGTGCAGAGGACTAAGGCTTCACAGATAAAGTTCTGGTAAGAAATACCCCTTTGAGGCAATGCAAGGGCCCCTCTGAGAAGACCCAAATGACAAATGGGTTCGAACTACTGAGAGCCAATGGCTTTTAGCCGAGGAGAAAAGGAGAGTGAGCCATTTTCTTGAGGGCAAATCAAGTTCTCCATACTAAGGACTAAATCCTGTAGCAACGGGCACCTTTACTATAAGCAAGTGACTTGTACTAAGAGGCTCTCTGGCATCATGTGGAAGAATTGAATTTTCAGTCCCACCTTTATACCAATATGGGTGACCCCTCGCCTTGTATATGGGATATGGTCTCGGTCCAACGGCTCTATTAATTGATGCTCTTAACCTCAGGGGCTTTTAAAGAGGTGAATCAGAGTGTAGGGGCATGAGGAACTTAAGACAGGGCCTCTGAGGGGAAAACCAGACTCCAAAGTGTGGAGATTCCACTGTCAGAACACAGCGTGTGGAGAAGGTCTGAAAGGAACTTGAAGGTCGTCGGAGGGGACAGAAGGAGCGTCCTGACGTGAATTCATCACTTTTGAGGAAGGTGGTGTGGACACAACAGATTTATTCCACTTCTTATATTTCTTCAGCAGCTGGAGTGGCTGAAAGCTAAGGAGGATATTACATTCTGAGGGGTGGTTTGGTTTCTCTGTTTCACACTTTTGACTTCTCTAGACTGTGTGAAATCTGGGCCAGTTTATGTGGGAGTCAGAGCAGGGGCTTCGGGGAAACTCGGAGAAAAGGAACCTTGTTTTGAAAGGGATTATGACAAAGTGAGTAGTCTGAGGGACATAAAAAGTCTGGTGTGAGGTGCAGACTATTATTCATCCCAGACATTCTTCTTTGGCACGTGGCCCTTCAAAACGCCGGCCATGTGTGGGTGCCCCAGTAGCTCAGTCTGTTTAGCGTCTTGCTCTTGACTTCAGCTCAGGTCATGAGCTCAGGGTCACGGGATAGAGCTCACGGGATCAAGCCCCACCATCAAGCTCCATGCTCAACTTGGAGTCTGTTTGTCCCTCTCCCTCTGCTCCTCCCTCACCCCCCATCACTCTCTCTTGCAAATAAACAAATAAAATTTTTTTAAAAAGTTATTTTTAAAAAAACATACACAAAATGCAGGCCATGTTGAAAGGTGAAGAGGTGGTAGGAGCGTTCAGGAGAGGGAGGGTCATGGATGGAATCTGCCATTGTTCCGTGGAAGGGAAATTCTGAGTGAAGCGCCAAGTGACTGCGTCCACTCAGCATGGACTACTAATACTGTTTGGTTCAAATAAAAATCTAGAAGGATTCTTCGGTGACTTGGTAGTTGTGTATCTTTTGAATGTAAATTGGTCCTCTAACATATGAATCAGGTTTTCAGGCAATCCTGGGAGATAAAATTTCAATTTTGTTTATCAGTGTTTCATGTCCTTTGGGGGTTATGATGGGTTTCCCTCATTCAGAGGAAAGAGAAATATTATTTTCATATCTTTGGATCCTCAAAGAATGTGAACGCAGGCCTTGTAAGACCTCTGAGAAGTCCGGACTGACAAAGCAAGATGGAAGAGGCTGGATAGAGATTAACTTGTTCATCACTCTGGTGAGAAAAGCCCCTACCAACAGCCTTGATTATTAATGCTACAGAGCAACTGGGAGGTGCGCTGCGGTCCCATCCCTTCCCTATCTGTGATGGAGGACTAGAAAAGAAAAAGGGGCTGCCCAGGGCTTAGGGGTGAGCTTTGGTAATTTATGAGATGACTCAGCCCATGTCCCTAGGCTAGAAAAGACAGAGGCTTCAGGAAGAAAGCTCATGCAGTTTCCTGGAGGCGGCCAGGACTGGCTCCCCTTCGGAATGTCACGTGGCTGGCAAGTGCCTGAAGGCAAAGGGTAATGTGTCTCCTCCCCCACCTGACAGTGAGCCATTTGGGGCCCATTCACCTGTTTGCCCCCTGATTGCCTGGATTTTAACCTGGACAGCCTCCTGCACACGCGCAGAAGCAATCCCTGCTGAGGGCCACAGTCATGGAGACCTCAAGGCGCCCGGTGCGGGTTCTCTCGGCTTTCGGGGGGAGACCGAGCACTATGGAATCTGGGGGCGTGCAGTCTCAGCTTGGTGAGAGGCTAGGTCTCTCCTAGGTCCTTCGGCCTCCTGCTTTTCCAGCCGGCCCTGACAGCTGGGCAGCTAGTAACAATTGCTATATGACATCCAGAATGTAGTCCAAAAAAACCTCTCACCGAGGAAATGGTCTAAAAATGCAGGAAGGCAGAACGGGGAGCAACCCAATCTCTTCTGTCTCACTGCTCCTTCACAAACACCAAGGACACCCCGGAAGACATTAAAGTAACTGAGAGGTCCAAGACTGTATTCTAAGTGTCTGCCTTACATTTAGAACCCTGGTTTCCCAGCGCTTTAGGATACTAACCAAATTTTATCACCTATAACTCTTTAAAAAAAAAAAAAAAAACTAAATGGGGACACCTGGGTGGCTATCAGTTAAGGTGCCTGACTCTTGGTTTCGGCTCAGGTCATGATCCCAGGGTCCTGATACAGAGCCCCTCACGGATTTCCACACTCAGCAGGGAGTCTGCGTCCCCTTTTCCTCTACCCCTCCCCCCTCTGGCACGCATGCGCACACGCTCTCTCAAAAATCTTTTTTTTAAAAGACATAAATGAACTTTTTTTCCCTAAATGAACTTTAAAAGCAGAAACAGGATGAACCTCATTTTCTAATCACAGTGTGGCAAAATGAAAAGTTAAAAAGAAAATGACAATATCATACAGCTTGGGATCAAAGAGGAATTATAATGAAAACTGCAATTACAAAGAATTCTGAAATCGCCAGTAAGAACACCGTGGTGATTAATTTAATGTGCCAACTTGACTGGACTACAAGATGCCCAGAGAGCTGGTAAAACATTATTCCTGGGCTTGTCCTCAAGGATGTTAGTTGAAGAGATTACTAGCATTTGACTCAGTGACCCAAGTAAAGTGATCCACCCTCACTAAATGGGTGGGCCGCACCCAAGCCTGAACAGAACAAAAAGGTAGAAGAGCAAATTCCCTTGCTCTCTTCTTGAGCTAGGATGCCTTCTATTGCTGCTCTTGAACACTAAAGCTCCTGGTTCTGTGATTTTAAGATTCTGGGACTTACACCTGCAACCCCCTGGTTCTCGTCTTCCACCTTGGACTGGGAGTTACGCGTTCCAACTAGAACTGAATTATATACCAGCCAGCCTGGCTCTCTAGCGAGCAGAGAGCTGATCACAGGACTTTGTGATCTTCGTAACTGTATGAGCCAACTGCTGTCATCAATCTCTGTCTCATTTTCTACACACACACACACACACACCATTGGTTCAGTTTCTCTGCAAAATCCTAATACAGACATTACCTATAAAACTAGAGAATGTGACTAAAGACATACTTAGAGGAAAATCCGTAACTCAAGTGTTTTTACCATTAAACAGCAAAGAATGAAGAGATAATATCCAGAATATCTAGACACGTTTCATTAGACCTTCACGGCACTGTTGGTTTTTGTCCCTCAGGGCACTGATGAGGTAGGGACTGTATTTTGCCATTACCTTTTGGAAATGTTCAGAAATAGAATTAGGCACATCCACTGGGATATTTGTTTCCAAGAACTATTTCACCTATTTCTTGACTCAGTGCCACAAATACAGGACATCAGAACAAAGAAATACATAATAGACGTTCTCTCACCAGTAAAATCCAGTTGTGCGTTTAGGCTACAGATGGGGGGGGGGGCTCATGCAATGACGATAGCTCAGCTTTCCAGCTAAGATTCACTGTATAAGTGCTCGGAATGATGCCTAAACCCAGCACCACGGTGAGAACTGCAACGTAGGGTGGGAGCAGGAGTCAATAGCGGTGCTTGTCGCCACAGCTCAGGGAAGCGGTTCAGAGTTGCGCGAACCATTATATTAATGTGATGGAAGCTGGAAGAGCATACACGTTTCCACTTTATTAAAATATTGCATAGATACAGAGCAGTTGGGCACATCCATGTTAAGGCACTGTCCTGGTTTGAATGCAAGTCCACAAGAGAGAAAAGAGAAGCCATTACATTCCGTATTGTTCATCTCTACATTCAGACTCCTCCCACGTTATGTGTTTATTGCTACTGGGATCTCAAAGTTAACCCCACACTTATAGCAGCATCATACAGGGACCCGGATGACAAGAATTAAAGACACACCCTGGCTCTAGCACTTGGTATGATTTGGCACTTAATTCCAAACTCTCTTGCATTGTTCTCCATGTGTTTCCCAACTCTTGTTTAACTAATGATATTATAAACTCCTTATGAACTTGACTCATGGATTAATGTCTTTACTGGTTTCCATTAAGCCTAGAACAGGACTAGTTGGGCACATAGTAGTTGCCCTCGAAATACTTATAGTCAATATCACTTCCGAGAACTTCAATGGAATAGAAAAAAATATATATACTTTCCCTCATTCTAGGTTAGGGAAAGAATGACTGGTATCTTCAAAAAGGGAAAATCCTTGAATGTCCTACCTCTTGTGTTTTGTAACAAGGAACTAGGCTGAATGAATATTTTCAGGTATCAACAGCTACAACTGACAAAGAGCGTTCTTTCCTTGTTACAGGACTTTGAGTCATTACCACGATTACATGAGAATGTTTATATAAGTAGCAATATGTGTGTGTGGTTATAAGTAAATTTCAGAGAGGCTGAGAATCACTGAGCGAAGTACAAACTATCTCAATTAGTGACCTCCACTTCCTTAATGATGTGTGTATGTGTGTATGTGTTACATAAACAAAATGTATATATGTAAAGAACTTTTCATAACACCCTTGAAACAACTGGAGATAACTAGGCTTGGGAGCAACAAGACTATACTGATAGCTATAGATATATTTGTTAAAGACAGTGTGTTCCAAGGAATATTTGCAGAATACTAGTTCTGTGGGTTATCACTGGGTGTACATGAAAAAGGGTTCTGGGGTCAAATAGGCTGGCAAAACACTGAGCCAAAAGAGGTGCTTTCTTCCACCTTTACTGCATGGCCTCTCAGACACTCCCATATGCTGATGGGCACTATGAATCTAGAAAGTGGAGACAGCAGGGAGTCCTGAAGTTATTTGTAAAATATCTTGTAGAACTAAGTGCCCTACGACACGTAGTTAGGGGGCCACTGAATTAAAGAATGGGTAAAAATCTTAAAAGCACTGAGAGACACGTGGGTGAATACCAAAGGAGAGTACAAAGCAAAGGACACTGGTTCCTTGGTCAGTCTAAATTAAATCGGATTCTACTTGTATGACATCAACCATCAAATGGACTCTTCCACCAAGAGCTTACTTACTCCGTGAACAAAAGAAATCCTCAAATGAATACTCAGCTCTAAGTAGCATCACCCTAGACCGCCAACTAAGCAGACTAGCAAACTCTGCGCAATTCTTAACTAAAGGTTAAAATCTTAATTTCCTTCAACATAAAAACTTGCAATGGAAATAACCCCATTCTTACCAGGCAAATGTGTTAACGACACGTTTCTGTCATTTGACAAAATACACTGTCTCCTTTCTTGCTACTTAGGACATATAAAGCTTTGAACTAATATAATCGCCTTTAATAATGACAGCAGAAAAAATTCCGGTGCTGCTGTAGGAGATACATTGATGGACACGATTATCCATCATATTAACACTACCCTGAAAAGGACTGTCATCGATTATATGCTTTATGCTTTATATCTACGATACGGTTGGCCTGGGACACAAAACATTTCACTGTAATAAAAAAAAATAAGAGACAGAATAAATCGACTCTGGGAACATTGCAAGAGTAGATGGATACTCTAGAATTCATACACTTTGGAAGATGGGGTTTTAAAATAGTTTTTAAAACCTGTACTCATAAGCTCAAACAAAAAGATTCTTCCAAGACAAACAGGCTACTGTCGGTTAAGATTTTTTTTAAGTTAGTGTCAATTTCTGTAGGAGCCTATTGCCTCTAACGATGCTCAAAGAAGTCCCCTAAAGTGAGTGACCTGGTGCATAATGAGGCCTGCCCTCTGCCTGAAGCTTTTGGAACAGTGGCTACACTTGTATGGCTTCTCCCCTGTATGAATTCGCAAATGAATGACAAGGCTTGGTCTCTGTCTAAAGCTTTTCCCACAATAATTACATTTAAAAGGTCTCTCTTCTGTGTGAGTTCTCTGATGCAGAGTTAGAGCGGTCAGTCTACTAAAACTTTTACCACAACTGTGACATCTGTGAGGTTTTTCACCCGAATGCGTTTTCAGATGTCTTTTGAGACTCGATCCATGACAGAAGCTTTTCCCGCACTCCAGGCATTTGTACGTCTCTTCTTCCGAATGGGTTCTCTGGTGGCCTATCAGGTGTGACCGCCGAGTGAATCGCTTGTTACATACAGTGCACTCATAGGGCCTCTCGCCCGTGTGCAGCCGTTGGTGTCTATAAAGGTCTGAACTACGGAGAAATCTTTTTCCACACTCGGGGCATTTGTGGGGTTCCTCTCCTGAGTGAATTCTCTGGTGCCCTGTAAGTTGCGACTTCCGAGCAAAACACTTCCCACACTGAGGACATCGGTGAGGCTTATCCCCCGGACTCTTTTTCTTCTGGGGCCTGGGGTTGAGAGGTTCTTCTACGCTGGAGTTTTCAGGTTTCTCTCCTGCCAAGGGCTCCTGCTGATCTACCAATTTTGTTAAATCTGTCTGTAGATCCTCTGGGGGATTTTCCCACTGATTCTCCAACTGTACATAGTCCTTCTGCAAAATGGGACCGTGGAGAGCGTTCCCCTCGAGAGTAACAATAAACGGGTACATGCTCTCCAGTTTTTTCTGTTTTGAAGTATCGTCTTCATTTTCTATCCCAATCTCAAAACCTGAGAGAAGAAACAGAAACAGCAGCTGTCACCGTGTCCCCCAGAGGGAAAAAAAAAAAAAAAACATGAGGGAAAGTGAAGAGTTGTATTAAACCACCAGCAGGAAGGCAGAAATTCCTGAGAATCCCAAACTCTTTATCCTGATCAAGGCTGAATTTTTCTTTTCTCTCTTCTGTGGTATCAGCGAAGACTTACTTACCTATCTTGGAATCAAGTAATTGCTTCATTTCTTTGGACTCTTGTAGTTCCTTCACCCACGCTTCTTCACGAGGCTCCAATGGAAAGCTCACGTCAAGCTTTGGTATTGGATATCCTGGCCGTAAGAAAGACGAGAAGCATAACGGTTGACGTCACCAAGGTTTTTCCTGGATGCTGTCTTGGACATGTGGCCTCTTAGTGTCTACTTCCTCCCCGGTTAGAATGACTCGACCTGCAACTTCTTAGGAGAGTCTTTCTTTTTCAAAGGTAAGAATGAAACATGAAATTCAGGGCCACTCTCCTCTAAGCTAAAGAGGAGTGAATTTTTCTGTGTTGAAATCAATGCACTAAATGATTTCTGTATCTATTTTGATATTCGATTATTCAGGTTGGAGCCAAAACAGGAAGTAAATCTTCATAAAGTTTTGGCATATTAAAACTGAGAAACGCTGCTACTGAGCACCAAGTGAAGAGAGAGCCGGAAATAGGGGTTATGAAACCGTTTAGTAGAATAATTTCCATGGAGACTTTTAAATTAAAATGGAAAATGACAAAGCTGGCAATAAGCGAAAGCAGTGTTTGTTTCAGCCTAAGTCTAGAAATGCCCTCTCTTGATATTAACCCAAACAATTCTCAAAGTGTTTCTCACTGTCAGTCTAAGAACAACTAGGACAAGAGAGCGCCCGGGGGGCGTCAGTCCCTTCAGCGTCCGACTCTTGATTTCGGCTCAGATCATGATCTCAGGGTCATTACATCGAGCCCTGGGTCAAGCTCTGCCCTGAGCGTGTAGCTTGGTTAAGATATTTTCTCTCTCTCTCTTAAAAAAAAAAAAAAAAAGAAAAAAAAGAACAACTAGGACAAGATTCTACACTACTGTCCCCTAGCGTCCTACCACCCCTCTGCCCACTGAGAGCTGTCGTGGCTCGTGTTCTCTTTCCACAACCTTCCTCACCTTCCTAAACTCTGGCAAAGTATATTGGTCTGGAATAAGGTGTGGGATGGAAATTACCGATTTTAAATCTAAATGCAGGGGTGCCTGGGGGGCTCAGTCAGTTAACTGTCTGCCTTCAGCTCTGGTCATGATCCCAGGGTCCTGGGATCGAACCCCGTATTGGGCTCCCTGCTCTGCAGGGAACTTACTTCTCTCTCTCCCACTCCCCTTCCCCCTGCCTGTGAGTGCTCTCTCTCTCAAATAAATAAAATCTTTTTTAAAAATAATATAAATCTAAATGCGGGATGCTGTTTAAATATTAGCATTAGGCCACCTGGGTGGCTCAGTCAGTTAAGTGTCTGTCTTTTGCTCAGGTCATGATCCCAGAGTTCTGGGATCAAGTCCCACATCTGGCTCCCGGCTCAGTGGGAAGCCTGCTTCTCCCTCTGCCGCTCAATCCACTTGTTCTCTCTCTCTCTTGCTCACTCTCTCACAAATAAATAAAATCTTTATAAATAAATATTAGCATTATCTTCTTAAATACTATCATTATTAAAATAACATTAGCAAGTTAATGAAAATTTAAGTTTCAAAACATGTTAAACCAGGAAGTGGACTAAAATACCTTATTTTATATTTTCATGGAAAAAAAATCTTTTAAGGGGCACTTGGGTGGCTCTGTGAGTTAAAGCCTCTGCCTTCGGCTCAGGTCATGATCTCAGGGTCCTGGGATTGAGCCCCGAGTCAGGCTCTCTGCTCAGCAGGGAGCGTGCTTCCCCCCTCCCTCTGTCTGCCTCTCTGCCTACTTGTGATCTCTCTCTGTCAAATAAATTCTTAAAAATCTTAAAAAAAAGAAGAAGAAAAAAGACCTTTTAAGATTAACAAAAATGCATTTCAAATAAAATTCTGTTTAAACTCATTATATTGTTTTTGTTTAGATTTCAAAGCTACGAGTAGGATCAAAGGGTAATATGGCACAGGTCAAACAAAATTGGGGGGGTTCACAGATGGAAGGAAAGCTACCGTGAAGGAAAAGTGCAAACAAAGAGAAACTTGAAATAAGCAGAGTAGCAAAGGCATAGGTGTAAAATATGGATTTATGACCAAAACACAGCAGGGGAGATGGACTTCTAGCATAGTGCCATGAGGAGCTCTGCAGACTTACCTTCCGGTGAAACTGGTGAAAATTATTAAAGAGAAAAAAACAAACCTTGGTCCTAAGGGTCTACAGCAAACTAGGAAACATCTATTTTTTTTAGTCTGCTAAAATTCACAAATAATAGGGAGAGTCTTAAGATTTTAAACCACAACAGTCTCTTTAGTGCCTCTCCCAGCTCCACTGTAGACTGGCATAGCTAAGGGTCTGGGGGAGCCCCCCCCAGCTCCCCTTCAGAGAGCTATTTTCCTGGGAGGGGCGGGATGTCAGCATTTCTCACCATGGTCGATTCTCAAGTCCCAACAATTGTGGCTGAGAGGCTGGGGCTCCTCTTATCCACCCAGCCCCTGCTGGTGGCATGAAGGACCTACAGGGGCTGCAGGACTGCTAAGAATTCGAGAGGACTCCCTGACCATCCTGGTAAGGCAACTGTGATTGGAAGGCAGTGGTTCTAGGCTTGCAGAGGCAACCCAAGAAGACCTGACACGAGGACCTCGAGCTCAGCTCCTAGAGTGGCAAAGTCACTCGGAGATGAGCACACCATTTGGCTCACCTCCTGAGCGAGGAATCAGAGGTTTGGCCTGGAAGGTGGGGGAAGCAGGCCTTAAAATGTATTCACACAGAGACTGATTGATTTGCAACAGAGAGTGAAAACAGTCGAGCCTAAGGATACTCTCAAAAAGAGTAGAGGTTATAATGCAAGGCAACTGGAAAGAATCTGAAAGATTTACTGACTATACACCCTGTAGGTGTCAACTAATCAATTGCAGGCTGATTAGTTTGCAGGAGAGAACTGGGGGGAAAGACAGTTAGAAGGATCCCTGGGATCAGAACAAATCTCAAAAATTGAGGTGAGGAATTAGCCCAACAAAGGTGCCTGAAAGTGACTGGATTCATCTGCAGAGAGATTAAGCTCAAGAGCACTGTTGAAAAGAACAGAGCAATTAGCTGGCAATTAATGGCTGGATCAGGTCAGAGAAAGAGATAGCCAAGGAAAACCCTGCAAAAAGTATTGTCATTCAAGGGTGACTGTGTGCACTCCCAGGGCTGTGCTCCTTTAGGAGCAACATCAAATGCTTAGCATTGTAGAGTGGACTAGACTTCACTAAAATAATGCAGCCATTTTCCAAACAAATAAACAAACAAATAACAATAACAAGCCCAGGGGAGAAGAGAGAAGGACAGAGGGTTGCTACAACATATTATCTAAAAATCCAGTTTCTAACAAAACTTGATGAGACATGCATGCAGACAAGTATGACTCATACACTGGAAAAAAGAAAGAGCAGGCAACAGAATCTGCCTCTGTGAGTGACTACGTACTTAATTCAACAAAGACCTGAAAGTAGCCATTATGAATATGTTCCAAGAATGAAAGGAAACCATGATTAAAGAAGTAAAGTAAAATTTGATGACAAACACCACATCGCATTAAACAGAGAATGTCAATAAATAGAAAGTATAAAAAGGCATCCAATGGAAATTCTGGAGTTGAAAAATACAGTAACTGAAATGGAAAATTCACTAGAATAGCTCAAGAAGAGATCTGAACTGTCAGAAGAATTAGTGAACTTGAAGATAGATCAATAGAGACTATACTATCAGAAGAACAGAAGAAAACAAAGAATGAAGGGAAATGAATGGGACCCCAGAGACAGTGGGATGCCACTTGGTGCACTAACAGGTACATAATGAGAACCCGAAGAGAGAAAGGAGCAGGGAAAAAACTGAACAAACGATGGACCCAAACTGCCCAAATATACTGAAGTACATTCATCTACACATCTAGGAAGCTCAATGAGTTCCAAGTAAGACAAACACGAAGAGATCTATAAACAGATGTATGACAGTAAAAACTCCTACAAGTCACAGAAAAGAAAGAAAACCTTGAAAGAGAGCAAGACAAAAATGACTTGTCATTTACAAGGGAACTCAAATGAAATTAAAAGCTGAGTTCTCATCAGCAACAGGGGAGACCAGAAGAAAGGAGGATAGAATATTCAAGGTGCTCAAAGTAAAATGAAAAATGCCAACCAAGAATATTATATCTGTAAAAGCCAGCTTTAAAATGAATGTGAAGGGCACCTGGGTGGCTCAGTCTGTTAAGCATCAGACTCTTGATTTAGGCTCAGGTCATGAGCTCAGATTCATGAGATCGAGCCCCGTGTCCAGCTCTGCACTGGGCAGGAAGACTGCTTGAGCTTCTCTCTCTCCTTCTCCCTCTGCACCACCCCATCCCACCCCTCCACTCCCCACCCCACCCAGCGCATCTGCCTTCATGATCCCGGGGTCCTGGGATCGAATCCCTTGTCGGATTACCTGCTCAGCGGGGAGTCTGCTTCTCCCTCTGCCTGCAGCTCTGCCTGCTTGTGCTCTTTCTCTTACTCTCTCTCAAATAAATAAATAAAATCTTAAAAAAAAAAAACCCAGAGAACTTATTGGTAGCAGTCTTGCCTAACAAGAAATACTAAATAAAGGAAATTCAGTGCGAAAGCTAGTGATGCCAAATGGTAATTCAAATCCACAAAAAAAAAAAGGGGGGGGGGCACAAGTTAGGGTGATTATGTAATTATAAAAGATAGTATAAATACTGATTTGTTTAGTATTCTAGTAATTACTAATACTTTTTCTCTTAAAAGATTTTAAAAGCAATTGTATAAAACAAATAATCTTGAAATGTAATATATTTACACAAATGAGGCAGATGAGAGCAAAACTGTCCTGGGATAAAGAAATGACTCCAGTTAATAATTAAAATCTACAGGAAAAATGAAGAAAACCAGAAATATAAATAAGGTTAATAAAGCAAAAGTTGTAATATCTATTTGTATTCCTTCTCTCTCTACCTCTTTTATAAGTCTTAAAATTACATAAACTGTCCTTAATAATATTTAATATTTATATTTATAAATATTTATTTTATATTATTTATATACTTATTTTATTGACATACTTATCAATAAAATAAGTGTATAAATATATACTTATTTTATTTTTAAATATAAATATATAATATATAATATATATCAAATATAACATATATTTTATATTTTATAACTATTTAAAATTTTTATTTTAAAATTAATTAATTTAAAATTAAATTTAAATATTTTAAAATATATTTTAAGAATAAAATATAGAATATAAAAATATATAAGTATATCTATTACAAATATTTATAAAATATTTAATAATTAGTAATCTTTAACAATATACAGTTGAGTTTCTAACTTTTTTTGAGTTTCTAACATTTTTAATGTAATATGTATGATAGCAATACCACAAGAAGGGAGAAAAGAGAATAGAACTATATAGGAAAAATATTTCTTTTTTTTAGGGGAGAAGGGGCAGAGAGGGAGGGAGAGAGAGAATCTTTTTTTTTTTTTTAAGATTTTATTTATTTGTCAGAAAGAGAGAGAGAGCACAAGCAGGGGGACCAGCAGGCAGAGGGAGAAGCAGGCTTCCCGCTGAGCAAGAAGCCTGACATGGGACTCAATTCCAGGATCATGACCTGAGCTGAAGGCAGACACTCGACTGACTGAGCCACACAAGCATCCAGACAGAGAGAAAGAAAGTTAAGCAGGCTTCATGCCCAGTGCAGAGCCCAGCACTGGGCTTGATTTCACATCCCTGAGATCATGACCTGAGCGGAAATCAAGAATTGGACACTTAACCAACTGAGCCAACCAGGTGCCCCTGGGGAAATATTTCTATATTTCACTAGCATTAAATTAATATAAGTCTAAAGCTGATTATGTTAAGATATAGATGCTAATTCCTAGAGTAACCACTAAGGAAATAACAATAACAAAAAAAAAGCTGAAAATTCATTTACATAAAGTGCTACAGTCGAAATATTTACTTAGTGCAAAAGAAATCAGCAAATGAAGGAAAGAGAAACAAAAAAGATATAAGACATATAGAAAACAAAAAGTAAAATGGCAGATGTAAATTACACCATATCAAAAATAAGATTATATATTTATGAATTAAACAATTCAGGGGGCACCTGGGTGGCTCAGTGGGTTAAAGCCTCTGCCTTCGGCTCAGGTAATGGTCTCAGGGTCCTGGAATCGAGCCCCGCATTGGGCTCTCTGTTCAGCAGGGAGCCTGCTTCCCTCTCTCTCTGTCTGCCTCTCTGCCTACTTGTGATCTCTCTCTCTGTGTCAAATAAATAAATAAAATCTTTAAAAAAAACAATTCAATCAAAAGGCTGTCATACTAGATTTTAAAAATCCAACTATATGTGGTCTGTGGGAGACACTTAAGATTCAAAGATATAGAGACTGGGGGCGCCTGGGTGGCTCAGTGGGATAAAGCCTCTGCCTTTGGCTCAGGTCATGACCTCAGGGTCCTGGGATCGAGACCCGCATTAGGCTCTCTGCTCAGCAGGGAGCCTGCCTCCTCCTCTCTCTCTGCCTGCCTCTCTGCCTACTTGTGATCTCTCTCTATCAAATAAATAAATAAAATCTTAAAAAAAAGATTAAAAAAACAAAGATACAGAGACTGAAAGTAGAGGGATGAACAAAGATGTATCATGCAAATAACCACAAGACAGCCAGAGTGACTACACTAATAGCAGGCAAAATGGGTATCAAAACAAAAAAAAAGTTAGTGGAGATAAAGAGAATCACTTTAAAATGATAAAATGACCAATCAATCGAGAAGATATTTAAAAACAGAGTACCAAATGCATGACTGCAAAAACTGACAGAAATAGTAAAATTGGGGCACCTGGGTGGCTCAGTGGGTTAAAGCCTCTGCCTTCGGCTCAGGTCATGATACCAGGGTCCTGGGATTGAGCCCCATATCGGGGTATTAATCTTCATGACCCTGAACTAGACAACAGTTTCTTAAATATGACATCCAAAGTATAAACAACAAAAGAAAAAATAGAAATTCTCCCTAAACACTTCCAAAAACTAGAAAAGGAGGGAAGACTTCCCCACTCATTCTATGAGGCCAACCAGTATTACCCTGATAACAAAATCTGATAAAGACAGGACCAAAAAAACTACAGACCAGTATCTCCAACGCAAATAGATTCAAAAATCTTCAAAAAATACTAGCAAACCAACGCCAGCAACATATAATATGAATTAGACACCAGGATCAAGTAGTATCTATCTCAGGAATACAATGCTGATCTAACATTCAAAGGTTAAAGAAATAGGGGCACCTGGGTGGCTCAGTTGGTGAAGCGTCTGCCTTCAGCTCAGGTCACAATCCCGGGGTCCTGGGATCGAGCCCCAGAGCAGGCTCCCTGCTCAGCAGGGAGTCTGCTTCTCCCTCTCCCACTCCCCCTGCTTGTGTTCCCTCTCTCACTGTCTCTCTCTCTGTGAAATAAATAAAATCTTAAAAAAAGGAAATATACCATTACAAAAGAATGAAGAGTGAAAACCACATGGTCATCTCAATAGATGCATAAAAAACATGAGACAAAATTCACCAGTTTCTTGATAAAAACACTCAACATTCCATGAACAGAAGGGAATTTCCTCATCCTGATAAAAGGAATCTATGAAAGACTCATAGCTAATATTATAAATAATGACAAAAACTAAATACATTTCCCTTGAAATAAGGAACAAGACAAGGATGTCTGGTCTCACCATTTATGTTCAACATTTTACTGGAGGCTCTGGCCAGGGCAACTAGAAAAAAAAAAAAAAAGAAACAAAAGATATCTAGGGCGCCTGGACAGCTCAGTAGGTTAAGTGTCTGCCTTCGGCTCAGGTCATGATCCCAAGGTCCTGGGATCGAGTCCCACATCAGGCTCCTTGCTCAGCAGGGAGCCTGCTTCTCCCTCTGCCTGCTGCTCCCCCTGCCTGTGCTCTCCCTCTTACTCTCTAATAAATACATAAAATCTTAAAAGAAAAAGGAAAAAGAAAACAATTCCACTGACAGTGCTATTAAAAAAGAATAAAATACTTAGGAACAAATTTAATAAAAGCAGTTTAAAACTTATACTTGGGGGGCGCCTGGGTGGCTCATTCGTTAAGCGTCTGCCTTCGGCCCAGGTCATGATCCCAGCGTCTTGGGATCGAGCCCCGCATCGGGCCCTCTGCTCGGCAGGAAGCCTGCTTCTCCCGCTACCATTCCCTCTGCTTGTGTTCCCTCTCTCGCTGTGTTTCTCTCTGTCAAATAAATAAAATCTTTAAAAAAAAAAAAAAAAAAACTTATACTTGGGCTATAAAATATTGTAAAAACTGAAATAAGATCTAAATAAATGGAAAAGCACCCCATGCGCATGCATCACAAATTTAATATTGTTAACATGGCAATACTCCCTAAACTGATCTGCATGTTCAACACAACCCCTACCAGAAACCCAGCTGACTTCTTTGTAGAAACTGATAAGCTGATTCTAAATATCATATAGAATTGTAACAAACTCAGAACAGCCAAAACAATCTTGAAAAATAAAAAAGTTGAGAGCCCTCATGCTTTCATATTTCCAAATATGCTATAATGCAATAATAAAGACAGTATGGTACTTTAAAAAAATAGACATATACATCAATGGAATAGAAATGACTGTCCAGCAGAAAACCCATATACCTGTGGTTAACTAATTTTTTAAAGATTTTATTTGTTTATTAGAGAGAGAGAGAGAGAGTGAGCATGAATGGGGGGAGGGGCAGAGGGAGAAGCAAACTCTCAGCTGAGTAGGGAGTCCCCCCTGGGGATCGATCCTAGGACCCTGGGATCATGACCTGAGCCTAAGGCACAAGCTTAATTGACTGAGCCACCTAGGCGCCCCATCATCTGATTTTTGACAGGGGTTTCAAGGCCATTCAATGTGAAAAGAATGACCATTTTAGCAAATCATGCTGAAACAACTGAATATGCAAAAATATATATAAATAGGGGCACCTGGGTGGCTCAGTCTGTTATGCGTCTGCCTTCGGCTCAGGTCACGATCCTGGGGTCCTGGGATCAAGCCCCATGTCAGTCTCCCTGCTCAATGGGGAGTCTGTTTCTCCCTCTCCTTCTGCCCCTCCTCACTGCTCATGCTCTCTCTCTTTCAAATAAATAAAATTTTTAAAAAATATACATATTACTTGGATCCCTACTGTGCAACTTATATTAAAATTAACTGAATATGAGTTAAAGTATTATATGCAAGCTAAAACTATAAACTCTCAGGAGAAAATTTAGGGGTAAATTTTCATGACCTTGTATTAGGCAATGATTTCCTTTTTTTTTTTTTAAATATTTATTTATTTGACAGAGAGAGAGAGATCACAAGTAGGCAGAGAGGTAGGCAGAGGGGGGAGGGAAGCAGGCTCCCTGCTGAGCAGAGAGCCCTATGCGGGGCTCCATCCCAGGACTCTGAGATCATGACCTGAGCTGAAGGCAGAGGCTTTAACCCACTGAGCCACCCAGGTGCCCTAGGCAATGATTTCAGATATAACATAAAAAACACAAGCAACAAAAGAAAAAATAATTAAATTGGAATAAAATAAATTAAATTTTAAAAAACTGTGCTACAAAGAACACTATTAAGAAAGTGAAAAGAAGGGCACCAGGGTGGCTCAGTCAGTGAAGTGTCTGCTTTCCGTTCAGGTCATGATCCCAGAGTCCTGGGATTGAGTCTCGCTTTCGGCTCCCTGCTCAGCGGAGTCTTGCCTCTGGCTCCCTGCTCGGGAGGGAGTCAGCTTCTTTCTCTCCCTCTGCCTGCAGCTCTCATTTGTGCTCTCTCTCAAATAAATAAATAAAATCTTTTTAAAAAAGAAAATTAAAAGACAAACCATAGAACATGAAAGAATATTTACAAGTCATATATCTAGTAACAGACTCTTATCTAGAATATGTAAAGATCATATACAACTCAATAATAAAAACACATATAATCCAATTTAAAAATAGGCAAAAAATCTAAATAGGCATTTCTCCAATAAATATATACAAATGACTAATAAGTCCATGAAAAGATGCTCAACACCATTAGTCTTTGAAGAAACGCGAATCAAAACCTCAACTAGATAGCACTTAACACCTAAGATGGCTAGAATAAAAATGTCAGATTCTTCTCAAGTGCACCTGAGACAGTTTCTGTTAGGCCACAAGTTAGCTCCAATATATTTAAAAACATGGATATCATTCAAAGTACATACTCCAACCACAATGGGATGAAGTTAGAAATAGAACAGAGGGAAAACTGGAAAATTGACAAATCTGTGAAAATTAAATAACACCTCTTACACAACCAATGTACGCAAGAAGAAATCACAAAGAAAATTAGAAACTACTTAGAGATAAATGAAAATTAAAATGCAAAGTACCAAAACTTATGAGACACAATGAATGCAATGCTAAGTAGGGAATTTATAGTTTTAAGTATTTACATTAGTAAACAAAAAAGATCCCAAAACAATAACATAACTTTATAACTTAAGGAACTGATAAGAAAAAAACTAAACCCAAAGCTAGTAGAAGGAAGGAAACAATAAAGAATAGGTAGAGATAAACAAAATAAAGACTAGAAAGACAATAGATAAAATTAATGAAAAGAAACCAAAAATTGTTTTTTTGAAAAGATCAATGAACTTGAGAAACCTTTAGCTAGATGAACTAAGAAAAAGAGAAAGAAGGCTCAAATCATTAAAATTAAGGAGGGAAAATAAAATAAGATGAAATAGAGAGGGGGGCAAACCACAAGAGACACTGAACTTTAGGAAACATACGGAGGGTTGCTAGAAGGGAACAGGGAGGTGGGATGGGGTGATTAGGCATTAAGGAGGGCATGTGATGTGATGAGCACTGGTGTTATTTGCAACTGACAAAAATCACTAAATTCTACCTCTGAAACGAATACAGTATATGTTAACTACACTGAATTTAAATAAAGAATTTAAAAAATTAAAGTGGTGATATTACCAATGATTCTACATAAATAAAAAGAATTATTAAAAGAGTACTGTGAACAATTGTACACAAATTGGATAACCTAGATGAAGTGGATAAATTACCAGAAACACAAAACCCACCGAGACTAAATTATAAAGAAAGAGAAAAATCTAAATAGACCTATAACCAGTAAAGAGATTAAAGCAACAAGGCGCCTGGGTGGCTCAGTTGGTTAAGCAACTGCCTTCAGCTCAGGTCATGGTCCTGGAGTCCCAGGATCAAGTCCCATATGGGGCTCCCAGCTCTGCGGGGAGTCTGCTTCTCCCTCTGACCTTCTTCCCTCTCATCCTCTCTTTCTCTCTCTCTCTCTCTCAAATAAATAAATAAAATCTTTTAAGAAAATTAAATTAAATTTTTAAAAAAAGAGATTGAAACAACAATCAAAAATTTCCTGACAAAGAAAAGCCCTAGATCTGATGGCTTCACTGCTGGATTCTACCAAACATTTGGAGAAGAACTAATAAAAATCCTTCTTAAACTGTTCAAAAGAGGCACACCTGGGTGGTTCAATCGGTTAAGGGTCTGCCTTCTGCTCAGGTCATGATCCTGGAGTACTGGGATTGAGCCCGACCTTGGGCTCCCTGCTCAGTGGGAAGTCTACTTCTCCTTCTCCCTCTGCCCTCTCCCTGCTTGTGCTCTCTCTCTCAAATAAATAAGTAAAATCTTAAAAAAAACACTTAAAAAAATGAAGGGGAAGAGACATTTCCTAACTCATTCTCTGAGGCCAAAATTACCCATACCAAAGGCAGAAAATACACCATTAGAAAATGACACCTCAATATCCCTTATGAACACTGATTAAAAAAAAAAACCTGAAAAAATATTAGCAAACTGAATTCAGCAGCATACTTAAAGGATTATACACCACGACCATGTGATTTTTGTTCCTGGAATGCAAGGATGTTTCAACATATGAAAATAAATCAATGCAATATGCCACAATAACAGAATGAAGGGAAAAAACACATTATCATCTCAAATGATGTAGGAAAAGCAACTGACAGAATTCAACACCCTTTCATGATAAAAAACACTCAACAAAATAGGAACAGAAGGAAAATGTCTCCACATAATAAAAGCCATATATGAAAAACCTCCAGGGAACTTTATACTCAATGGTGAAAGACTGAAAGCTTTTCCTCTAAGGTCAGGTAGAAGGCAAGGACACCCGCGTTGGCCACTCTATGGAAGTTCTAGCTATTCAAGCCATTAGGCAATAAAAAGAAATAAAGGCATTCAAATTGGAAAGGATGAAGTAAAATGATCTCTATTGGCAGATTATATGATTTAATATGTAGAAACCTTGAAGATTCCACTAAAAAACTGTTAAAATTCATAAATGAATTCAGCAAAGTACCAGGATACAAAATGAACTTATAAAAATCAGTTCCATTTCCAGACATTTCTGCAAAGAGGACATCCAAATGGCCAACAGACACATGAAAAAGTGCTCAACATCACTCAGCATCAGAGAAATACAAATCAAAACCACAGTGAGATACCACCTCACACCAGTCAAATGGCTAAAATTAGCAAGTCAGGAAATGACAGATGTTGGTGAGGATGTGGAGAAAGGGGAACCCTCCTCCACTGTTGGTGGGAATGCAAGCTGGTACAGCCACTCTGGAAAACAGGATGGAGGTTCCTCAAAAAGTTGAAAATAGAGCTACCTTACGACCCAGCAATCGCACTACTGGGTATTTACCCTAAAGATACAAACATCGTGATCCAAAGGGGCACGTGCACCTGAATGTTTATAGCAGCAATGTCCACAAAAGCCAAACTATGGGAAGACCCTAGATGTCCATCCACAGATGAATGGATAAAGAAGATGTGGTATATATTTACATACAATGGAATACTATGAAGCCATCAAGAGAAATGAAATCTGGCCATTTGCAATGGCATGGATGGAACTGGAGGGTATTATGCTAAGTGAAATAAGTCAGTCAGAGAAAGACAATTATCACATGATCTCTCTGATATGAAGAATTTGAGAGGCAAGGCAGGGGTTTGTGGGGGG
>CM053612.1:13445816-13469134 GCA_028646535.1 Procyon lotor | reverse complement strand
CAGATAAAGCCAGCCGATCTCCTTTCTTCGAAGTCCCTGCCCCTGGGGTCAGTGTAAGGTAACACTGGCAGGACCTTCAGGGAATACCCTACCGCCGGAAGTCAGGATTGATGACCTCCCATTCCCTCCTGGTTGAAGCCCCTTCCTCCAAGATCCCGTGAGGTCTGCAAGGGACAGCTAAGTTTTTTATATTCCTGCTTTTATATCACATACTACGCACTTTTATGCTTTAATAATTCTGTAAAGGAAACCGGAATAGGGACACCTAGTGGCTCAGTCAGTTGGGCATCAGCCTTCAGCTCAGGTCATGATCCCAGGGTCCTGGGATAAAGTCTCACATAGGGCTCCTTGCTCAGTGGGGAGCCTGCTTCTCCCTCTGCCTGACACTCCCCCTGCTTGTGCTCTGGCGCTCAATCTCTCTCTGTTTCTGACAACTAAATAAATGAAATCCTTAAAAAAAAAAAAAAATGAAAAAAAAAAAGAAAAGAAACCAGAACAGATTTCAACTGGTTTTATATAAAGCGAGGTCAATGCCAAGGACAATAAAGATCTGTGGCCCCTAACACCCAGTGGACACAAGAGAGTATCTGTGAGACAGGAACTGACCCTGTGTGAGCGCCACGCCCCTTGTGGCAGGGGTAGCAGGAGAGGGTGGCTCCAGGAGGCTCCCTGGTAGAGAATAGGTACCACATTTATATAACAATGGAAACAAAGCTCTAGTACTGGTACTCCCCTAAGGCGAGGAGGTGGAAGAAGTTTTATAGCAATAAAAAAATCACTGAATTGGGGGCGCCTGGGTGGCTCAGTGGGTTAAAGCCTCTGCCTTCGGCTCAGGTCATGATCTCAGGGTCCTGGGATCGAGCCCCGCATCGGGCTCTCTGCTCAGCAGGGAGCCTGCTTCCCCCTCTCTCTTGCCTGCCTCTCTGCCTACTTGTGATCTCTCTCTGTCAAATAAATAAATAAAATCTAAAAAAAAAAAAATCACTGAATTATTTGATTTTTTTTTCAAGAAGTCACATTATCTAAAAATGTTTACTGCAGCAATTAAGGAATGTATGGATCCAAACATCATAATCAGAAATTTGAGGTTTTAGGGGCGCCTGGGTGGCTCAGTCGGTGAAGCTTCTGCCTCTGGCTCAGGTCATGATCCAGGAGTCCTGAGATCCAACCCCACGCAGGGTTGGGCTCCCTGCTCAGTGGGGATTCTTGCTTGTCCCCCTTCCTCTGCCCCCCCTCCCTGCTCCCCCACACTCATGCTCTTTCTCTCTCTCCACAAATAAATAAAATTAAAAAAAAAGAAATTTGAGTCTTTAGACTCAGCAGCCTTTTAAGAACAAGTTAGAAAGATTACTGTCGGGGCGCCTAGGTGGCTCAGTGGGTTAAAGCCTCTGCCTTCGGCTCAGGTCATGATCTCAGGGTCCTGGGATAGAGCCCTGCATTGGGCTCTCTGCTCAGCACTCTGCCTGCCTCTCTGCCTTCTTGTGATCTCTCTCTCTGTCAAATAAATAAATAAATAAAATCTTAAAAAGGAAGAAAAGAAAAGAAAGATTACTGTCAAATCACTGTACCAACACACACAATTTTAGAATGTGAAAATCACCCCTGCTGGCTTAAGAGTTACAACTTCTCCAAACATTTCCCAAGCTGTTGAAATAACTAAGTCTTAATTTATATTACAGGAAAACCTACTAGCAAATTTCTTAGCAATAGAAGAATTCCTAACTCTGAAAGTCAGGAGTTCAAGAATATCAAGAACAGCTGAAGGGGGAGGAATGCATGTATTTTGAAACATATTTTAGTCTTCAATCTAGCTTGCAAGCACTTTTAATAAAAATTCACTTCCTTTCTTGGAAGGAGGTCTCATTTCTTTCTGATAATATGATTTCTTAGAAAGAGTAGATTATATACATTTCTTCCACAAGAGAAAAGACGTCAGTACCACTTGCCTGACAGCGACACACAGTCAGT
The DNA here is from genome assembly GCA_028646535.1 of Procyon lotor. Classification (NCBI taxonomy): domain Eukaryota; kingdom Metazoa; phylum Chordata; class Mammalia; order Carnivora; family Procyonidae; genus Procyon; species Procyon lotor. The sequence goes on along the minus strand of CM053612.1, from coordinate 13,467,166 downwards.
GTGCAGAGTACAGCTTAGGGAAGTTCAACTGTGTCACAAATGGTTGCTGATGAAAAATATTCAGACTACCCCAAAAAGAAACCTGACAAATCTTCCAGCGAGCATTAAAACCCTCAGTTTATATTCCTCAAACTCATAAAGAGTATCTGTGCAATACCCATAGCTTAATGGTGAAAGAATAAATGCTTTACCCCCCATGATCAGAAAAGAGACAAAGATATTTTATAGATTTCCCCATTCTATGAAGGGAATCGTCTAAAATGTGCCTTTTTGTTTCTGACTTATTTCACTTAGCACAATGTTTTCGAGGTTCATTCATCTTGTAGCATGGATCACTATATCGTTCCTTTGCATGGCCAAATAATCATTTGTTGGAGATATGAGTTGTTTCTTCCATTGGGCTATTATGAATAAGGGTAAAATTCACATTTGTCTGCAAGTGTTCGTGTAGACGTATGTTTTCATTTCTTTGGATATATGCTAGACCATTGGTAATTCTATGTTTACTTGTTTGAGGAACTGCTGGACTAGTTTGCAAAGTGTCTGCACCATTTTACATTCCCGTAATGTTTGAGGGTTCCAGTTTCTCCATATTCTCTCCAGCACATATTCATTTCTGTTTTGTTTTGGTTTTTGTCTAGCCTAGCGAGTGTGAAGTGATACCTTATTGTGGTTTGGATTTGTATTTCCCTAGTAACTAATGATGTTGAGCATCTTTTCATGTGCTTGTTGGCCATTCGTATATCTTCTTGGAGAAATTTCCATACAAGTCCTTTGCCAATTTTTAAACTGGGGTTTTGATTTTTTGTTATTCAGTTGCGAGCATTCAGTATATATGCTGGATATTAGAATGATCAACTGATTTTTGCCAAAGACACCCAGACAATTCAGTGAAGAAAGGAAAATCCTTTTAATAAATGGTCCTGGGACAGCTGGGTAAGCACATGCCAAAGGATGAAAAAGGACTCTTACCTCACATCATATACAAAACTTAGAGTGGATCAAAGACCTAAATGTAGGTCCTAAAACTATAAAACTCTGAGGGGCGCATGGATGGCTCAGTCATTGAGCGTCTGCCTTCTGCTCAGGCTCAGGTCATGATCCCAGGGTCCTGGAATGAGCCCGGCATAGAGCTCCCTGCTGGGCCCGAAGCCTGCCTGCTTCTCCCTCTCCGGCTCCCTCTGCTTGTGTTCGTTCTCTCTCTCTCTCTCTCTCTCAAATAAATAATTAAAAAAAAAAAAACACTATAAAACTCTTAGGAAAAACATAGAGATGAATTTTCATGATCTTGGGTATAGCCCTGGTTTCTTACATACAAATCCAAAGTACAACTAACAAAACAAATAGATGAATTGTACTTCATCAACAATTTTACAATTTTTGCATCAGTGGACGTCAGGCGCCCCAGGGAGATGCGCAATGCGTGGTAGGCGGTGCCAGGCGCTCTGGGGCGTCCCGAGTGCCACCTGCTGCGCCGGGTCGGGGACCTGTGCGCACACGTGTGCGCCCAGGCCGCCTGGCACCAGAGGGTCCATTACCAGAGCCCTCTGCGCCGCGCTTCCCGTCGCTCGAGGTGGTGGCTGTGGGACTCGTCCCAAGCGTCCTGGCCCGTCGCGACTCCGTTTGCTGTGAGCCCAGCGGCCCCGGGTGCGCGAAGCCGCCCCTACCGGCGACCCCGGAGACCGAGTCAGACCGCGGCGGGGCGGCGGCAAGTGGACAGGCCCGGGGAGGAGGTGACGGGACGTGGAGGGCCGCAGTGTTCCCGCTTGACCGCGGGCCGGAGGGACGGAGAGGAGCGGCGCCCCGAGGTGCGGGCAGGCGCGGGAGGGGGTGGCGGAGGACTGTCCCCGCCCGGCGGGGGCACAGGGACTGGAGTCGTCCCCTGCTCGGGCCTCTCGCGAGTCGTCCCCAGCTCGCGGCTGCGCTGCTCTCGCGGCTGCGGTCCCCTGGGGTGCTGGCCGAGTTCCCACGGCGCCCCCCTCTCTCCGTCGGCCGCTTCTCCACACCCCACGTCCTCGCTCAGCTCCGCACATTCTCCGCCGCCAGCTGCTACCCACCCGGCTTTACCCCAACCCGCCGAGGGGGCCCCAGGGACAGTGAGAGGAGCCGTTGCCTTCAGGACGCTTGGAGAATATTGGTACCGGATGGAGAACCGGTTCCCAACTCAGGTTCAGCCTCTTGAAAATCAGTACTCGAGAGACAAGTGATGGTGGGAAAGGAAAAGTTTGCTTTATTCAGGAAGCCAGCAGTCTGGGAGGATGGTGGGCAGAGGTCTCAAAGACCATAGTCCCATCCAGGGGGAGCCTGAGGGTTTTAAAGGGGAAGACTCGGGGGGGGGGGGGGCTGTGCACAGGAGAAGCAGACAGACTTGGACAGACTTGATGGCACCAGCAGGAGCTGTTTTCCAAGGCAGTCAGGCCTTATCTTCTGGGAAAGTCTAGGCCTTCGCTCCTCAAGGCCAGTGGTCTGCAAATCTCAAAGAAAGTAGGTTAGTTCCACCGCAGACCAAGGGACTTGGGTCAGTAAGCAAGGAGCACCTAAGCTTAAAGCAAGTTCACCCTTAAGACCGGTTGGAGTGTGCTGCTACAATGTGACATTCCCATACTAAAATGCCCAGTGCTCTGAATTTTTTTTTATATAAAACAGAGCCAGCAAAGAAGTAACGCTGTAGTTTCTACCTGATATTCTCATGAGCCTCAGAATGAAAAACATGGGTGCCCTCAATTTCCCAAGGGCTCGAATCCGGTTCTTAAACAACGTCTTTCACCAGGATAGCAACTAGGTTTTCCAGAGGGACATAGCCAGGCCTAAGGACAGGAGTCCTGGTTCCGGAGGGACCCAATTCTGCATCACCGTTCCCTGGCTCTTGTTTCTGGTTAAAGGTGGATGACATGGGACCTGCCGCGGGATCTCACCACCTCCCAGGCCGGGAGAGCATCCCCATTCCGCATTACCACACGTGGAATCCCCAGCGTAACTAACCCAAGAAAGCTGCTTGGTCATAAAAACGTATCAAACCGTAGGAGTGAAAATGCAGCTTTTATTTTAACAGCTGAAGCAAGGCTATTGTTATTCTAAACCGTTTTTTTTGCATTTTCCAAAATTGCGCGCAGGCATAAGCACGTAGGTTATGTGATTTTTTGGCAAGGGCCACCTCCACCCTGGTGTGGCTCGTGTCAGCATCCACAGCCACCTGGACAGATCCAGATCATTCCTGTGGCTCCCTAGCTGCCTACCGAGTAAAAAGCTCAGCACGTTTTTGGAGCCCAGGGTGGGTTTTAAGTATTCGTCTGCCTTCCTCTTGATGCTCGGGATGGGTGTACTGGGACGGACTTCAGAGTGTCCTCTCTCCATTACTCATTGATGCTCCGGATGGCTTCGCAAGGAGCACAACGGAGGAAGCCTGAAAAAGATGAATTGATCCAGTGGGCCCAGGGGTCCCTTTCCCCGGCCACCTCCCGGCCACACACATTGTCCCGAGTCATCAGAGACACGTCTGTCTGGGAAATGCCCACCTCCTCATGTCTTCCACTCTGTCGTATACATGGGTCTGCACCTAGAATCTATTCAGCTCCACTGGCATATTTTCAATTCTTGTTTTAGTTGCTAAGTCTGTGGTGTAGATTTTTGTAAGTCACCATTACAGCAGCCCCAAATATGTTCTCCTCCACTGAATTGAATAATCAGCTCATTTTATTTTGTGGCAAGTGAAACCTGGTATGGTTCATGACTGTGCTTGCACTGAATTCGTGGATTTATTTTGGGGAAAATTTATAGGATCACAATAATGCATTTTCTTCTCCAGCAAGAAATAGTATTTTTTTTAAAGATTTTATTTGTTCAATTGAGAGAGAGAGAGAGAGAGAGATGGGGGCGGGGTGGGGGGGGCGGCAGGGAGGAGAAGGAACAGAGGGAGAGGGACAAGCTGACTCCATGCTGAATGCGGAGCCCTAACCGGGGCTCGATCCCACAACCCTAAGATCGCGACCTGAGCTGAAACCAAGAACGGGACACTCAACAGACTAAGCCACCCAGGCATCCCCAAGAAATGGTATTTTTAGCATCAAAACAGTTGGCTCATTAAAAAGCTTCATGCATATTTCCCTCTATTTAAAAAAAAAATCAGGGGCATCTGGGTAGCTCAATCAGCTAAGCATCTGACTTCAGCTCAGGTCACGATCTCAGAGTCCTAGGACGGAGCCCCACATCAGGTTCCCCACTCAATGGGGAGTCTGTTTGTCCCTCTTCCTCTCCCTCTGCCCCTCCCCCTGCTTGTGCTCTCTCTCTCAAATAAATAAAATATTTTAAAAATAAAATAATAAAAAAAATTCACATGTTTTGTGGCCAGTATGAACTGCATATATTATTTCTATTATTTCATATTTTATTCTTGGAAAAGTATACAATATCTTCTTTTTTAAAAAAAGGATTTTATTTATTTATTTGAGAAAGAGTGCACGCAGAGGGAGAGGGAGAAGCAGGCTCCCTGCTGAGCAGGGAGCCCAACTCGGGACTCGATCCCAGGACTCCGGGATCATGACCTGAGCTGAAGGCAGCAGATTAACCAACTGAGCCACCCAGGTGCCTTCCAGTATCTTCTTTCATGTCTTTAATTTGCATCTAACCTTACTTTTTGGTAAAACATCGAGGTGAATGACTTGACTATTCTAGAAACATTGACTCAAGAATACAAAGGCAATTTTTCAAATGTCCTTATGTAAATAAAATCTAATATCTCAATAATATGAAATAAGATTCAGCTATTGGGATGCCTGGGTGGCTCAGTTGGTTAAGCCGCTGTCTTTGGCTTAGGTCATGGTCCCGGGGTCCTGGGATCGAGTCCCACATTGGGCTCCTTGCTCAGCGGGAAGCCTGCTTCTCTCTCTGCCTGCCACTCTTCCTGCTTGTGCTCTCTCTCTGACAAATAAATAAATAAATAAATAAAATCTTTAAGAAAATAAGATTCAGCTATTAAAAAGGGTAAGGGGGGGGCACCTGGGTGGCTCAGTCGGTTAAGCATCTGCCTTTGGCTCAGATCATGATCCCAGGGCCCTGAGCTCAAGCCCCACATGGAGCCCCACAGAGGGCTCCCTGTTAGCAGGGAGTCTGCTTCTCCCTCTTCCCCTCCCCCTTGCTCTCACTCTCTCTCAAATAAATAAATAAAATCTTTAAAAAAGGGGGGTGGGTACCTGGGTGGCTCAGTCGGTTAAAGCCTCTGCCTTCGGCTCAGGTCATGATCTCAGGGTCCTGGGATCGAGCCCCACATCAGGCTCTCTGCTCAATGGGGAGCCTGATTCCTCCTCTCTCTCTGCCTGCCTCTCTGCCTCCTTGTGATCTCTCCCTCTCTGTCAAATAAATAGATAAAATCTTAAAAAAAAAAAAAAAGAGCAAAAGGGGTCCTCTATGCACCCACATGGAAACAATCTCCAAGAAGTTGAAAGAAATTGAAGAAAGAAATTAGAAAAACAGTATGTGTCTTTTTTTCTCTGTTTTTTCTTCACAGAGTCATCTATACAGATAAAAGTAAACGCAAAGAGTAAGATCTGAAAATTTTACAGTAAGCTGCTAATAATGCCGGTTCTTCTGGTGCAGGGGTGTAAGACACTGGAGCACAGGGAATGAAGGGGTTATGAATTGATCCCTAAAATGTGATTCTTGTATTTTCTCCAACAAGAATGTAAAAATATGTGTAAGTGAGTTCTGCAAAATTCTTTAAGTCAAAGAAGTTTCCTTAGAAGCATAAATTTGAGGCAGAGAGAGGTGCCAACACCAAGGCGGTTTGACCCACACTCCTCTGCTCTGGCTATTTTCTCTGAGGGAAGGGCACCGGAGCTCAGAAGAAAGGCACTAAAACCCAAATCAAATGAACGGGGAACCAACCTATAAATGGAGTTCAAGGCGAGAGAGCAGACCTAGCCAGGAAAGATTCTCCACCCTTGTCTGTGACTCCAAGAAGTTTCACTCAGGAGGGGGTGAGGAGGATTTGACACCCACTATCTGGTCTTTTACACACAATAGCTCATTTAACTTCCCCCAGCGTTGGTGGGTGCCGCTGTCACGCCCATGTGTCCAGGGCAGGGAACCAAGGCCCAGGAGAGGTATGGAACTGGCCCAGGGTCACACAGCTAGCCTGTGGCACAATCATGATAGGAACCCGACTTGTCTGGCTTCAGAGCCCCATCCTTCCACGCCTTCAGGATGCTTGCCCTTGATCCTCGTGGACGTCAAGGAGGCAATTCTCATCTTTTTATTTATTTTGGTCACTGAGCACAGTATCTTTGTGTCTTTACATGGTTCTATCCAGGATGGAAAGAAACCCAGATGACTGTGCATTCCCTGCCACTCAAGAAAAGGAGTGTGTGACTGGGTCCCTCTTTGAGGCATCTGTGCCTCAGTATCCTCAATTGTTACGTGAGACAGAGTGGGGCAGCCAGTGGGGAGGCAAATCACATCTCATAATACTCATTTGTGTCCCTCGCCAGAGTAGCGCTACAGCAAACGAAAGCCTGTCCTCCCCATCGGTCCTCCAGCATCCTGTGAAAATCCACGTCCTACCTCCAGACAACACCCATGCGGGTCACACTTTAATGTCAACAATACGGCCGTGGGACTGCTCGGCTTGAAGCTCCTGCAATGGCATGTGCTGTGGAAGTGAACTGCTATTGAAAAAGCAGGAATCAAAAAGAAAAAAAGAAAAGAAAAGAAAAGAAAAGAAAAGAAAAGAAAAGAAAAGAAAAGAAAAGAGAAAGAAAGAAAGAAAGAAAGAAAGAAAGAAAGAAAGAAAGAAAGGGAAAGAAAAAGAAAGAAAGAAAAGAAAGCGAGCAGGAATCAAAAACTTACGACGTACTGGAGGGTGACTAACATAACGTAATAAAAATAAAATGAAATAAAATTAAAAAGCAGGAATCTAAGAGCCATGACTACGTGCTGGATCCAGAGTTCGGGGAAGCATGGAGAATCCTACCTGGGACTGGGTTCCCTTGCCGCTCTCACTGGGTGATTGGATCTCGAGGCCAGAGTCACTGACCATTGCCCAGTGGACCTTTTGAAAGGCAATGAATGCCATTAAGACATTTTGGTGAGCCCCACGGGGAAAGCGTTCACGGAGAGATTTTGCATCATCCAGCGAAGAGGTCTGACACGAGACAGGTCCGTTGCCAGGAGCGGGGTGCGTTGCTGGAAGCGGGTATGGAGATGGCACCCAATGTAATAGCTGCCCCTCTTCCAGCGCCCCTCCCCCACTCACCGTGGTCAGCCCTGAACTAGGAGTGACCCAGGTGGTACTAGTCAGTATCCATAGCCTGCCATATGTTGCGTGTGGTCACAAAGTTTTGAGAACCATTGTGAGTCACCATGACTCCTCTGGGCGCTTAACCAATCAGGCCCTGGGACTTAGAGCAAAGTAGAGGCAAAAAGAGGAAAGGGAAAAATTTCCTCTGCTTCAGACCAGTTGTTACTCCTGAAGGAAACACGGCGACTCAGAACAGCCCCTGTGGGTCGGTGTAAAACATAGCCAGCCAAATGCCACGACTTCATTGGCCTCACAAAATAAACTGGCCTGACCCTGTCCCGCCCCCAATCGTGCTGGGTAATAGTGGCAAGGAGGACTGACACTTGCCCACGGGGTCCAATGCTGCTGCGTGAAGTGGTTACTACCCTTAGCTCAGGCAGTTGTTTTGCGTTGTTTTTTTTTTTTTTTAAGATTTTATTTACTCGTTTGACAGACACAGTGAACAGTGAGAGAAGGAACACAAGCAGGGGGAGGGAGAGAGGGAGAAGCAGGCTCCCCACCGAGCAGGGAGCCCGATGTGGAGCTTGATCCCAGGACCCTGGGATCATGACCTGAGCCAAAGGCAGACGCTGAACAACTGAGTCACCCAGGCGCCCCCAGGCAGGCAGTTTGATTTCCAGTCCAAATTTGTGTGACCGCAGGCGAGTCCTTTAGCTTCTGGGATCCACAGCTTTTCCTCCTTTTGAGAGTGAGGAAGACAACCAGACTTCTTCCCCCAGGACTCAGTGAGGCTTCACTGACAGGATGCTCCTAAGGCACTCTGAACGGTGGCCAGCACGGAGGGAGTGCTCGGGGGACAGCATTTCTTACTGCCACCATCTCAGTCAGCTCTCTCATTGTTTTTTTTTTAAGATTTTATTTATTAATTTGACAGAAAGAGATCACAAGTAGGCAGAAAGAGGGGGAAAGCAGGCTCCCAGCTGAGCAGAGAGCCCAATGTGGGGCTCGATCCCAGGACCCTGAGTCCATGACCTGAGCCGAAGGCAGAGGCTTTAATCCACTGAGCCACCCAGGCGCCCCTCTTGTTGTTTTAAAATGATTTATTTTTCTAGAGAGAGAGAGACAGAGCAAGGGGAGGGGCAGAGGGAGAGGGAGAGAGAATCTCCAGCAGAATCCCCACTGAGAATGGACCCACCGCCTCCCACCCCGACAGGGGCTCGATCCTAGGACCCCGAGATCATGAGCCAAGCCCAAATCAAGAGTTAGCCGCTTAACCAACTGAGCCACCTAGGCACCCCACCCCGACATCTGTTTAAACAGAGCTCCTGATTCTCAGGATTATTAGGGAAAAGCACTCATTGCACTCCTACGGCACAACCAAGGGGTTCATTCAAACCTGAGTTAGGCCTGGGGTCCTTAAACCCAGTAAAGCAATCATTGCCATAAATAAAGACCCTAACTTTAATGATATAAAGCAAACAGGGGTGCCTGGCTGACTCAGTTGGTAGAGCATGCAACTCTTGATCTCAGGTCCGCAATTTAGAGCCCCACATTGAATATAGAGTTTACTTAAAACCTGGATACAGTGGGAAATATTTTTTTTAAAGATTTTATTTATTTGACAGAGAGACACAGAGCGAGAGAGGGAACAGAAGCAAAGGGAGAAGAAGGATTCCAGAGCCCAATGCGGGGTTCAATCCCAGGACCCTGGGATCATGACCTGAGCCAAAGGCAGATGCTTAATGACTGAGCCACTGGGGCGCCCCTACAAGGGAAAATATTAAAAAACTGAAAGGGGGGTTATCTCTGGGTGGCTCAATTGGTTAAGTAGCATCTGCCTTGGCTCAGGTCATGATCTCAGGGTCCTGGGATCAAGTCCCACATCAGGCTCCCTGCTTAGCAGGGAATCTGCTTCTCCCTCTCCCTCTGCCCCTCTGCTCATGCTCTCTCTCTCTCAAAAATAAATAAAATCTTTTTAAAAAAAGATTTTCTCTCCCTCTCCCTCTCCCCCCTCCCCTTCACCCACTCACCTTCACTCTCTCTCTCTTTCTCTAAAAAAAAGAAAAAGAAAAAAAGAAAACTGAGAGAGGTCCACAGTTTGACCCAACTGGAAATTCAACATTTACTAGAATAATATATATAAAAAATAAAATTAAAGGATAATGATGGCGGGGCACCTGGGTGGTTCTGTGGGTTAAAGCCTCTGTCTTCGGCTCAGGTCATGATCTCAGGGTTCTGGGATCGAGCTCCACATTGGGCTCTCTGCTCGGCAGGGGGCCTGCTTCCCCCTCCCTCTCTGCCTGCCTCTCTGCCTACTTGTGATCTCTCTCTCTCTCTGTGTCAAATAAATAAATAAAATCTTAAAAAAAAAAAAAAAAGGATGCTGATGGGCGTTTATGTTCTAGGCTTGGAATGAAATTTATCATCAGTTGGTGAACCTTCACGGCCTTAATCAGTATTGAGACTCAAAGTACAATTGTACCTGGGGTTTCCACTAAATGTAAACAAAGTACCTCCATACTCTTAGGGTAGTTACCAAACATAAAATAGAGGTAAATAAGTGTAAGCCACCCAAAATACTGGAACTTTTTCTTTGCCTAAATTTTCCATGGTCAAAGGTCCCACTGCCCTTAAATATCCCATAGTGGACATGGACGCTTTGACCCACTGAGTAAAAAATTAGAATTAAGTCTTTGTCACTTACGGTTGGCTTGACAAAATGGAACCCCATGGAACTCCCCTTTCCTCTGCCTGAAATAGTTTATGAAACCCAATATAAATTAAAATAGGGCCTTAGTATTGGAAGCTATTATGCACGACCTATTTATAGAAGTCGTAATTCCCCCCACTACCTCTCCATTCAACAGTCCACCCTGGTCTGTTCTTAAACTTAGAAAAAAATGAATGGCACTCCATGGTAGGAAGAATCCATTCTCTTGCGTTTTCCAGCTTCTAGAGGCTGCTCACGTTTACTGGCTAATAGTTATCACTCAGACCTCTGCTTCTGTCCTCACAGCTCCTTCTCTGACTCTGACACGGCTCTGACTCTGGTCACAACCCTCTCAGCACCCACAACGTTAAAAAAAAAAACAAAAAAACTGCAACATCTTTAAGTCACTTTTGGTTTGTGGAAACAGCATGTTCCTCATTTAAAACTTTCATTTGAGGAGGGCACGTATTGCATGGAGCACTGGGTGTAGTGCATGAACAATAAATCTTATAACACTGAAAAAATAAAATAAACCTTTTTGGGAGGAAAAAAAGAGAAAGTTTCATCAAGTAAAGAAAATTAAAAAAATAAATAAAATTATAATTTGCAAATTAAAAAAAATTTCATTTAAAAAAATAAAAAGAAAGGGGCACCTGGGTGGCTCAGTCAGTTAAGGGTCTGACTCTTGAAACTCAGCCCAGATCTTTTTTTTTTTTTTTTAAGATTTTATTTATTTGACAGAGAGAAACACAGTGAGAGAGGGAACATGAGCAGAGGGAATGGTAGCGGGAGAAGCAGGCTCCCTGCTGCACAGAGAGCCCGATGCGGGGCTCGATCCCAGGACCCTGGGATCATGACCTGAGCCGAAGGCAGACGCTTAACGATTGAGCCACCCAGGCGCCCCACCCCAGGTCTTGATCTCCAGGTCATCAAGCCCCTCGTTGGGTTCCACACTGGATGTGGAGCCTACTTAAAAAAATAAATACATAATAATAAAATAAATACATAAAAAATTTAAAAATGAAAATTGTATTTATGCCCATTTGTGCTGATACTTTCAAATAAGCCCACTTTGAATGCAGTGCCCTGCAATACAAGGCCCTAGAATCTGTCCATATTGCAACACAGGGGGCACTCCTAGTAGTGCCCCCCAGAGACCCTTTCACTATAGAAGCTCTAGAATAGTTTTTTTTGTTTGCTTTTCTGTTTTGTTTTTGTTTTTGTTTTTTACTGCTGGCAGTCTCTGAACCATCTGTGAGTCCAGGATCCTCTAATGCAAGCACTTGGCCCCATGCTGTGTGTTATAAGAGGGGCAATCAGTGGCCACATAGTGGGCTGTCCTGGAAATAGGCTCGGAGCCTGTGATTCTCCATACCCAGCTATCAGTTATGCCTTGGGTCAGGGAAGCAGCAGCCCACAAGCTGTGCAGACACTGAGATCTCCTTGCTATATAGTACAGCCAAATCTGGTCCCTCTGGCATATCTTACCTGCAGGAGAGGGTGGTATTCTCTGCCCTCACTCTCTCCAGGTGTGATAGTGCTGAAGTAGGTCATCCTTATCGTGGAACCCTTGACCTAATGGGGAAGCCCATGGGAAAGGCAAAAGGAGTTTGTACACCTTATGACCAGCATCATATGCAATGGAGCTTGACCAAGAAGACTCTCAAAAGGATGAGACTCAAGGATAAACACATCTGATCGAACCTCAGACAGTTGCCTTAGGACTAGATGGCCTTGCCAACAATCTCCTGAATCCGCAAATTTTCACAGATTCTTTGGCCATCGCCAATGGTCTGGCCATCTGATCCAGCCAATGGCACCAATAAGAAGTTCTTATCTAGGGTTTCTGACATTTGGGTAAAGAATGCTGGCAATGTCTTGCCTCACAGATGCCAAAAGCATTAATCAGGTATGCAAGGCTCATTCAACATTTGAAGACTGATTAATGTCATCCATCACATCAAGGAGAAGAGGTGGCAACAGAAAACCTGGTCCCATACCGGAAGGGACAAAGAGCATCAGCTGCTCTAGCCGACTTAGGGCTTCATGGACCCTCTAGGGCCAATGGCAGGAGGAAGGAGGACAGCAAAGACAGTCCTGCATGCTCCTCTATGCCCTGCCAAAGTAGGCAGGTGAGGCTCAGAGGGCACTGCCAGGGAACGATCCCCAGCCCCCAGACATTCAGTTCTATAGTAGCATCTGTGCTGACAAACTTCCAGAAATCTGGTTCTTCTAGAAACCCAAAGACCTCGAGATGTGATGCCTGGGAATACCACTTGGTTTGTTTGTCCCTAGAGCTGACTCTACCCTTGTTTCCTTGGGAGCATGCCCTGGAAAGAAGTCACTCTCAGACACAATTAGCTGACATATATTCTGAAAACTATGCCAGGATGCTGAAGACACAATTTTGGAAAACGACAAAAGAGCTCACAGCCCAACATGGAGCACCAGAGGTGGTTCTGAAGCTAATGAAAGTGATACACAGATTGGGGCCCCTGGGTGGTGCAGTCAGTGAAGCAGTCGACTCTTGGTTTTAGCTCAGGTCATGATCTCAGGGTTGTGGAATTGAGCCCTGAGTCAGGCTCCACACTCAGCATTTGGATTCTCTGTCCCACTCCCTCTGCCTGCCACCCCACAGCTCATTCTCTCTCTCTCTCTCTCAAATAAATAAATAAATAAATAAATAAATAAATAAATAAATATTTCTAAAAGGGTTATATGTAGGGTGAGCTGACTTTTATCTTCTACCTGTGGCTTTCTGCATACCCTGATTTTTCTTCCAACTTTTAGGTTTTAATGCTTTCAAACCTACAGAAGAGTTAAGAGACTAGTAGAATGAACCCCCATATACCATTTACCTAGACTCAACAATTGTTCCAAGTTTACGGCGATTGACCCGCCAATAGTACAAGTTTGAACTGTGCACACAGGTCTACATATAAGCAGATTTTTTTTCAGTAAATACAGTACGGTATAAATACAATACAATATGTGATACATATCACATACGAAATGTGTGTTCATTGACTATGTTATCAGTGAGACTTCTGGTCAATAGTAGGCTACTAGTTGTTAAGTCTTGGGGGAGTCAAGAGTATTTAAATTTTTTTTTTAGCGTAGTTGACGCACAATGTTATATTACTTTCAGGAGTACAGCATAGCGGCTGGACAAGTTTATGTTACCCTATGTTCAGCACAGCATAACTAACTACCACCTGTCACCATGCAAAGCTATGACAAGATTAGTGACTATATTCTTTATGCTGTGCCCTTCATTCCTGCGACCTATCCATTCTGTAACAGGAAGCCTGTATCTCCCACTCCCCTCTGTCCATTTTTGCCAATCCCCCTACATCCTGCCCCTCTGACAACCATCAGTTCTCTGCATTTATAGGTCTGATTCTGCTCTTTGTTCAATTCTTTTGCTTTTTTAAATTGCATGTATGAGTGAAATCATATGGGATTTCTTTCTCAATCTGACTTATTTCACTTTGGATAATACACTCTAGGTCCTTCTATGTTCTAGTAAATGGCAAGATATCATCTTTTTTATGGCTGCATAATATTTCAATGTGCACATGAAATGATGCTCAACTTTGCTCAACATCAGGGAAATGAAAATCAAAACTGTAATGAGATATCACCTTACACTGGAATGGCTAAAATCAAAAAGATAAGAAATAACAAGAGTTGGCAAGGTTGTGGAGTACAGGGAACCCTTGAGAACTGTTGGTAGGAATAGAAGTTGGTACAGCCACTGTGGAAAACAGTAGGGAGTTTCCTCAAAAATTAAAACTAGAAATACCATATGATCCAGTAATTCCACTACTGGAGAGTCAATAGTCTTACTCATTTTTTTAAAAAATATTTTATTTATTTATTTGGCAGAGAGAGAGAGAGAGAGAGAGATCACAAGTAGGCAGAGAGAGAGGGGGAAGCGGGCTCCTCGCTGAGCAGAGAGCCCGATGCGGGGCTCGATCCCAGGACCCTGAGATCATGACCTGAGCTGAAGGCAGAGGCTTTAACCCACTGAGCCACCCAGGCGCCCCCTTATTCAAATTTTTTATTATGTGTTGAGGAGGAATGGTTGGTGCCCCAACCACCATTTGCTTGTTCAAAGATCAACTGTATTATATTTGGTCTTCTCTCTCTCATTCTGTGCCTCTCTCTGTTTCTGTTTCCCTCTCTCTCTCACATACAAACATATTTTTATAGTTACAATTCTTCTATCAGCCCACAATCAAAGTTTCCCAATTGTCTCAATATCATCTCCTTTGCGCCTTGTTTGTAATCAAAGACTATACAAAACAATTACTTGTCATGACTCTATAGTCTAATTCGATCTAGAAAACATCCACACTTCTCCGGTATTTTTTCCTTGCAACATAGTGATGTTTTTGAAAAGTTCATTACAAGTAGAATGCCTCTAAATTTTGATTTGTCTGATTTTCTTTAGTATCAGACCAAAGTTAAACATTAAAGAGTTCTCCATTGTAATTTCTCCATTGTAATTAATGGAGATTTCTTCATTTCTCCATTGTAATTAATGGAGAATATCCTGTTTATAATGAATAAGGAATCTAAGAGTGTGTAAATGCATGATTTTCTTACAATTTTTCACTCAGTGATTTTAGCTCTTTTCCTAAATAATTGTAAGGGTGAATAAAAATGGCGATGTTTCTAAGGTGGCTGGGTGACTCAGTCGGTTAGGCATCTGCCTTCAGCTGGGGTCATGATCCCGAGGTCCTGGGATTGAGTCCCACCTCAGGCTCCCTGCTCATTGGGGAGTCTGCCTCTCCCTCTGCCTGCCGCTCCCCGTGCTTGTGCTCCCTCTGTGTCAGATAAATAAATAAAATCTTTTTTAAAATGATGATATTTCTAAGGAGATCTTTTTCTCCTTCACCTGTTAGTTAACATTATTTGCTCATCATGATTTAAACTTTCTGCACTTTTCATGAACCCTTCAGCTTAGAGATGTTGTGGAGGGGTTTTGTTTGTTTTTCTGTTTATATTTTGACCATTTAATTACTTTTGAATATGTCACTCTTCACAAGTTAGGACGCAGAATCAAACCGCAGCAATCTAGTTTTCTTGGGGTCCAGGCCCCATCTTGCCATCTTCAGCAGAGTGATATCCTAACATAAGGGGCGTAAAACGGGTTTATAATCTCTAAATAATACCTACTTATCTACATTTTCCCTCAGGAAACTCTGCCCTCCAAAGTCCAGTCATTAAAGGCAGGATACTCAGAACATCTTGATCTACGAAGGACAGAATGACCCAAATTGTGTGCTGGCCAACATACTAGTGAGGCAGATTAGAGGTGGGTGAGGACTGGTGAACAGAGAAAGTGTTTCCATTTTGAAAACTGGCTCTGAAGTTTTAAAAATTTCCTGTTACCAGGGAGCCTGCATGCCTCAGTAGATTAAGCATCAGACTCTTGATTTTGGCTCTGGTTGTGATCTCAGGGTCGTGGGATCGAGCCCCACATGGGGCTCTGTGCCAGGTGTGGAGTCTGCTTGACATTCTCTCTCCCCTCTCCCTCCACCCCTGCCCCTAACCTCCTCTCCCTGCCTAAAAAAAAAAAAATGCCAATTACCATCAAGAAGAAAGCAGTAAAAAGTATTGCACACGTGTCTACGCGGCTACTTGACTTTGCCAAAGTGTCCCACTAGAACGCAGTTAGAGACGACTGTCAGGGATCAAATGCTTAGATAGTTTCAATATACATTCCTTAGTAATAAGAAATGTGACATACTGCATCCCTCTGTCTGCCACCAGAACACATAAGGACGGACCATAAGGACTATTTAAAAGAAATGCTCAAAGCTATAAAGAGTGGTGGAAGCAACACACCCCACTACAGAATAACCTCCGACCTTCCTGTCGGAGTAAGAGGGCTACTCTTCCGGGATGGATATTCAAGTGGCCAAACTTCTCAGCAGCTTTCGCCAGCCAGGGCCAGGAGGTGAAAAAGCTGAAAAGAGTGTCATCTGCTCAACGTAAAATCAGGGTCAGCTAACACCTTCGGAACGAGCTCAGAATCTACCCATTGTTTGTTATAAACATTTGCAGTAAAGGCCCTCTTGTGCCATCTCAGGAGGGCTTTTCTTAAACTGAAGGTCCATGTAGCCCTAGTCTGCGCTGGAGAGCCTTAAGCATTTGGCTTTACTATGGGGAATTCCAGCAGCTGACTGGTTCGAGAAAGCATCCGACTGGGCTGCCTCAGCGACAGTCAGAGCACGCCAGGCAGGCCCCCTTGAGCTCCCCACGGCCAACAGCTGAGGTGCCCCAGGCCACCTGGCATGGTCTCATCTAACTGCCCCAACCCGGCTGCCCAGCCCCCAGATCTAACCATCGAGGCACCCATCCATCTCATGAGTGCTCCTGCTGGGCACTGTGTGCACGGAGTTTTTAGAAACTGAGTTACTCGGCCAGAGCTGGAATTCGGACTCAGATCCATCAAACTCCTGAGCCCTTTTTATTCGCCTTTAGACCACTTGGCCTATGTGTGTTTTCTATTTCATAGAGGACTCGATCCTTTTGGTGTTTTCTGATAGCTGTCGATACTAAGGTCTCTGAACTCTGTTACTACAATAACACCTAAGCCGAGCACATTTCATGACAATGGATGAATCCCAAAGGGTATTTATAATGCAAACAGCAGATATGGAACCTCAGGTTGACCTGGAAAGATGTCGCCGGGCTCCCACCGGGACCAGGAAGCACCAAAAGGACCCTGAAGTTAACTGGGTCACCACCAGCCTCCGGTGGCTAAGTATGGGACCGTCGTGAGATGAAAGTTCCACACAGGGGAGTGGGGGCTCCTGGGGCCTCTGATCTGCTTTGAACAACCAGGGCAAATCTCACTGGAGCCTAAGGCATCTATTAAATAATCGGAGATGACCAGAACTTATGAAAGCAGGATGTATTGAAATAGTAGAAATATTTTTTGGAACCAGGTCGTAGAATATATCGCTATTTTGTCCTTTTCTGTAGCTGATGCCCCCACCATTGTATGGATTTACTATGTTTCTTTGTCCAGTCATCAACTGCTGTATATATGGGTTGTTTCCTCAGGGTAGCATGAATAAAGGTGGTAATATTTGTATACAGTTGCCTGTGTGGACATAGGTTTTGAGTTGTGTTGGATATATGCTAAAGAGTGGAATTTCTGGGTTACATAGTAATTTTATGTTTACATTTTTGAAACATTTTAATAATCTCATAATTTTATCTGGTCCATGGCACCCCTCAAGTTTGAGGTCAGGTCTCTCGTGTGTCTTAAGCATAAATGCCAAAACTCAAAAACGTAAATTTGAGCACAGTGGACCAAATCCCCAGGAACACTTATTAAAATGCCCCTGTTGGAGCCCAAGCTGGAGCCAATGCCTCAGGGCGTCCAGGTGCAGTGAAGAAATCTGAATGTTGAACAAGCTCTCCCAAGAACTTCTCCCCTGCCCCAGGGGAAGGTAGACAGTGCTGATTTAGGAGGTAGTGGGGCCTCTGCCCGGGCCTGCCCCTCTCCTCCTGCCGGCCTCCCGCTGAGCTGGCTCTTGGGGGGTGCAGACTCCCAGTGGCCCCGCCCTGGAGCCACCAGGGGAGCCCCCCCTCCCCCCCCGGACTCAGTAGCTCCCATCCGGCCGAGGCCAGGCCAGGGGACTGACCCCAGCAGCACGGACCCAGCACCATCGAGAGGCTGGAGGCAGTGAGGCCTAGGGCCGGAAGCACAGACTCCCCGAGGGCGGGTGGCGGGGCTCCCTTGGGTGGCTCACAGCCCGCCACAGCTGCCCCCAGAGAGGGGTGGGAGCGGGTAGGAGAGACAGCACAGGGCCACTGCGCATTCGCGGGAACGGATGGGGCAGTCAGTCCCTGTGCATCCCAATCCGGGAATTAAGGGCCATGGCCTGGTGGGTCCCTGTGTATCCGTGGGCCCGAGAATGGAAGGACCGCTGCGTGGACCATCCCTGTGCGTCCTTGGACACAGGAATGGAAGGCGCACAGGTCCCTGTTTATCCCTAGGCGGGAGAATGGAAAGTCCATTGCGGTACTCATTCCTGTGCGTCCCTGGACGCTGGAAAGAAAGTGGAGGCAGGTCCCTGCGGGTCCCTGGGAGTGGGAATGGAAAGGACGGTACGAGGCGGGTCCCAGTGCGTCCCCAGACGCAGAAAAGGAACGGGACGCAGGGCACTGTGTGTCCCTGGGCACAGGAATGAAAGGGGCGGCTCATGGAGGGCCCTGTGGGTCCTAGAGACACTTGCTTGCCCAGCGAGCTGGGACTCCTTTGTTCTCCAAGGCCATGGGACCCGGTCGCTTCCAGCCCTGACTTGGTATTCAGTGGTTGTAGGTGTCACTTGTGACGCGCCTCTGTCCTTCCAAAGAGCCCAGGGACGAGAGATGGGCGGTGGGCCCCTATCCAGCCCAGGTCCCCGCCGCCCCCCCTTCGATCCCGCCGGGCCTTCCCAGGGTTGTCCCCGGCCGGGGGTGCCCATTGGGGCGCTGGGACATCCTTTGGGGTGCGCACTGGGGCCATGCCCGCGCCCCGGGCAGCCGATTTGTAACCGGCTTTCAGACATTCCCGTGATGTATCCCCTGCCTTTCCCCAAGTGTCCGCTTTGCACACACCCTCTTTATCCGTGGGCCATGTGAGCGCAGGCTCGCTCGGGCTGGTTTGGGGAGAAGCTGGGAGTCCTGGAGTGAAGGAGAGCCTCCCACAAAGGCTGCTTGCAAAGGGTCCCCAGCACAATGGTGGGAAGCAGCCCAGAGACCAAGGATAGGGCAGGAGTGCTCCCCATAGAGGAAGCCAGCTGCAAACATGGTCAGGTGGAGACAGAGGGGATCCTGGGATGACCCCTGTGCTCCACATGGGAACCGCACAGACCCTGTCCTCTCATGGTTCACAACAGACACGGGAATAAGATCTTCTAAACTCTAAACTCGAGTTTCTCAATAACAGGGGGCCACGGATCCTTGGAGGAACAGCTGAAGCAAAGGCATTTCCCATTTGCAACCAAACAAACCAAAGAACCACACGTGGAACACCACCAAGAGGGGCTGGTGATCCCGGGAAAGCCTGTGCACCAGGAAGACAACCTGTCCCAGCCGTGCGGGCAGCCATGGCAGGGAAATGAACAAACTGCATGCTATTAGGAACATAAATAGTAATAGATGAAACCAGTCACGATGAGAGACCTCAAGGCCCTGTATTGACATGACCACCCCAGTGATGGGGAGGACAGTAGGGTCACCGAAGTGGGCACAGATCAGATTCCAGGTCCATTACTGCAATGTCACTTTTTAAGAATAGCTCAGGCAGCAGGCCAGCCTTGGCCCAAGGGCCATACTTTGCAACCTCTCTTCAAGAGGACTGTCTTACTTCCTTTCCTTCAGTGCACTGACCCCTAAGTGAGCTGCTCGCTCCCGGCACACCTGTTGGGAAGCTCTACCACAGAGCATGGGGGCTCAGAAACCGGCGGTGCCGGGTCCCTGGGTTTTCATGCGACTTGTTAAAACCTCGTCGCTAACGCAGCCCAGATGGATGCTTCCTGCTCCCTGGTCCTGGCGCCATGACATCATCCATTCAGGGAGGCCAGGCTGATGCCCCGACGGGGGCCAGAGATGTGGTCGAGGACTGTGGTGAGCCACTGTCCTCTCAAGATCATGCTCTCCCAAGGAACCCGGTGGGAGACGACGGGGGTAGGGGAGGAGCTGGGAGAATCCACGGTCCCTGCATCTCTCCTGTCCAGTGGTGGGTTTCTCTGGGGTTCCCCTGGGGCTGGCGCTGCTTCAGCAGGACGAGTTCAGGGGGACCTGAAGCCGACAGTACTCCCACGGGCCCCACCCCCTCCCGTGACTGCTTGGCTCAGGAAGCCCGGTGGGCAGGGACAGAAGGCAAGTTCCCTCAGGGCAGAGACTTCTGTCCTCTTGGTTCAAGACTATAAATCAGTGACTTAACAGTGCCCAGAACATAAAAGGGAATCAGTAAGAATTGTGGAGCGAACCAGTGGGTGAAAGCCTATGTTCTACAGGATCCGCACTCCAACTATGTACCTGCAGAGAGGAACTAACCACTGGACGGTAGGGAGGTCACACTTGCCCTGTACTGCAAACTCAGTAGCAAGCTTTACTTATCAACTGACAGGTGATTATGGCACCAGGCAGGCTGGGGTGCTACTGGGGGGTGACGCCGACCACAGAGGGGACCCTTCGGAGCCTGCGGTGCGCTCATCCTGTGGAAGGAGGCGGGGGCCCACGGCAGGGAATGGCTGCTGGGCCTTAGGGTCTGGGGAACACCAACCGGGTGCCCGCTCTCCCCTGGGCGGTTGTTCCCCTGCCGCCGGCTGTAACCGGGAAGTGATGACGCCCCCACCCCCCTGCGGGGTTTTCTGAGGGCCATGTGGCACGAATGCCCAGATGGCCCTGAGCCCGGTGCTTGGCAAAGACACGGGCTCGGCCCATCGGATCCAGGCTTCAAGGCAGGACCGCCATTCCACCCCAGAGAACCTTCTCCGTGTTCACAGTGCCCCCGACACAGCGATGCCTGCCCTGGTGTCCCCTGAGTCACCCCTCCCCCCAGTGCCAGACTCTGGGGCAGGATTTCAGGATACAAAGGGGAGCCACTCACATGTGGCCCCGGGCCTCCTTCCATCACTGACCTAGGACTTGACCACTTGGCTTCAAATATACACGTGTTTGGGAAACGAAATCAAATGCACCCCCTAATCAGGGAGATCCAGCATATGGGGACCCAGGAAGGAGTCCGCTGGAGCTGCTGGGAAATGCAGGGGAGGGGAAGCCCCCCCCCAGGCTTCTCTGCCAGTAGCTATTCTTGTCTTGGGTATTAAAGACATTGATGGAGGTAAATCTTTAAAGTTATCAAAATGTTTGGGGTATCTGGGTGGCTCAATCGGTTTAGCATCTGACTCTTGATTTCAGCTCAGGTTAAGATCTTGGGGTCGTGAGATTGAGCCCACGTCGTTCTCTGAGCTCAGTGCAGAGTCTGCTTGAGATTCCTTCTCCCCCTCTGCTCTTCCCCCTGCTCATGCTCTCATTCTCTAAGATTAAAAAAAAAAATCTTTTAAAAAATTATCACTATGTTTGTAACAGTTTTTTATTCAAGAACCTTAACACCTTCACCATGAGGACCTAGCCTGTGCTAGAACTCTGGGAAGTCCTGTCGGACAAGGAAAACTGGAACAGAGTATAGGGGAGAAAGGAATCCACCCCCCTTATCCCGTGTGACACCATCAGAAACAATGGTAAAGGTAAAAGAACCTGTTAACTTCACCCCAGTGGCCATAAAAACACACAATATTTCTGCATGATTTAGCACGACTTGAATCTTCCAGGAAAGCCCTACTTTGGAACAACCTGGGAGCCTGGGTGGCTCAGTTGGTAAAGTGTCTGCCT
>CM053612.1:13416025-13445716 GCA_028646535.1 Procyon lotor | reverse complement strand
TGGCCACTTTGGAAAGTCACAGCCCAGCTGAGCTGGTGGCTGTCACCCTCACAGTGAGTGTCTGCATAGATGCAAGCCCATGACAACCTCATGAGGTCTTCGGGTGCGGCCAAGTCCCAACGTGTGTGTTTGCATGCTCGTTCGATGGTGACAAACTACATTCCCTTTCCTTTATATCCTTTCTGGGCTCCACTTGACTCGAGTTGGCAACATGTTCTTATAAAGAGTCAGATGGGGAACATTTTAGGCTTAGTGGGCCACATTCAGTCTGTCCCTTACTGCCCTTCCTCCTTGTTTTAAAAAACAAGTATCCAATTATTCACTTAAGTATCCAACTCTTGGTTTTGGTTCAGATCTTGATCTCATGGTTCTGAGATCGAGCCCCGCATCCGGGCTCTGTGCTTAGTAAGGACTCTGCCTGAGACTCTCTCTCCCTATGCCCCTCCCGCTCCTGCTCATTCTCTCTCCTTCAAATAAATAAATAAG
Source organism: Procyon lotor (assembly GCA_028646535.1). Classification (NCBI taxonomy): domain Eukaryota; kingdom Metazoa; phylum Chordata; class Mammalia; order Carnivora; family Procyonidae; genus Procyon; species Procyon lotor. The sequence goes on along the minus strand of CM053612.1, from coordinate 13,445,230 downwards.
CCTTTTAAAAAAACATTTTCTTAAAGATTTTACTTATTTATTTGAGAGAGAAAGTGTTGAGAGCACGAGCAGGGGGAGAGACAGAGGAGGGGCAGAAGGAGAAGCAGACAAATAAATCTGAACAACCACCACTATCGTCTAACAGGTTAAAAGTGCCGCGGCTCCCGGGGTAGAGAACAAAGGCTGTGGCCAGGTCTGGCCGCACCCCCACACGATACTGATGTTACTGGAGGATGGAGGTGGGTTGGTTGTGTTCCCTAGGAATTCCATGTAAGTGTATCAAAGGGGACGTATAGAGAGACTATACGTCTCTCAATAGAGAGACTATTTGTCATCGCAGAAGGACTGAGTCTGGTACCCGGAGAAGCGAGCCATGCACTGATCCAGGCAGAAGACAGATTGAAAGGACGCCGAGATCCTGGGGCCAAACAGGACACGGAGACAGACGTCTGACCCAGTGGCAGCCGGCTCTTCTTCTTCCCCGGGGGTCCTCACCCCCAAGACGCCGAAGGTGACGCCCACCTTTGGCCCTATGGGCTTCGGGCAGAAGTCCTCCCTCTGGGACACCACACCTCTCTGTGCGGCAGCCCCGGTGGCCTCAGCCAGCTCTCTGTCTGCGGGGACAGGATGCTGAGTCACGGCTCCCACACCAGCAGCTCAGGGACTAGGTCCTTGGAGAGCGGGTCTGGCCGCAGACAGCAAAGCTCCCAGGCTCCGTGGAAAGGCCGGGGAGGCCTGGCTGCTTCTTTGTACGGGAACTGCCCCGAGCACTGGCAGAAGGCTTCTCGGTCAGCGTCACAGTCTGGAAACCCGGGGCCCATCTTCAGCGAGGCCTGGATCGCACAACCCACGGCCACCGTCCCCTTCTGGCGGGGTGCCATGGCTCTGGGGTCCCAAGTCTCAGATTCCAATGTGCTTCTCTGTGCAGGCATCAGGGGGAGCCACCCACAGTGGACGGGACCAACAGCAGGGGTCACCCCAGGCCACATTCACCTCCCTTAACTTGCTCACTTTCCACCAAGCCCTCGTGCAGCAGACCTTGAACTTCCTGGTGGGTCTGAGCCACTGATGGCAAAGCCCTGGACTCGCTTTCTAGAAAAGTACACAGACACATTCAATTCTGTGTCCAGTTTCCAAAAGCTTCCTAAAACATCCCAACTCATCCCCAGACCCTCTAGCACTGTGCTGCCCCATAGGGTAGCCGCTAGAGCCATGGGGACATGAAGTGCAGAGTGATTCCAGTACACAGTTCTGGTCCCCGCTACATTTCATGCGCTCCCCCCGGCCCTCGGTGCAGGAAGTTCTTCCAAGCAGCTTGGCTCTAGACTCACCAAGGCTAAGAACACCTGCCTTGAGGAGAACCCAGCACCTAGGTACTGGCAGGACATCCCCACTCTCAGGCTAATGCAGGCTGTCTTCTGCTTCGGTGAAAACACGGGCCACAGAGGGTGTGGGGAGCAATACCGAGAACTCTGGTGAATAACCCTCCAAGTCCACGTGGCCCTGAGTCCCCCTCGGTCCCCTTCAGCTACGGGCATGTCAGCTAGAGCCTCATCTCCACAGGCCGCCGAGCCACAGCCCTGCATGCTTCTCTGCAACGGATACTTCCGCCAACCACCTGCCTGCCCCTCGTGCTGTGATGGAGCGGCATGGGCCTTCTCATGACAACCCACTGCCACGGGCAGGCCACCAGCCATCAGGTCTGCACTGGTCACTGAGGCCACTGATCCCATTCATGGTGCTTTGTCTCCCCGCTGTTCCAAGTCTCCCGCACGTGGCAGGTCATGTGGCGCTCACCCAGCCCGAGCTGGTGGGGACTAGCACAATGCCCTGGGTACAGATGAGGGGACTGAGGGCAGAGGCTCAGGAGCATGGAATAAGCTCTCCCGGGTCCCATGGTCAATGTCACAGGGAAATGGGGACGAGGCTACAATGCACAGGCCTGGCGACACTGGGGTCTACAAACATCCAAGTGCTCCAAGTGCGATGTCTGAGGCCACGCTTGTGGTGACAGAAGTGGTGTCATGCGTCTCCTCAGGACTTGAGACCCAGACCAGCCCTCACGCTCTCCCTCTGGCTGCTCTCCCACGAGTCGGGACATGGCCTCTTCCCTGGAGGGGGGCCAGCAAGAACACCCTCAGGACCCGGGCCGCCCGGTCACAGAAAACAACACGGATCCCCTCCCATCCCTGGGCAAGTGTCTTTTCTTGAAAGATGGACTGATCTCCTTGAGAGGCGGATGGTGCCGAGGGAGAGAGAGAGAGAGGGACAGACTCTCCAGCAGACCCAGGGCTGGGATGCAGCCTGACCTCCCCACCCGGAGACCATGACCTGAGCTGAAACCAGCGGTGGGCAGCTCCACCTGCTGAGCCTCCCAGCCCCTCCCACCCCACGCCAGTTTCTAAAAGGGCACCCAGTGTCCCTCCTTGTAATGTCAGCTTCAGAAAATGTCCTGTGGTGGCTGCAGCTCCGTGGAAGCGAACAGCAGCGTGCTTGGCCTGGCCCAGAGAAGCGCTCAAGCAAGGTGACTGCTCCCCACTGCTCATTCCTAGAAAGCTTCCATGTCCCTGCCTGGGCACCGAACCCCCCTCGCTGGAAGGCATCCAGGAACCTGGCTGGCTTGGGCTGTGGACCCACCCTGACCCTGCTCAGCCTCACAGTGGGCCGCCCTCCCCCGATGGGCCCGAACTCTCCACCGCATCCAGTGGGGCCCTGACTGTCCTGCCATCTCTCCATCCTCCCTTCCACAGGGAAACCTCACTGCACCCCGGAGCTCCCGGCTTCTCCCCAAACTGGCCCGAGCGAGCCCACGTTCCCACGGCCCACAGATAAAGAGGGTGTGTGCAAAGCGGGCACTCGAGGAAAGGCGAGGAGGGACACATCGCAGGAACTTCTAAAAGGCGGTTACAAATCGGCTGCCCGGGGCACGGGCACGGCCCCAGCGCACTCCCCACAAGATTTCCCGGTGCCCCAGTGGGCACTTCTGGCCCTGGACAACCCTGAGAAGGCCCCGCCAGGTCGCAGGGAGCAGCGGCAGGGACCCGGGCCAGATAGGGGCCCGCCGCCCTGTCTCTTGTCCCTGGGCTCTTTGGAAGGACAAAGGAGCGTCACAAGTGACACCTACACCCACTGAATCCCAAGTCAGGGCTGGAAGCGACCAGTCCCATGGCCTGGTGGATCCCAGCACCCTGGGCAGGCAAGTGTCTCTAGGATGCACAAGGACCTGCCTCACACCGTCACTGCAACCTGCAAGATGGCACCAGGGAAATCAAATGCCCGCGCTCACTCACCTCCGTGTTGCTCTTCCCAAGTCCATCCATAGCGGTGACTGGACGATGGCTGTCTCTGTCCCTTCCTTGGCAGCACTGTCACGGGACCCCACTACATCCTGAGATGAACTAGAAGCCTCCCAAGTCGGAAATGTTTGCACAGTTGGACATTGGCAATTAGTTCATTTAGGTGTTTGTAATTCTTTAGCGGTTTTTTTTCTTCTCCACTGCACAATACAGTCTGTAAGGTCACAGACCTATGCACTTTGCTCACGCTGTAATGTAGCAACTGGTACACATGGTAGGTTCTCAACAGCTACTCAGTTTGCACAGGCTGAGCCTTTGCTAACACATGTGGATGTCTCACGGAATGCTGATTTCCCACAGGGAGCGTTCCCTCCGCAAAATTAATCCGCACGAGGTCAAATTATGAGAAAAAAAATAAAACCATTGAATATCACTGCTGCCAGTTTGCACATTCCTCTCTGCTCTTTCTCCTTCCCTGTGCTTCTCAGTAATGAGGAAAACAGCAGAGCTGCACTCCCCTTCTTACCCTCGGTGCATTCAGGGAAAGTAGGTGAGAAGGCAAACTCCTCAAACCGCTAATGAGAATGGTGGTAAGGATAACCTCCGATATTTGTAAGCTGATTCGTAATTAAAGTGTGATGTCACAGCCATAAACGCGATCCAAGAAGCCATTGAGTAAAGTGAGCAGAGAAGCAGAAACCCAGCCTCGTAGGCATAGCCGGACTTGCTCTGGATCTCGTGGGTCCACAGGAAACGTGGACACCCAGTTCTCGGACCTTTGACTGTTATGCTAGCATCCTTTCCACCTGGTCACACCACACCTTAGCTCCTCATGGTGGAAGAAGTGAACACAAATGCTAAGATACCCATGTGTATTCATTGGCGAGGGCTGCCCTAAGGAAGTGGGGCGGACCTAGGGCAGGGGGCGGGGTTTAAACAGCAGAAAGTGACCTTGCAATTCACGATGTCAGAGCTACACACCAAGTCAACAGTGGTCTGGCTTCCTAGAGCTCCTAAGCTAGGCCTGCAGGTTTGTGTTGTCCTCACTGGCATCGGACAGGCATGTAGAGGCTGTGACTTTCTTGCACGGGGACTCTTGATGGCTGACTCCCGTTTAGCTGTCCCTGCCTCTGATCGGGACTCAGGGGAAGAAGGGGCAAGATGGCCCATCTCTTACTGGCTACACGGGGAACATGAAAGAGTTGGAGAGTAAGAGAAAAAATGTGAAAATAGGGCTCTGAGGATATGAAAAGGCAAAGACCAAGGTATGTGACCAAAAAGAAAACATTCACAGCCTTACTACGTACAAATTGTTGAGAGCTTGCTGGGAAAATCATGGAGGTGTGTATTTATTTACCCAGCAGACATTCAGTGAGCACCTTTCGGTGAGCCAGGCGTTGGCTGTGAATCAAACATGATCCTTGCCATCCTGGGGCCTCCCAACAGACTGAGAAGTCCCACCAAATGAATAATTGGTGGAATTCAGTTTCTTAAGTACATCATCCATCTTGAATTAGGTAGCAACAAGCAGAAAGTTTCATAAAATTAAACCAAAATAGTACTGGCCCCCACAAACAATTTTGAAAGGAAAAAAGGCACAATTTGTTGTTTGGGTTTAATGGTTGGGGCCTGACAAGTGCTCGGTGTTTAGCTCTTTAAAGCATTTTCTGGCTTTCTACTATAAGCCAGGTCCTGGGCTGAGTGTTCAAGGTGAAAACACTGAATAGAACACATTTTCTCATTATAAAAGACAACACCCAGTGGCCTGGGTGGCTCAGTCAGTTAAGCTTCTTTTTTTTTTTTTTTTCAGTTAAGCTTCTGACTCTTAATTTCATCTCAGAGTCATGGGATCAAGCCCTGGGCATGGAGCCTGCTTAACATTCTCTCCGGGCTGCTGGGATGGCTCAGTCGGTTGAGTGTTCGGCTCTTAGTTTTGGTTCCAGTCAGGACTCAGAGTCCTAAGATCAAGCTCCTTGCTCAGCAGGGAGTCTGCTTCCTCTCCCCCTCTCCTTCTGCTGATCCCCCCAACCCTCTCACACACACTCTCTCTCTAAAATAAATAAATCTCTTTTTTTAAGATTTTATTTATTTATTTGACAGAGAGAGACACAGCAAGAGAGGGAACACAAGCAGGGGGAGTGGGAGAGGGAGAAGCAGGCTTCCTGCCGAGCAGGGAGCCCGATGTGGGGCTCGATCCCAAGACTCCAAGATCATGATCTGAGCCAAAGACAGATGCTTAATGCTTGAGCCACCCAGGTGCCCCAAAAATAAATAAATCTTAAAAAAAATTCTCTCTCTCTCCCTCTGACCCTCTCCTGTTCTCTCTCCAAAAAAAAAAAAAAAAAGAGAGAGAGAGAGAGAGCACACAATAAAATGGAGGCAGACATGCATATAAACTAGCAAATAGATCTTATAAAATGTGCAGTTCAAGAGTGGACCATAGAATGCTATTGGAGCACAAAGGACATATTTAAAGCAAACTTGGAAGAAGGAAAACGTTTTCCAAAAGACATGATGACCATTGAAGTGAATGAGTATCAGAGGGCCTGGTGAAAAGGAGTTAACTAGGTTTTATAGAAGGCAGTGAAAGATGAGGGGAGATATTTAGAAAAGAAGGATAGTTCTTGGATAAGGCATAGATTTTCCAAATAGTGTGTTGAGAAGTTTGATATGACTAGAAGTTAGATACACTTGTGGCTAAGCGGACAAAGATGAGGCCAGAGAAGTAGGAAGAGGCCCGATCAGGAAGTATCTTGTGTCCTAAACGAAGGCATTTGAACTTCAAGCTGAAAGCACCAGAGATCTCTTGAAGAATTTTCAACAAAGAATGTTTTCATAACTGTACCCTGATCTACTCTGAAAAGCAGTGTACAGGATGGGTTGGAAGGGGCCAGAGCAGAAGAAGGAAGTCAGGAGGCTAGAGTAGACACACGCTCTTCGTCCAATATCATGGTCATCAAAATACCAACTCTCTCCCACCCTAACATCCTTCTCAGCCCACATGACCCAGGCGGGGCTCATATGCTCTCTTCCAACCTCAGAAGTGGACAGATGACCAGAGGCCTGGACAATCAAAATACCTCTTTAATATTTCACCCCAGCTCACTCGTCAGCCACAGCGATTGGGCTGGATTTGGGCTGCCCAACCCAAATGAGAAAATGGTTTTGCTGAAGCCATCAGAACTTTGGAATGGCTAACCAAAACACTTGTGTAGGCTCAGGGCTGCCAGTGGCCATCTTCCTCTGACAGAGGGCTCCTGTTGGAGACACAGGGTGGGGAGCCGAGTCCTGGCAACGCGCTGTGAACCTCTTCATCCAGGAAAGCCTGAAAAAAACTCTACTCCTCTGACTTCTAAGTTACACAAGCCAGTAAATTCTTCCTCTTCCCTTCCCCCCCTTTTTTGTTGCTTAAATTGGTGGGAGTCCAACTTCTTGGGCTGAAAACCCAGAGTTCTGATTAATCCAAGATCCATCACTATAATCCAGACCAAAAATAGAATTAAAATGGGCCAAAGTGGGATGAAGAGGGAAAAGAGACACAAGAAAAAAAAAATAAGGAAGCACAGGGGTGTCTGGATGGCTCAGTGGGTTAAAGCCTCTGCCTTCGGCTCAGGTCATGATCTCAGGGTCCTAGGATCGAGTCCCGCTTGGGCTCTTTGCTCAGCAGGGAGCCTGCTTCCCCCTCTCTCTCTGCCTCTCTGCCTACTTGTGATCTCTCTCCTCTCTGTCAAATAAATAAATAAAACCTTTAAAAAAAAATAAGGGGGCGCCTGGGTGGCTCAGTCTAGGCGTCTGCCTTCGGCCCAGGTCAGATCCCAGGGGCCTGGGATTGAGCCCCGCATCGGGCTCTCTGCTCTGCGGGAAGCCTGCTTCTCCTGCTACCATTCCCTCTGCTTGTGTTCCCTCTCTCGCTGTGTTTCTCTCTGTCAAATAAATAAAATCGTAAAAAAAAAAAAAAATAAGGAAGCACAATCTATAGGCCCTTGGGGCTGATTACATAGTGGGTGAGGAGAGGTAAGTCTTTGATGAGGTTGTACTCTGGTTTGGACCACTGTGTGTACAGTGGCAACATCCAATGAGAAAGTGAATATAGGTCCAAAACAAGGTTCAGAGGAAAAGTAGTAAGTTTGCTTTTGACTATGTTTATGCAGATAAGGGTCGGAGACTTAGGGAAGGGTCCAGACTTGGGTTGTAGCTTTAAGAGTGGTACACAGAGCTATCACTGTGGACACGTCTTGCCAGGGCGAGTAAAGAGAGCGAAAGATCAGTTTCCAGTGAAAAAAGAGTGTCAAGGACAAAGCCCAAGTGAATGACTGTTCTATGACAGCGAGCAGAGAAAAAGGAGCCACAAAGGAGACTGAGGAGAAGACACTGGAGAGGCTGTGTGGAAACCAGAGTGTGTGCATCAAGAAGCCTGATAGTAATTAGGAGTGAGAGTTTTAAGAAATCCTGAAGTTCTATTCAGTAGACGCAGTGTAATAAAAAACAAGTGAGTGGCGCTTCGGTGGCTCATTTGGTTAAATGTCTGCCTTTGGCTCGGGTCATGATCCCGGGGTTCTGGATTGAGCCCCACATTGGGCTCCTTGCTCAGCGGGGAGCCTTCTTCTCCCTCTCCCTCTGCCTGCTGTTCCCTTTGCTTGTGCTCGCCACCCCCCTCTGACAAATAAATGAAATCTCTTTAAAAAATGAATGAATGAATGAATGAATAAAAATTTTAAAATGAAGTGGTGGTGGAAAGAAAACCCTGTCAATCTCAACCAAGAATTTGATATCTGGCAAATCTATGCTTCCAAATGGAAAGAGAAATTAAGACATCCCCAGATAAACAAAAGCTGGGAGAATCTTACTAGTAGACCTGTCTCGCAGGAAACGCTCTGGTTAGTCCCACCAGCTACAATGAAAGGGTCCCAAGCAGTAAATGGAAGTCACACAAAGAAATGAAGAACAATGTAAAGTAACAATATAAGTAAATACGAAACACTTTTTATCATGTTTCTAGTTTGTAATGTCTCTATTTGCCCCACATGATTTAAAATGCATATGCATAAAACAATACTTAGAAATCTGTGTTAACTGAAATGATATCGAGGAATGTAATTTGTCACAGTACCTACAAAAGGTGGGACAGAGCATATAGGAGCAAAGCTTTCATATACTACTGAGGCTATGTTGGCATTCATTCTAACTAGATTGTTTAAGTTTAAAATGTCCACTGTAGTCCCAGGGTAAACGCTCAGAAAATAACTTTAAAAACACAGAAAAGGAAATGAGAACACAGTCCAAATGGTACCTGCAAGCAATCAATTATAAACAAAAGAAGGCAGTATTGGAGGAACTGAGGAACAAAAAGATATAAAATATGTAGAGAACCACGATAAAATGGCAGAAGTCCTTCCTTACCAGTACTGACTTCATTCTTTTTTCAGTACTGATTTTAAATGTAAATGTATTAAGCTCTCCAATTAAAAGGCAGAAATTAGTAGAATGGGCTTAAAAAACAAACCATGATCCTTCCACTGTCTGTCTACAGGACTTTCATTTTAGACCCAAAGACATAAATAGGTTTAAAGTGAAAGGATGGAAAAGATATTCCAAGCAAACTGTAATCAAGAGACATGAGGTGGCTATGCTAATATTAGACAAAATAGACAAAATAGACTTTAATCAAAACATGTTACAAGAGGCAAAGAATGACATTACATATTGATAAAAGAGTTGGTTTATCAAGAATATAACAATTAGAGGCATATGCACACCTTACAAGAGAGTCCCAAAATATATGAGGCAGTATTTGACAAAATTAAAAGGAGAAATAGTTTTACAATAGTCAAAATTTCCCTTCTCACTTTCAGTAATGGATAGAACACCCAGACGGATCACTAAGGAAATAGAGGACTTGAACGACACTATAAATCAACTTGACCTAACAGACATATATTCCAACCCCCAAAAGTAGAACATACATTTTCATGTGCACATGGACTATTCTCAGGATAGACTGTTATGTTAGGTCACAAGTCTGTAGCCCACTTTTTTTTTTTTTTTTTTTTGTAGCTGACTTTTTATTTGTTTTTTTGGAGTTCCTTATATTTTTTGGATGCCACCCCCTTATCGGATATATGGTTCACAAATATTTTCTCTCACTCCATAGGTTGCCTTTTAGCTCTGTTGTTTCATTTGCTGTGCAGAAACTTTTTAGTTTGATATAGTCCCACTTGCCTATTTTGGCTTTTGTGGCCTGTGCTTTTAGTGTAATATTTAAGAAATCATTGCCATGACCAATGTTATGAAGCTTTCTCAATATATTTTCTTCTAGGAGTTTTATTTTAAGTCTTACATTTAAGTCTTGAGTCCATTTGGAGTTGATTGTTGTGTAAAGTGTTAGATAAGGGTCCAATTTAATTATTTTTGCACGTGGATATCCAGTTTTGCCAATACCGTTTGTTGAAGAGACTCTTACCTCCCCATAGTGAATTCATGCCACCCTTGTCAAAAATCAGTTGAATATATATACATGCATTTATTTCCAGGCTCTCTATTCTGTTCCACTGGTCTATGTGTCCACTTTTATATCTGTACCATACTGTTTTGATTATTGTAGCTTTGTAATATATTTTGAAATAAGGAAGAATTATGCTTCCACGTTTGTCCTTTTTTTGCAAGATTGACTTTGATATTCGTTGTTTTTTGTGGTCCCACATGAGTTTCAGAATTGTTTTTTTCTATTTCTATTTTTTAAAAAGCCAGTGGGATTTTGATAGGATTGCACTGAGTCTGTAGATTGCTTTGGGAAGGGAACAATTTGAATACTGTTCAAATGGACATTTGAACAATATTAAGTCTTCTGATCTATGAACACAGTGTGTTTTTCCAGTGGGTTTTTACTTTCTTTCATCAGTGTTCTGTAGAAAACGGGCTAAGAACTTGAACAGACATTTCTCCAAAGAAGACATACAAATGGAACAACAGATATATGAAAAAATGATCAAAATTACTACTCATCAGAGAAATGTAAACCAAAACTACAATGAGATACCACGTCACACCTGTCAGGATGGCTATTATTAAAAAAAAAAAAAAAAAGACAACAAGGGTTGGCAAATATGTAAAGAAATTGGAACCCTTGTATACTGTTGGTGGGAATGTAAACCAGTGCAGTCATTATGGAAAACAGTATGGAGGTTTCCCAAAAAATTAAAAATAGAACTACTATGTGATCCAGTAATCCCATTCCTGAGTATTTATCCACAATTACTGAAGTCAGGGTCTCAAAGAGGTATTAGCACTCCCACGTACATGGAAGCACCATTCACAACAGCCAAGATAAGGAAACAACCTAAATGTTTAGTGACAGATGGATAAAGAAAATGTTGTATATACATGCAATGGAGCATTATTTAGCATTAAAAAAAGAAGGATGCTCATTTCAGCAGTACATCCACTAAAACTGGCCCTTTACAGAGAAGATGAGCATGGCCCCTGTTCAAGGATGCCATGCAAATTTGCGAACTGTTCCATGTTTTTTAAAAAACACCACACAGGGTGCCTGGGTGGCTCAGTGGGTTGAGGCCTCTGCCTTAGGCTTGGGTTGTGATCGTGGGGTCCTGGGATCAAGCCTCGCATTGGGCTCTCTGCTCAGTGGGGAGCCTGCTTCCCCCTCTCTCTCTGCCTACTTGTGATCTCTCTCTCTCTCTCTCTCTCTCTTAAATAAATAAATAAAATCTTTTTAAAAAATTAAAATAAAATAAAAAGCACCACACAAGGGGCGCCTGGGTGGCTCAGTGGGTTAAAGCCTCTGCCTTCGGTTCAGGTTATGATCTCAGGGTCCTGGGATCGAGCCCCCCATCAGGCTCTTTGCTCAGCAGGGAGCCTGCTTCCCCCTCTCTGCCTGCCTCTCTGCCTACTTGTGATCTCTCTCTCTCTCTGTCAAATAAATAAAATCTTAAAAAAAAACATAAAAAAAGGAAATTCTGCAAAATGTGACAATATGGATGAACCTCAAGGACATTTTGCTAAATGAAATAAGGCAGTCAGAGAAAGACAAATACCATGTTATTCCACTCATATGAGGTATCTAAAAGAGTCAAATTCATGCAGTCAGAGTGGAATGGTGGTTGGCTGGGGCTGACAGACAGGGGGAAATGGGTAGTTGCCAATCAATGGGCATGAAGTTTCAGTTAAGCAAGATGAGTAAGTTCTAGAGATCCACTGTACAACATTGTACATATATTCAACAAATTGTACACGTCACAATTTTTAAGAGAGTAGGTCTCATATTCAGCATTTTACAAAAATTAAATTAAACTTAATTTCAAAGTCCCCCCAAAAAAGTCCCCCAAAATTTTAAATGACTGAAATCACACAAAATATCTTCTCTGACCACAACAGAATGGAGTTGTAAGTCAAAGCCAGAAGGAAAGCTGGAAAATTAACAAATATGTGGAAATTAAACACACTCAAAAACATCCAAGAAGAAACTAGAAAGGAGATGAAATGTATGAAATTAAATCACAACAAAACAAAACTTACAAGATGTAGCAAAGGCAATGCTCAGAGAGAAATTGATAGGTATATATATGCACATTAAAAAAGAAGAAATAGGGGCACCTCGGTGGCTCACTGGGTTAAAGCCTCTGTCTTCAGTTCAGGTCATGATCTCAGGGTCCTGGGATCGAGCCCCACATTGGGCTCTCTGCTCAGCGGGGAGCCTGCTTCCCCCTCTCTCTCTGCCTACTCGTGATCTCTCTCTCTGTCAAATAAATAAATAAATATAAAAAAGAAATATCTCACATCAGTAACCTCACATTACATTTTAAGAAACCAAAAAAAGAAGATCTAACTAAATACAAAGCTAGTAGAGTGAAAGAATAAAGATTAGAGTGCAGATAAAGAGAGAACACAAAAATATTACAGTGAATCAACAAAACAAAAAGGTAGTTCTTTGAAAAGACCAACAAAGTTGACAAACATTCAGCTGAAGAAAAAAAAGGGGAAAGACTCAAATCACTGAAATCAGAAATGAAAGTGGCAACCTTACATAAATATAAAGGATTGTAAGCAAATACTATGAATAACTGAACACCAATAAATTAGGTAACCCAGGTAAAATGGACAAGATTGTACCAGAAGTTCTAGCCAGAGCAATCGGACAAACGAACAAACCCAAAAATCCTCAAGTTGGAATGGAAAAAGTACAACTATATTTATAGATTTCATGATCCTATAGATAGAAAATCCTAAGGAATTCACACAAACTACTAAAGCTAACAAATTCATCCAAGTTGCAAGATAAAAGAGCAACACGCAAAAATCAGTTGTATTCTTTTTTTTTTTTTTAGATTTTTATTTATTTGACAGAGAGAAACACAGCGAGAGAGGGAACACAAGCAGAGGGAGTGGTAGCGGGAGAAGCAGGCTTCCTGCTGAGCAGGGAGCCCCATGTGGGGCTTGATCCCAGGACCCTGGGATCATGACCTGAGCTGGAGGCAGACGCTTAACGACTGAGCCACCCAGGGGCCCCAGTTGTATTCTTTTTTTAAAGGTTTATTTATTCTAGGGGCTTCATTATTCTGAGTGGCTTAGTTGTTTGTTAGGTGGCTGCCTTCGACTCAGGTCATGAACCCAAGGTCCTAGAATCCAGCCCTGTATTGGGGTCCCTGCTCAGCTGAGAGGCTGCTTCTCCTTCTCCCTCTGCCTGCTGCTTTCTCTACTTGTGTTCTCGTTCTCAATCTCTCTCTCTCTCTCAAATAGCATAAATAAATATTTTTTTAAAGATTTTATTTATTTGACAGAGAGAGAGCATGAGTGGGGGGAGGAGCAGAGGGAAAAGGAGAGAATCCCAAGCAGGGTTCAAGCCCACAACCCTGAGGTCATGACCTGAGCTGAAAAATTAAGAGTCAGATGCTTAACCAAGTGAGCCACTCCAAATCAGCTGTATTCTTATATATGAGCAATGAACAATCTGAAAAGGAAATTAATGAAATAATTCCATTTACGGTAATAGCAAAAAGAATGAAATACATCCGAATGAATTTAGCCAAGGAGGCTCAAAAGTTGGAACATAAATATTACAAAACATCACTGAAAGAAATTTTAATACACCTAGAAAAATGGAAGGACATCCTATGTTCATGGAGTGAAAGACTTACTGATAAAATGGTAATGCTAGGGGTGGCTGGGTGGCTCAGTTGGTTAAGTAGCTCACTCTTGGTTTCCGCCCAGGGCATGATCTTGCAATCCTGGGATCGAGCCCTGCATCACGCTCTGAGCTTAGTGGGAAATCTGCTTGGGGATTTTCTTTCTCCCTCTCCCTCTAATATAAATAACAAAACCTTTAAAAATAAATAAATAAATAAATAAATAAATAAATAAATAAATAAAAAAAATGACAATACTACACAAAACAATCCACAAAATTCAATACAATCACTGTTAAACTTCCAATAGCCTTTTATACAGAAACAAAAGCCAACCCTAAAATTGATATGAAATTGCAAGACAAGTCAAATAGCCAAAACAAACTTCAAAAAGAGGAACAATGTTGGAGGCCTCCTACTTTCTGATTTCAAAATTTATTATAATCAAAACAGTATGATACTGGCATAAGGATATATACTGAGAAATTGAATAGAATTTGAGTCTAGAAATAAGCCTATATACCTAGAGCCAACTGATTTTTGAGAAATTGTAAGATCATTCAATGAAGAAAAACAGGCTCTTCCAAAAATGATGCTGAGACAACTGGATAGTCACATGAAAAAGTATGAAGCTGAACCCCCTACCTTACAAAGAGATACAAAAATTAATTCAAAATGGACCAAAGACCTAAATGTTCAAAGAGCTAAAACTTTAAAACTCTGAGGAAAACAAAGGTCAAATCTTAATAACTTTGAATTTGGCAGTGATTTTTTTTTAGATTTTTTTTTAGATATGACACCAAAAGTACAATCAACTAAAGAAAAAATAAATAACTTGGATTTCAGTAAAAGTAAAAAGTTTTGTGCTTCAAGAAAGAAATGCACTTCTCCAGAATGGGAGAAAATATTTATAAACCATATAGGTAATAAGGGTCAATTATTCAGAATATATAAAAAAACTACTACTATTCTACTATAAAAAGACAAACCACCCAATTAAAAAATAGGCTAAGGGCTCAAATAGACATTTGCTCAAAGAATATATACATGTGACCAATAAGCACACGAAAAGACACTCGACATTATTAGTCATTGGGGAAATGCAAATAAAAACCTCACACCCACTAGAATGGCTATAATTAAAAACGAATGGAAATTAACAAGTCCACTGCATACCACATTTTGTTTAAGAAGTCAATTCCAGATGAATTTTGGATCTAAATGTATAAGGTAAAATAATATGACTTGTAAATGACAACACAGGAAAATACCTTCATGACCTTGGCTTACGTGATCATTGCTGCACCAAGACTCCAACAGCACTAATGATAAAGGAAAATCCTGATGAATTGGAAGACATTACAACTGGGAACTTTTTTTCTTCAAAGAAGAACCCAGTAGAAATACCAGCAAGAGACTTAACAGGCACTTTGTAAAAAAGTATATTCAAATACTCACTAATCACATATTAGACATGTGAAAAGGTGCTCATCTTAATTCATTGAGGAAATGCAGATTAAAACCATAATCCTACTACTCACCAGGGTGGCTGAAATAAAAGAGCTAATTTCAAATGTTGACAAGGAGAAGGGGCAACTGAAACCCTCACACGCTGCTGGTGGGAATGCAGATTGGTACATTTTGAAAAACATTTGGGCAGTATCTAAAGAAGGTGAACATATATAAACCCTATGACCCAACCATCCCACTCCTAGAATGCACCTAATGGTCTTTTTCTTGATCTGGGTGGTGGTTACAAGGATCTTCACTTACTGAGATCAGTGAGCTGGACACTTACTGCTTGAGCATTTTCCTGTTTGTGTCAGGCTTCAACAAGTTTCTTTTAAAATACATATAAGTGGGGGAAAGAATGTCCTAAGACCATGAGGCTCTAAGTGTCAATGTGTTTCTTTTGATAATTAGTAGTATTAAATACTATCGATTAAACAACACAAATATATTATAAATTTGGGTGCTGATAAACAAAAAATATGTATTTATTGAAAATCCCATTCCTAATGATATAGATGACTTCCTCGAAATTAGTTCATACCATGAGTAAATATTAGTTATTTCCAGAATGAGGCCTGGCTCATCACCAATTATATCCCTATTTCTCATTTTCAGAGATGACAGGTCAATGGGCATGGACAGAATTTTGTTATAGTGGGGTCACTCAAAATTTCAGAATTTCCTTTAGAGTTGTATGGCATCAATCAAGTACTGAGCTATCACGAATTTTTCCCCGATGATCTATCAGCTGTTCAGTTGATTACTAAGTCCTTCTTCAATTCCGTCGAAAGAAAAACACAGGAAACTGTCTGATATGCAGGATTCCCTGCCCAGTCATTCGTTATTCAGTTTCCCAGCTGGGATGTTTTAACACCTCTTTGGCTCCTCAGACTCTTTAAATTCTGGGGCAATGTGCCATGGGAAGACCAGAGCAGGGAGAGCGGTGCAAGGATGGCGACAAAGGGGAGGCTGGGGATGAAGAACCTCCCTTCGGGTTTTCCTCTCATCAGTTTTAGGAAGAACGTTTGGAACTAGAGATTCAGAAATAGACTCCTGTGGAGCTATCCATGCCCAATCTCCTTTGGACGGTCCTGACGGACCCCTGCCTGGTGCAAGTGACCCTTAGTCACTAAAGGGCTCCTCAGAAGTGGCTCCTCAGGGGCACCTGGGTGGCTCAGTCAGTTAAGCGTCTGTCTTCGGCTCAGGTCACGGTCCTGGGGTCCTGGGATCGAGCCCCGCATCGGGCTCCCCCGCTCGGCGGGGAGCCTGCTTCTCCCTCTCCCCGCACCACCATCCCCCCACCCCGCTCGTGCTCTCTCACGCTCTCTCTCTCTCAAATAAATAAGTAAAATATTTTTTAAAAAAAAGAGAGAGAGGCTCCTCAGACCTCATCTTCGCGAGGCTTCTCTGGGTCCTGAGCACCCAGGTCGCTGCTGACCTACAGGGGCTGGGGAGCCGCAGGCCACATCGAGGATGCAGGGTCTACCTTACTGCACCAATCACCAAGTTCACCTCTGGAGCGCTGGATGGTTTTTGCTCCCACCTATCTCCAAAATGAGAAAGGCGTTAGGAGCGCTCAGAGAAAGGCCAATCTCCCCGGAGACCACCAGGCCCCTGTGCTTCCCTCTTGCATGCTTTTGGGCTGCTGGATGAGCTCTGCCAAGGTCAGTGTCCAGCGAGGACAGCCTGCTGGGTGGGCTGAGCTAACACAGGCTGGCAGGCAGGCAGGATGTTGGAGGAGACACAGCAACAGGATGGAGAAAAACCAGTTTGCAGAGACGCTTCCGAGGTGTTTTGGTCGGAGCCGCTCGCAGGGGCCACCAGAGCCCAGGGGTCCTGGCATTGCGGCCGGCTTCATGGTGACTGGCCCACCAGGGCCCACAGCCAGCGTGGGCCTGTGTCCAGAGAGAGGCAAGGCCAGCACGCTGGCCATCCCAGAGGCTGAAACAGACGACAAGATCAGGCAGACGGAAGGGAAGCCGCAAAACTCAGGAAACACCAAGAGCCTTGACAGCCACACTTGGTTGTCGGTAGTGATTCGCCAGTTACAGGAGAGTAAAGTGCAGAATCAGTTCCCATTTACATGTCCAGCTCTTGCCGTGACTCTCCTACGAGTCCCAGACCCCTCTGGGTAGGGGAGTGGGTAGAAGGGGATGGGTCCTGGTCCCAGTCTATGTAAGGGATGAGATGTACTTCTGGAAGACTGACATCCCTGTGAGCTCAGAGGGGGAACCTCCCACCTGAGGGGTTATCATGAGAGAAGAGGGTTTGGGGTCCTCCAAGAACAAAGCAGCCAGCCCATCGCCCAGAAGGGATTCCTCGCCCTGTGGGAGACAGCCAAGAGGCTGAAGAATGACACTTCCCGAGAAGGCAGTGCCAGGAGCTGAATGTATCCGTCAAACGCCCTCGGCTCTTCAGCCCCAGCCTACTATGGGACTGGAGGGCGTAGGGGGAACAGCCCTAAGCGACTGCAGCAGTCACCGCAGAGGGACCCGAAAAGGCTCTTGGGCAGCAGCCGTACTTGGGTTGCTGGGAGAGAGAAGGCCAAGACCTGGGTCCTGCACAAATGGGCCTGGATCCAGACGTGCCCTTGGGTCTCGGCCACAGCAAGGGACGGCGCTGTGCTGAGCCCCAGACCTCCCTCCTCAGGCCGTCCAGATGCAGACCTGAGTGGCAGAGGGCGCCCAGCCCATCTTCCCCGTGATGCCCCTCGCTTCCTGAAGACAGGAGCACACACACTGGGCGACGAACCCACAGCCCTGACACCAGGCTCAGGCCGGCCTGTGTCTCTCCTCGGTCCCGTCTCTGCCCGTGGGATCTGAACCTGGAGCCTTCTGCCTCTTCGCTCTGCCCCTCGGATGGCTAATCAGCCTGTTTTTCAGGTCACCGAGCTTCTGTGCGTCGTCCTCCTGTCGCGTCCTCAGAAAGGCCACGGAGCTGCCATCTCTTAGCCACATGCGGGGGAGGTGGCGGGCCACATAAGGCAGCCTGCCATCTCTCTCCCTAGCACCTGATGTCTCTCCTCCTGGTTCTGAGATGGGCAGGGCTGACATGAGTGGTCAAGGATGCTTGGGGAATGGGGCCCCGGGAAGCTATGTGAGAGGGCTGAAAGGGGAAAATATAGGTCTGAGAGGTCAGCCCCAACTTCTAAATCCTGTCCCACAACTGCAGGGACGAGAACGTCCTTTCTTCCTGGTGCGCTTGCATCCAGAGGGCAGTGGAGTCTGAATTCTTCCTCTTTCTGTCCGTTTGCATCTGAAGGCCTTCGGGCCACTTGCCTTAAATGACTGGTCTCTACAGTAGGCCCCAGACCCCCCCGGTTTTGACCTCTCCTGGGGATGCCAGTGTAGACGAGGACCTCCAAAAGGAGCTTTCAGGCTAACAGGTGTGATAACAGGGGTTGGCGCCTTTATGACAACGGGAGTGACCTTGTGCTGCCTGGACTTGGGCCCTCTGCTGAGTCTCTGAAGTGGGCCGGACCCGCTGGCTCCACCCAGTGGAGTCAGTCTCCTCTTCCTACGTGCGACTCGAACGAGTGTCCTTTGAATGGTGGTATGACAGCAGCCGCCCAGGGTGGTACCGGACACAGAGCCACACAAAGAGAGTGCCCTCTGAGAGAAAGTGAATGTCCCCTTAATTCCAAGAGCACATTCACAGATAGTTCTAGAACGGGTGGTGGGGCAGTCTCCAAGCCTTCGGGAATATAATGGGATCCTTTCCTTCCGGGTCACTTCCTCCTCTGGGCTTAGTGCTTGCGTTCTTTTTAGTGGACGGTCTAGTCTCCTCTTTCCTCTCCCATTAGTTTCAGGATGGATACACCCAAGAGTGTAAACACTGTCCACAAAGAGTCCCACCCCTCGCCATCACTTCCCCACCACATTGCAGGTACGTCACATTGGGGCTTTTGGTCTATTTTGGTTCTGTTATTTGCTAGCAGGATATCCAGCTCAATGGAGACATTAGCTTATTGCTTCACAACTAGAGAGAAGTATCTCTAGAAAAGACTGGCAGGGGGGCGCCCGGGTGGCTCAATGGGTTAAACCCTCTGCCTTCGGCTCAGGTCAGGATCTCAGGGTCCTGGGATCCAGCCCTGCATTGGGCTCTCTGCTCAGCGGGGAGCCCGCATCCCTCTAACTCTCTGCCTTGTGATCTCTCTGTGTCAAATAAATAAATAAAATATTAAAAAAAAAAAGACTGGCATACCAGGCTACCCTTCGGACCACCAGGAAGAGGCTTAAAAAAAACAGCTGGAAATGACGGAAACACCATTAATTAAGGATGCTCAACTTTCCTGCCTAATTGATCTTCTTTTTAAAATAACTAGCTGAAGGGGCGCCTGGGTGGCTTAGTTGATTAAGCATCTGCTTTCAGCTCAGGTCATGATCCCAGGGTCCTGGGTCCGAGCCCCACATTGGGCTCCGTGCCTAGTGGGGAGCCTGCTTCTCCCTCTGCCTGCTACTCCACCTGCTTGTGCAATCTCTCTGCCAAATAAATAAATAAAATCTAAAAAAAACAAAAACAAAACAAACAAATAAAAAAACCTAGCTGAGGCACACCTGGGTGACTCAGTCCGTTAAGTGTCTGCTTTCAGCTCAGGTCATGATCCCAGGGTCTTGGGATCAAGTCCCGAATTGGGCTCCCTGCTCAGCAGGGAGCCTGCTTCTCCCTCTGCCTGCCGATCCCCCTGCTTGTGTGCCTGCACTCGCTCTGACAAATAAATAAATAAAAGCTTCTAAGCTTCTACCTTCGGCTCAGGTGATGATGATCCCAGGGTCCTGGGCTCAAGTCCCACATCTGGCTTCTCACTCAGTGGGGAGCCTGCTTCTCCCTCCACCTGCTGCTCCCCCACTTGTGCTCTCTCTCTGATAAATAAATAAAATCTTTAAAAAAAAAATAGCTGAAAGATAAAGGAAGAATGTTCCAAATGTCTATGGAACACCTACTGTGCCCCATCAGTATGAGGCATGCTCACATCTCACTTGATCCTCACAGCAGCCCTGAGAGGATGGAATTATCATTTTACAAGCCTGAAAACAGGTGGAGAGGGGTCTCTTGATGGAAAAAAAAAATACTGGGAGAGATCTATGCCAGAAAAATGACTGTCCTCTCTGGCTGATTCAGTAGCCATGGAGTTTTGTCTCACATTTAATATGAAACAACATTCCATGTCATTGAAAAAGTAAAAACTTATAATAATAAATATATCGAGGGGCACCTGGGTGGCTCAGTGGGTTAAAGCCTCTGCTTTCGGCTCGGGTCATGATCTCAGGGTCCTGGGATCTAGCCCCGCATCAGGCTCTCTGCTCAGCGGCGAGCCTGCTTCCTCCTCTCTCTGCCTGCCTCTCTGCCTACTTGTGATCTTTCTCCTCTCTGTCAAATAAATAAATAAAATCTTAAAAAAAAAGAACAATTGCCCTTACTAGATATCAAATATAAATCTAGAGTAATTATATATACACAGAAAAATATCTGAGGTAATAATGCCACTAGATTTTTCAATTTTGATAAAAACCATAAATCTATAGTTCCAAGAAGCTCAATGAGCCCAAGCAAGATAAACAAAAAAATCCACATCAGGGGCACCTGGGTGGCTCAGTGGGTTAAAGCCTCTGCCTTCGGCTCAGGTCATGATCTCAGGGTCCTGGGATAGAGCCCCGCATCGGGCTCTCTGCTCAGCGGGGAGCCTGCTTCCTCCTCTCTCTCTGCCTGCCTCTCTGCCTACTTGTGATCTCTCTCTCTGTCAAATAAATAAATAAAATCTTAAAAAATAATAATAAATATATCAAAGCCTTGGCCAACATCTTAAACTAGGATCTGGCATAGCTATAAATCCATGTCCTCCAACTTCCCTGCCCTGCCCTTGCCCTGACATTGTCTTTTCCAGAGATAATCCCTGACGCCAATGAGGAAGGAAGAGAAATTACCAATATCACAACAGTTTCCATCTGACCTAGTTCTCACTGGGGCCATTCCTCTCGGTCGCAGGCGTGACTTTGCTCTGACACTTCTGGATGTTCCCTCCTGCTACCCGATGTGCACTGAGGCCATGAGGCACGGGGCTCACCTTGCCACTCTTAGCATCTCTGTTTACAAAACTTCCAGACTCTCCTGCAGAGCATTGAGAGCCTGTGGGGTTGTGGCTGAGCAGCCATACAAACGGGCTTCCCTTTAGGCTCTGGAGCAGAGCCCTTTAACCTCTGGTCCGAAGGGGGAAAGTAAACAAACAAACAAAAGCCATTTACCACAGCCCTGGGCCTCCTACAAAGAGATACATATGTGGATGATGGTTCACATTGCTTCCTTCATCATTGCTTTCTGTATACCTCAGTGCTGAGAGGATCAGGAGAGGTATCAAGTGCTTGCAGGGTCCCTGGGTCTGTGATGGCATTCAGGCCTTCGCTTGCTGCGTGCAACTCCTTGGCAGAAACCACCGTGGTAGTGGGCCCTCCGGGGGACGACACTGGAATGGGGGCACGTCTCCCGGGGCAAACACCGAATGCTCTCTTTCTGCTGGAGAACCAAGTTCCCTCAGCCGCGGGCTTGGCTGTCCACATCGAAAGAATGATAGCCACAGAAACTCTCTCCAGCTTAGTAATTCTCTCTAAGCTCCCTTCAGAGGACCTGAATACTCTTATTTCCCATCTCTCTTGAGAAAGACTCAGAGTAGGGTGGGGAAGCTGGGCAACCAGACAGACAGATAGACAGATAGATGAATAGATAACTATAGATAGAGGATAGCTGAATTTCCACTCTTTTATTGATCAAGTACTCATCGTGTATCAGTCTTGTGCTAGGCACTGAAGTTCAATGCCAAACAAGAGAGATGGCTTAGATTCCTTTCTGCGAAGTAGGCCACGAACCCCTCCCAAATTTCCTGTGGGTGCCAAATTCCTATCATCGGTGCCTCATAGTTTTAGACTCTTTCGTCCCCTCTAGGGTCAAGACCCATTTGGTAGTGTTCTTCAGACTGGAGATACCGGACAGGACTCCCTTCTCCTGTGGAGTTTCTGGTGTCTGAGAAGGCTTGAG
Organism: Procyon lotor; assembly: GCA_028646535.1. Lineage (NCBI taxonomy): Eukaryota > Metazoa > Chordata > Mammalia > Carnivora > Procyonidae > Procyon > Procyon lotor. The sequence goes on along the minus strand of CM053612.1, from coordinate 13,423,257 downwards.
CGCCTGCTGAAGTTTCTCCTGCACACGCTACACGTATAAGGCTGCTCGCCCGTGTGGGTTCTCTGGTGCTTAACAAGGTGGCAGTTCTGAATGAATCTTTTTCCGCATTCGTAACATTTAAAGGGCTTCTCTCCTGTGTGAATTCTCAGGTGTGTGTGCAGATTTGTGTTGTGACTGAAGCTTTTCCCACACCACGAGCATCTGTATGGCTTTATTCCCTGGTGTGCCATTAAGTGCTTATTAAGATCTGAACTCCATCTAAACCTCTTATCGCACTGTTGACATTTATAGGGCTTCTCTTCAGTGTGAATTCTCTGGTGCTTAATAAGGTCAGAGCTAACTCTGAAACTTTTCTCACATTCCTGACACTTAAAAGGTTTCTCTCCTGCATGGCCTTTCCCTTGAAGATCCTTATGTTTTGAAAGCTCTTGTTTGCAAGTTGCAAGTTTCTTTCTTTTCCTCCCTAGAAAAGCTCGGTGCCGCTTCCGTACCCTGCGTGTACCACCATGATTTTCTTTGCCTGTTGTTTTCTGGGCAACTTTCATTCTGGCCTTTCTTAATACTCTGCATCCTGATGCTTGTATTTCTAATGCAGAAAGAGCTATAGCTTGGTCATGTCCAGTGTCATTTTTGAGCTTTAACCCTGTTGGAATAAACAGAAGAGTCAGACAGTCGGTGTCCCAGAACAAGAAAACTACGGGAACGGAGAGAAAAATCAATGATTGCTTTTAAAAAACACGGAACAAGTGATTTCTGGTCCAATATGGACAAAAGGGCACTGACATATTTCCTCCTGATCCTCCCGGCTGGGCACCACAGCGAGCCCATGAAAGAACGCCAGCCACAACCAACAGAGAGTTCCGAGACATGGTAAGAAGAAAGCAAAATGGTTTGGGATGCCAGGCCTAGTGGAATGACACAGTAGGGTGCCCTGTACCCCCAGAGCCACCAGAAGAAGGCCAACCCCAGCTAGCATCTTCCAATCCACAACTCAGCAACACAAAGCTGCCTGGACAGGCTCATCTCTTCACCAGTCTGAATGCGAAGCCTGCCAACATCCGAACCCCAGTTCATAAGACGCCAAAGTGGAGAGGCAGAAGGAGCAAGAGGCACCTAGCCTCAGTGGCCTGACCCAGGAAGCCTCTTCATCCCCGAGGGTCTGAGATTCCCCTTTCCCACTGAGAGGCACTCCGGGCCTGTGTAAATACCTTCCTCACCCCCAGGCGACAGCAGCAGGGACATAGGGGAGCCCTACCTATACCACATAAACCCAGGAAACCACAGGAACCCCACAAAGGCTCTGAACATTAAACTGTCACTGGAAGCACAGCCCACGAAAGTAGGAAAGAACCTATGAGCTAAACTAAAACAGGGTGACTGTTAAATTAAAATATTTAAAAAGGACCCAGACCCTCCTAACATAATAGACAATAGGATCAGGATATAATCAAACAAAAATCGCATCAGACTGGAAATCAGACAGAAAGACAATAGATTTTCTAGGAAAATCTAGAAGTATGTGGAAATAAGCGGTGCCTGGGTGGCTCAGTTGGTTAAAGCCTCTGCCTCTGGGTCAGGTCATGATCCTGGTGTTGGAGTTCAGGGATCACGCCCCTCACTGGGCTCCCCACTCAGTGGGGAGGCTGCATCTCCCTCTGACCCTGCCCCCTCTCACGCTCTTTCTCTCTCACTCTCTCTCAAATAATTAAGTAAAATCTTAAAAAAAAAAATATGTGGAAACAAACAAACAAAAAAACCCACACTTCTAAATTTTCCACGGTTCAAAGAGAAAGTCTCAAAGAAAATTTAAAAATACATAGTTGAATGAAAATCAAATTCCAGGGACACCTGGGGGGCTCAGTTGGCTAAGTGTCTCCCTTTAGCTCAGCTCATGATCCCAGAGCCCGAGGATCAAGTCCCACATCAGGCTCCTTGTTCAGTGGGGAGCCTGCTGCTTGCCCTGTTTGTGTATGCTCTCTCTCTCTCTCTGACAAATCAATAAATAAAACATGTTTTTTGAAGATTTTATTTATTTATTTGACAGAGAGAGAGAGAGCACAAGGAGGCAGAGAGGCAGGTGGGGGTGGGGGAGCAGGCTCCCTGCTGAGCAGAGAGCCCGATGTGGGGTTCGATCCCAGGACCCTGAGACCTGAGCTGAAGGCAGAGGCTTTAACCCACAGAGCCACCCAGGAGCCCCAAATAAAATATTTTAAAAGAAGAAAAAAAAAAAAGAAAATCAAATTCCAGGGGCACCTAGCTGGCTCAGTTGGTGGAGCAGATGACTCTTGATCTCAGGGTCGTGAGTTCAAGCCCCACGCTGGGTATAGAGATTACTAAAAAATAAAATAAATAAATAAATAAGAAAAAATGAAACTACAATATATCAAAAATGTAGAATGCAGCTAAAGAAGTGCTCAGAGGAAAAGGTACAGCCCAAGTACATACAATAGAAAAGGGGACAGGTCTCAAACTGATAATCTAATTTCTACCTCAATAAACTAGGGAAAAAAGCAAAATAAACCCAAAGCAAGTTAAAGAAAGGAAGTAATAAAGATCAGAGCAAAAGCCACAACCAAGGAAATAGCTTGTTCTTCAAAAAAAATTAATAAAATTGATAAACTTCTATCACAACTGACAAAAATAAAAGGAGGAAAAATCGATATCACTAGTATCAGGAAGGAAATTGGATATATCACTACACATTCTGCAGCAACTAAAAGGATGGTAAGAGGGGCACCGGGATGGCTCAGCCTGTTGGCTATCTGACTCCTGATTTCGGCTCAGGTCAAGATCTCAGGATCTTGGGATCAAGCCCTGCCTCGGGCTCTGCACTCAGCAGGCAGTCTGCTTCTCTTCCTCCCTCTCTCTCTGCCCCTCCCCCTGCTTACACACTCTCTCTCTAAAAAATAAATAAATATTTTTTAAAAAATAAAAATAATAAATAAAAGGATGGTAAGATAATACTATAAACAATCTTATGTTCATGACATTTTAAAAGTTAGGGGAAAATGGACTAATTCTTCAAAACCACAAACTAACAGAATTCAACCAACATGAAATAGATTTCTGAATAGGGCTATCACCATTAAACACATTGAATTCATAGTTTAACAGCTTCCCCCAAAAATCCAAGTACATGAGGTATGACTGGAGGATTCTACCAAATATTTAAAGAATTAACACCAATTTTACACAATCTCTTCCAGAAAGGAGAAAATACTACCCAACTCATTTTATAAGGTCAGTATTACCCTGACAGCAAAATCATATAAAGACAATACTAAAAAAGAAAACTATGGGGGCGCCTCAGTGGCTCAGGTGGTTAAGCAGCTGCCTCTGGATTTGGGCTCAGGTCATGGTCCCAGAGTCCTGGGATCGAGCCCAATGTTGGGCTCCGAGCTCAGTACATAGTCTGCTTGAAGATTCTCTCCCTCTGTCCCTCCCCCCAACGCCTGCTCATGCACAAATGTGCACTCTTGCTCTCTAAAATAAATAAATCTTTTTTTTAAAAAACTACAAACATCTCCCATGAACTTAAATGTAGAAATACTCAGCAAAATACTGGCAAACGATGTAACAATATATAAGAATTAGATACCATGATCAAGAAGGATTTACTGCAAGTATGCAAAGCTGATTCAACATTTGAAATCAATCAACATAACATACCATTCCAACAAGCTTTTGAAGATCATACTCTTATCAAAAGACATAGGAAAGTGTTTCACAAATTCCGTATCCATGCACGATAAAAACACTAAGTTAGGAATTACATTGACTTGACAAAAGAGTATCAACAATAAAAAAAACATACTAACATAAATAGGTAATGGGGAAAAACTCAATGTTTTCATGATAAAATTGGGACAAGACAAGGATGTCTGCTCTTTCCACTCTTACTCAGCATAGCAGGAGGTTGGAGCAACTATAATTATGGCATGAAAAAGAAATTAAAAGGTATTGCAGATAGTATAATTATCTACGTGTAAAAATCTCAAGGAATCTCCAAAAAAATACCTCTTAGAAATAATAAGTGAGTTAGTAGGATCACAGAATACAAGATCAAAATACAAAATCAGTGGCATTCCTATATAAAAACAATAAATACACAGACACCAAAATTAAAAATAATACCATTTACAAATGTTCCAGTGAAAATGAAATGCTTTGGCCTATATTTAACAAAACACACAGAGGATCTATACACTGAAAATTACAGAAAGTTGACAAAAGAAATTAAAGAAGACCTAAATAAATAGACACACACTGCGTTCACTGATCAAAAAAAAAATAATCAACATAGTAAAGACATCAATCCTCCTCAAACTAATACATAGATTTAATGTAATATCTAGCAAAATCCCAATAAAGTTTCTTGAGGACAGAGATAAGAGTACTCTAAAATTTACATGGAAAGGCACAGGCCCCAGAAGGGCTAAAATAAAATTTTATTTTACAAAATAGAATAAAGTAGGAAGAATCAGTCTACTTGGCAGATATTAAGGCTTTGCTACCACAGCTACGGTGATCAAGAAAGAGTAATATTGGCCACAGCACAAACACAGAGCTCAAGGGAGCAGAACAGATGCACACAAACATACTCAACTGCTCTTTGACAAAAGTGCAAAAACAATTCAATGGAGGGGACGCCTGGGTGGCTCGGTCTTCCCCCTCTCTGCCAACTGGTAATTGGTACCTGTTGGTGCCAATCTCTCTCTGTCAAAATAAAATCTTTTTTTTTTTTAATTTGACAGGGAAAGAGAGATTACAAGTAGGCAGAGAGGCAGAGAGAGGGAAACAGGCTCCCTGCCGATCAGAGAACCCGATGTGGGGCTCGATCTCAGGTCCCTGAGATCATGACCTGAGCCGAAGACAAAGGCTTTAACCCACTGAGCCACCCAGGCACCCCTGTCAAAATAAAATCTTTTTTTTTTTTTAAAGATTTTTATTAATTTGACATAGAGAGAGAAGACAAGTAGGCAGAGAGGCAGGCAGAGAGAGAGGGGGAAACAGGCTCCCTGCTGAGCAGAGAGCCCAATGCAGGGCTCAATCCCAGGACCCCGAGATCATGACCTGAGCCAAAAGCAGAGGCTTTAACCCACTGAGCCACCCAGGCGCCCCTCAAAATAAAATCTTAAAAAAAAAAATGAAAATCTTCTACTCTGTGGAAGCCCATGGGAAGAGGATTAAAAAGACAATATAAAGACTTGGAGAAACTATTTGCAATCTACACATTCGACAAAGTGCTAGAATCTATAATACAGAAGAAACTCTCAAAACTCAGCAGTTAAAAAAAAAACAATCCAGGGACGCCTGGATGGCTCAGTTGGTTAAGCGGCTGCCTTCGGCTCTGGTCATGATCCCAGGGTCCTGGGATCGAGTCCCACATAGGACTCCTTGCTCAGCAGGGAGCCTGCTTCTCCCTCTGCCTCTGCCTGCCTCTCTGACTGCTTGTGCTCTCTCTCTGACAAATAAATAAATAAAATCTTTAAAAAAATATATGTATTGGGGCACCTGGGTGGCTCAGTGGGTTAAGGCCTCTGCCTTCGGCCCGGGTCATGATCTCAGGGTCCTGGGATCGAGCCCCGCGTCGGGCTCTCTGCTCAGCGGGGGGCCTGCTTGTCCCCCTCTCTCTCTGCCTGCTTGTGATCCCTCTCTCTCTGTCAAAAAATAAATAAATAAATAAAATAAATTTAAAAAATATATATATGTATTAAAAAAAATCCAATTAAAATATGAGTAAAAGATACTTCACTGACAAGAAAACAGAGATGGCAAGTAAGCCCATGAAAAGCTATAAATCATCACTGGCCACTAGGGAAATGCAAATCCAAATCACAACGAGGTAACATGACACGCCAATCCAAATGGTGAACATAAAATGGAGGCATTATAAACACGGGTGAGGATGAGGAGAAGCTGGACCGCTCGTCCTCTGCTGCTGGCAATGGGGAACGGTACAGTCGCTGTGGAAAACAGTCTGGCAAGTGCTTAGGAAATTCAATACGTAATTGCATTTTAATCAGCAATTGCACTCTTTTTTTTAAATTTTTTTTTAATTTTTATTAACATATAACGTGTTATTTGCCCCAGGATACATGTCTGTGAATCGTCGGGCTTACACATTTCATAGCACTTAACAGCACACACCCTCCCCAATGTCCACAACCCAGCCGCCCCATCCCTACCCCCCTGCCTCCCAGCCACCCTTAGTTCGTTTCATCAGTCTAGGAGTCTCTTATGGTTTGTCTCCCTCCCCATGCCTTCCTGTTTCATTTCTCTCCCTCACCCCCACAAACTCCTGCCTTGCCTCTCAAATCCTTCATATCAGAGAGATCATGTGATAATTGTCTTTCTCTGACTGACTTATTTCACTTAGCATAATACCCTCCAGTTCCATCCACGTTGTTGCAAATGGCCAGATTTCATTTCTCTTGATGGCTGCATAGTATTCCATTGTATATATATACCACCTCTTCTTTATCCATTCTTCTGTTGATGGCATCTAGGGTCTTTCCATAGTTTGGCTACTGTGGACATTGGTGCTATAAACATTCAGGTGCACGTGCTTGTTCAGATCACATTTATATCTTTAGGGTAAATACCCAGTAGTGTGATTGCTGGATCATAGGGTAGCTCTATTTTCAACTTTTTGAGGAATCTCCAGACTGTTTTCCAGAGTGGCTGTACCAGTTTGCATTCCCACCAACAGTGTAGGAGGGTTCCCCTTTCTCCACATCCTCACCAACATCTGTCATTTCCTGACTTGCTAATTTTAGCCATTCTGACTGGTGTGAAGTGGTATCTCACTGACACTGACACAGAAGAAAGAGAAATTAAGGAGTTGATCCCATTTACCACTGCACCCAAAACCATAAGATACCTAGGAATAAACCTAACCAAAGAGGCAAAGAATCTGTACTCAGAAAACTACAAAGTGCTCATGAAAGAAATTGAGGAAGACACCAAGAAATGGAAAAACGTTCCATGCTCATGGATTGGAAGAACAAATACTGTGAAAATGTCTATGCTACACATAGACATTTTTACACATTGTAAAGCAAGCTACACATTTAATGCAATCCCTATCAAAATACCATCAATTTATTTAAAAGAAATAGAACAAATAATCCTAAAATTTATATGGAACCAGAAAAGACCACGAATAGGCAGAGGAATGTTGAAAAAGAAAACCAAAGTCGGCGGCATCACCATTCCTGACTTCAAACTCT
>CM053612.1:13399071-13415525 GCA_028646535.1 Procyon lotor | reverse complement strand
CAAACTCAACACCCAAAGAACAAATAATCCAATCAAGAAATGGGCAGAAGATATGAACAGACATTTCTGCAAAGAGGACATCCAAATGGCCAACAGACACATGAAAAAGTGCTCCACATCACTCAGTATCAGAGAAATACAAAGCAGTTGCACTCTTAAGGCATTTATTCCAGAGATATGAAAACTTCTCTCTAAAAAAAATCCTGCACACAAATGCTCACGACAGCTTTATTCACACTAGTCCAAAACTGAGGACAGCAAAGATCTCTTTTCAGTGGTTAATGGTTACACAGACTGGGGTCTCTCAATATCACGGCATGCTCCTCGGTATTAAAAAACAAACAAACAAAAAAACCACACACACACAAAACAGCTTTTGGTACACACAACAATTCAGATCAATTTCCAGGGAATTATTCTGAGGAAAAAAGTTAATGCCAAAGCGTTACACATTTTATGGTTTTAGTCATGTAACACTTTTGAGATGGCAAAATTTCAGAAATGTAGAACAGATCGGTGGTTGGCATGGGTCGGTGATAGTGTGAGGTACGGTGGACAAATGTGTGGATGATAAAAGGGCAATAAAAAAGGTTCCCTGAGGTAATGTAACCATCCAGTATCTTGACTGCAGAAGTGAATATGCAAACCTACACTTGCAATTAAACTTTACAGAACTAGGGGCCCCCTGGTGGCTCAGGCGGGTAAGCCTGACTCTGGATTTCGGCTCAGGTCATGATCTCAGGGTCATGAGATCGAGCCCTGTGTCATACCCCCCACTCAGTGGGGAGTCTGCTAGAGATTCTTTCCCTCTGCCCCTCCCCCCGCATACATCTCTCTCTCTCTCCCTAAAATAGGTCTTTAAAAAAAAAAACTTTACAGAACTAAGTACACAGGCAGACAAATAAAATGGAAAATATAAAGGTCAGAAGATTATATCAGTATCAATATCCTGGTTGTCACATTATACGATACTTTTGCAGAAGTTACCATTGAGGGAAACCAGGTAAAGTGTATACAGTTTCTCTTTATATTACACTTTAAATCTGCATGTGAATCTACAGTTATCTCAAGAAGAAGTTCAGTAAGAAAAACACAGGAGTAGAATCTTGGGAGTGTCAATCCCCTGTAAAGGTTCCCATCAAGGAACATTTCTCTTCTTCCCATGTATATACTTACCTGTAGAAGACTCTCCAAGGCTGTCCTTGAACTCTTGCAGACCTCAGATCTACGGTTCTCCTTGTTCTAAGTGGATTACTTCAGGGTTAGGAGGTAACAATAATGCTCTGAGCATAAGACCCTGAGGTCATGGGCTACCATCTTAATTCCAGACTCTTTCCAGGAAGAGTGAATGACTTTCATACTTTCACTTGCTCCAAATGTTTAAGTGGGCAGAATCTTTAGATTCCGCACCTTCTTTCTAGTCTACTGTGGTTGTGGGTGGAGACACGAGGAGGAAGTGGAGAAGGAAGCCTCAGGTGGGCTTGAAATGTGAAATGGGATGGGGAATGGGAGTCCAGCCTACTGAAGCAGACTGCGTCAGGGATGACGGCAGCTTAGACAAGGACAGTCAGAGCAGAAGATTGGGAGACAAGCTTGTAGTCAGGATCTATTCTGAATCATCGGGATACGCCTTGCCTTTCCCCCACACCATCAAGGTGAGACCCAAACAGCTACTGGAACACAGAGACTCTCCCACAGGAGACAGTTTTCCATAAACTGTGGCCAGATTACTCAACTTCTACACAAAGCAAAGGAAGATTCTTTACCTAGAGAGATGACAGTCTCATAGTTCTCCTGCATTACATCATCGTAAAGGCTTTTCTGAGTAGGGTCCAGTAATTGCCATTCTTCCTCAGAAAAAGACACCGCCACATCTTCAAATGTCAACAGGCTCTAAAGAAGAGAACGGGTTTCAGTTCAGTCTGGGGCTACCACAGAAGCCGTCCTCTCGCTCATCTCTAACTATATGCAGCAGGCCAGCCACCGAAGAAGAGTATCAAGACTCAGCGGGGAAAAAGGAAGATGGCAGAACAGGAAAAAGCCAGAGATCAGTAAACAGCATGGGAGAGGCCTGGTCCCCACCGTCCCATGCCTAGTTGCGTGGAGGTGAACATCCGGGACTAACGTGCCTCAGAGCGCCTGTGGAGCACCATGGGTCGTGGGCAGCGGAGAAAAGCACAGACAAGGCCAGGTGCAGGGTGCCTGAAAAAGCTAGAAAGTACGGCTCACCTGGAACTCAGGCAAGATGAGCTCAGACGCCATCTTCCAGTTTGGGGTGCTTTTCTGCTCAGAAAAGGCTAGAATCTGTTGAGCAGGCACAGCTGCGGATGGAAAAGAGCCAGAGAAAATTTCTCTGTTTTGTGTTTACAAATATCCTCAGCTGATTTCTAGAACACAGAACCTCAGGAGTCCTTCAGTAAGGGTGGGTCACATTCACAAGTGTGTGTGTGGTACCAGAGGTGGTCTTCTCGTGGGAAATAAGAACCAGATACCCACCACTCCAAAGAACTGGTTCCCCAGGTTTCGTGAAAGAAATCAATAGGAAATCCATTATATTTTTTTTCCTCTCATAAAATAAATTGTTTACCGGGCTAGGCAGGAATTAGAGGGGACTGAAAATGAGAGACTCCGGTCCTCCGGTGTAGCTGGTTTCTTTCATCATTTTTTTCCTGATGCACAATTCTCTCCCCATTCCGCCACAATGACCCATGTCTGATCCCAGTTTCTTCTCTAACACAGGAGGATAAGATGACCCCACCTGTCCCTAGTCCATCTTCTCTCAAATTTCTAAGGAGCAAGGTCCACGATATGAATACCAGAGTTCTCTGATAGAGAGAGAACTCTCTCTATCTCTCTGAGAGAGAGAGAACCCAGAAATGGGGGACATTTCTGCACCCCACGCTGACCCTCACCTTCACCCACCCCATTGGCCTACTGTCCTCACACTTGAGACACATCCTACCAGCTGGCAAGGCTGGGCACCTGGAAAATTCCCATGACATTCCGGCGGAACCAATTCCTATGACAGTGCCCAGGAGAAGAGAATTATGATGAAGCTCCTCACCTCTTTCACATACAGGCTGGGTTTCTTGGTGAGCATTCCAGCCCAGCTCTTCCTGTGGTACCCGGTATGTATTCCAACCTTCTCTCTGGAACATACCCATTGGTTGGGGCTCTGCGGGCTTCCACTGAAAGCCTGGGGCCATTGCTGTTCCTCCCAAGGGCACTGCCTCCTTTCCCAGCTCATGGGCTGTGACCTAGAAATAATCCCCATCCTCATTAGCACAGAACTTGCTTTTCGTTTGGGGGTGGTGGTGGAGGGATGAACAAGAGTAGAGCCTGGATTCGGGAAGCTGTGACATTCAAGGAAGCAATAAAAAAAACCCAAAGAGATATTGTGCCACCATTTCTTCACAAAGAACCATATACATCATCTGAGGAAAGCGGGATCCGATGAACCAAGCTCAGCCAACCGCAGCTCTGGCCCCTTGCAGGGTGCGGGCTGCCTCCTCACCACACCTTCACTGGCTTGCTTTCTCGCCTTGGACCCTTGCCTAAGGGCATTTTTAACTTGCCAGTTCTCTCAGAAACAGAAGGAGTTGAATAAAAAAAAAGATTCCCAGGGGACTCGTGGGTGGCTCAGTCGGTTAAGCGTCTGCCTTCGGCACAGGCCCTGATCCCAGGGTCATGGGATTGAGCCCCGCATCTGCCTGCCTCTCCCCCTGCTTGTGCTCTCTGACAAATAAATAAAATCTTTAAAAAAATAAAATAAAATAAAACTTTTAAAAAAGATCCCCAGCTGGTCCAATTTTCCAATCCTTCCACAGCCAGAGAAGGATTTCATGGAGAAAGGGGATGCAATGGAGGAAAAACTGGAGGAAAGTTTGGACTCTCACTTCCCTCCATGTGATTCCATTGTAGTAAAACACCAAAAATATACCCTGGCCCGGGCTCCTCCAAGTGGGCTCTCGAGGAAAGGAGGAGTGCTGCCATCTCCCAAGGGCATACCCTCGTTCCCCACTTCCCAGCAAGGCCAAGGGCAGACCACAAAGGGAGGGCAATGGAGGCTCTTTCCTCCTGGCCCAGAGATAGGTGCTCCCACCAGAGAGGGCGCTACCTCTCTGCGCCTGGTTCTGTCCCCTCCCCTCTTGGCAGTTTTCTTCTTTGCTTGTCCTTGCTTCCCTTTTTTCTTTCTATTTCTTCTCTTCCTTTGTAGTCTTGCCAGTTGTTTGATCTATACTTCTGTTTGCTGCCCTCTCTCCTTTGATCTCTAAGTGCTGTGCTTTTTTTGGGGTGGGGGGTTGTTTGTTTTCAGATTCCCCCCCTTTCCCAACTCTGCCCTGCCCTTTATTTCTCTGTTTCTAAGAACTCAAGTCCTCTCTCCTTGGCCACACCAGCCGAGGCCCTCACCCCTAGTTTGTCCTGGCCCGGAAGAGGGCAAAATGCATTTCTCTTTTTCCAAGGCCAAGACAGATGGCCAGGAACTCTGAAACCTGTCATCTACGACTCCCGCACATCTGTGGTTTCACATCCTGCTTGGCTGTCCTCAAGGAACGACAGAAGGGCAACCTACTCCACTTTGGTCCTCCATCGCCCCGCCCCCAAAGACTCAAAATATGAATACCAGAGTTCTCTGGTTTGGACATTTCTGCACCCCACGCTGACCCTCACCTTCACCCACCCCAACCTATTTCATTGTCCACATAAGGGATCTTCTCACCTCATCACTTATTGCACCAGGTTCTCTCTGAAAGCGCTCTACCAGGGCCACGGCCTCTCTGATGCTCCGTGGGTGATACTTCTGCACCCAGTTCTGGGTGTCCTTGGGCAGAATAGTCAGGAACTGCTCTAGCACCAGCAGTTCCAAGATCTGCTCTTTCGAGTGGATCTCGGGCCTCAGCCACTGGTGGCATAATTCCTGAAGTTGGCTGACAGCCTCAAGTGGTCCAGGCGCTTCGTGATAATAAAAGCTCCGAAAGTGCTGGCGAGCGCTCTCAGGACCAAGACCGTCCGTGGGCGGGCTGGATTTCTCACTCTCACCGGAGCTCTCGTTCACCAAGCCCTCAGTCCCCCACAAAGCCTCCACGTGTGGGCACAAACATGCACTCACTTCCACACGTCTCATCATCATTTGCTCTAGGAACAGTTTTACTCCTATGTGGGACATCCTCCCGGTGCCACCTTTGACAACCAAGGCCTCGTCGGGTTTGGTATAAAACCAATGAGTGGATCTTCTCCCCAAGGGCACTGAGGGAGGGGAGAAAAAAAGTACATGTCAAGAAGAAAGCCACAGGACACGGATCTCCTTGCTATCTATAGTTAGCAGAGAAGAATGAACAGGAAAAAACCTGTCCAGTCTACCCTTTAAAAGCAACTGCCAAGTGTCAGGATGCTCACAATGACAGATTACTTCAGGACATATATTTCTCTCTGTCACTCAGCTTTGAAACGAAGCACAGCTCAGGAAGACAAATGTCTACTGATAATTTTTTTTTAAGGTCGAGGAAAAGCTGGTGGATGAAAAAACTGGCACCCACTCACTAAAAGGAACTTTGAGAATATACAATATTTAATCTGTGTGTTTCCTGTCCCATCTTCACAAACAAGGCATATCTGAGTTTCTCGAAATTTTAACAGATCATCCCCGTCTTTTGTCTTTAGTTAGGGGGAAAACAACTACTATGCCCCTTCATCGTCTTATGAAGACTGAAACCTTTATTTCATGGAACATTTGATATTCTCTTTTCCATTGTATTAATAGCGACAGGAGAACTGAGATAACCAGATCAGAAAAGAAGTAAAGCAATTAGGGAAAAAAGTAACCTTATCCTTCTCACCAAATAAGCCCCAATTGGGCAACCAGATGTCAACTTTTTTTTTTTTTTGCTACTTTTTGGGAAGATTATCAAGGACACGGTGCAGATTCGTACCTGTGTATTAACTTTTTGCTTACTTTACTGGAAACACAAGTTGGCCTTGTTGATCAAATACAATGTCAGCTTGTAAAAAATGAAAGAGAAAGGGTGATCATTAAGGTTCTTCCGAGACAGGAAGGGTCCTAGCAAAGGTAACCCTTCTCCCGACCTTACATTTCCTCAAGGGCACACAGATCTTTTTAAGTAAGGCTAAGAGTGGCCTTGAGAGGCTGATTTCCCCTGAGGTATTCCAGCAGCAACAGCACCAAAGTTCTTTCGAGGGTGCCACGGGTATTCCGAGAAATACCCGGTTCCTTGCTGCCTGTCCCGGCGCAGAAGTTATGGGGGCGCCTCCTCTATTTCCTCGTCAGCAGAAACTAACGTCTTTGAGGCTGAAAGGCCCCCTTCTCCGGCGACCTGACCACCAGCCAGCGGAAACGCGGGAGTGTCGCCGGCTGCAGCGGTAGACGCTGCAGCCCGCACCACCGCCCAATCCGCGACGCCCTCGCTCCCGACCACCAGCGCGCCCCCGAGCACTCCGCGGGCGGCCGGCCCCCGAGGGTGCCCGGGGAGCGTCCCTGGGCTGCACGCGCCCCTGGGGGACAAAGAGGTTGCTCGCCCAGGCTGGACGGGGCCCCCGCTCGGAGCCCGGGGACCCGCCGGGCCACGCCGCCGCAGGGCTGGGACCGCCGGGCGCGCCCGGGAGGCTGCCGGCTCCGCCCTCCCCTGCTCGCCGCCCCGGGGGGCCGCCAGTGACACGTGCGGCCCGCAGCGCCGGGGGGCGCGCGCCACCAAATCCCAGGGGCGACGCGCCTTCTCCATTACCTCCGCCCAGTCCCGGCTCGCGCGGGCGCCACTTCCCTCTTCCCGGACTCGGGCTGCGACGTCGCCACGCCTCCCCGCCGCCCCGGGGAGGAAGCGCCCGCTTACCGCGCCCCTGCGGGCCTGGCGAGGGCAGCTCCGAGCTCTCGAGCGCGGGGGGCTTGGAGGGCCGGGCCCCCACTCGATCCCTCTAGCTCCCCGAGGCCGTACCCCGACTCGCCATTTTGGGGTCGCGCTCCGTGAACCTGGCCCAACCGGAAAAGAAAGAATGCGCTTCCGGCGGCTTGGTGACAGCCACGCCCAGCCATCTCCCTCTCGGTACCTGTGGCGCCTCGGCGCAGCCGGGCGGGGACCGTGCCGCCGCTCCTCGCCGTCCTCGGGGCGCGGCCTTCTGCTCGGGCTCCGGCAGGCACGCGAACATGCCTTCCTCAGGCCCGCTGGAAGCCCAGGGCAGCCCCCGAAGCCTCTGGTCGCCTGGGAGGCATGTAGCCCACCGACTCGAGGTGCCGCGATCCTGTGGCCCTGACTTGGTCGAGTGCAGATCCTTCGGGTCGCCTTCCGGAGGCCGCCGGCCCTGAAAGTCGTCCCTAGACTTGTCCCGAGCCTCCTGAGTTGCAGGACATGACGTCCCCAGGGGCACATAGATTGCCAGTGGCAGTTTTTTAGACAAGAACTGGGGTCTTTGGCTGCCATATCCCTTGCTTTTTCTACTACATTATGCCTCCTTGTGAGGCAGAAACCTTGTTTTATCGCATAAATCCTGTAATGCTCAGCGTAGTCTTCTGGATAAGTCGTCTTTCTAGGAACCTGAGTATCTCGGGTTGTCAGAGTCTCCAAATTATCAGTGTTTACCTAGTGTTGAGCCATTTGGATAGAAACTGTGCCTATGAATCCAAAGAGAAGAAACTGTGTAGCTCAGTAGGGCAGTGAGGATGAAACGGACCTCTTTTAGAAGTCAGTGTGAGAAACTCCCCAGACAAGCAGAATAGAGACCTACAGGCCTAAGAGAAAAATAAACAAAGAGCACCTATCTGACTTAGATGCAAAAGCCAAGGAGACTCAAGCTGAGGTCGATCTGCATTTGAAAAACTCAGCTGCCCAAAAGCAAGCAAGAGGATGATGAGGGAACAGAAGGGGAGCTCAAGACAAAAGCACAAGCCTGCAACCTGCCCCCAGCCCCAACTCCAGGGTGGGACTTGGGACTTGTGAGCTGCTCTCCCAGGGATCTCCCTACAATCTGTTAATATCTTGCTAGAGGGGAAAACAACCTTAACTTGACAATAGCAAGACCTCTGCTATCTTGTAGGTACCTTGTAGATCGGTCGTCTTTAGCATATGAAAGTTCTTTTTTTTTTTTTTAAGATTTTATTTATTTATTTGACATAGAGAGGTCACAAGTAGGCAGAGAGGCAGGCAGAGAGAGGGGGAAGCAGGCTCCCCGCTGAGCAGAGAGCCCAAAGCATGGCTCTATCCCACGACCCTGCGATCATGACCTGAGCTGAAGGCAGAGACTTTAACCCACTGAGCTACCCAGGCGCCCCAGCTTATGAATGTTTTTTTGAAACCTCCCTTGTCCTTACTTCCGCCAACTCCTGAGTATGTAATCACCACTCCTCAAGGCCCCAGTGCTGTAGCTCTTTCTGCCCACGGTCTTGTCCGCCTGCTTTAGTAAATCACCATTTTGCACCAAAGACATCTCAAGAATTTTTTCTTGGTCATTGGCTCCGGACATCACTCCACCGAACCTCACCTGTATTCCAAAATCCCATCAAAGACGCAGTGCACTATCCATGATATATATTCCTAGTAAAGATGTTTGCCTCACCAGAGAAACGTTTTCAGAATCTTCCTTTCAAAGCTCTGTTCCTGAGGTCAGGCATTTTTCAACCTAATGTTTTTTGACAATGAAGAAGTCAAGGCATTGTTATTTCTGAACAATTCCCAGGCTTATCCTTCAATTGAATCACTCACTAAGCAATGGGGTAGTTAGATAAAAGGAATTTTCTTTTTCTTTTTTTTTTTTCTTTTAAATCTTAAGGTTTTTCAAGGCACCTGAGTGGCTCAGTGGGTTAAGACTCTGCCTTCAGATCAGGTCATGATCTCAGGGTCCTGGAATCGAGCCCCGCATCAGGCTCTCTGCTCAGCAGGGAGCCTGCTTCCCCCTCTCCCTCTGCCTGCCTCTCTGCCTCCTTGTCATCTCTTTCTCTCTGTCAAATAAATAAAATCTTTTTTAAAAGTCTTAAGGTTTTCATACCATGTGAAGTTTATATATTAATCTGCATAAAGTTATTCCCTGTAATTGCCTTCAGTAGAAATTATCTGTAGATTAAACAGTTAACCATTTAGAATTAATATAGAAATAAGTATAATGCTCTCTTCAACCTCCTACAGTTTATGTATTTGATGTGGTGAGTTGCGGGGGAGAGCAAGTACGAGCAGGGGGAGCGGCAGACAGGAGAAGCAGATTCCTTACTGAGCAGGTAGCCCAACATGGAGCTCCATCCCAGAATCCTAGGATCATGACCTGAGCCAAAGGCAGCCACTTAACTGACTGAGCCACCCAGGCACCCCGAAGAGAAAAATCTTTCAAAGGATTATAGACTCTGGGAACACAAGTTGTAATTTCCTTACAACAAATTTCATTATGTGTTGTTAATACGGTTAATGGTAAAACCAAACATTGAACAGTGTCTGCAAAATTAAAGGTTTCTAATTAAGTGCATAACACCTAGATGCCATTTACAGTTAAATTTTGGCTAATATGTTTGAAATACCAGAAGACAAAGTATGTAAAATCTACAGGGCACTTTCCTCCCTTCAAACTTCAACCTTGATTCACCCAAGGAATCAAGGTGTGATCCTGAGCTGCAAACGACTCCACAGGTGGAAACAACTTGAAGAAAATCATAATTTTGAATAAGGTTACAATGAGCAAGACAAGGAAAAAGAGTTTCCAGAATCAAAATCCACAACGCAAAAATGCTGTGAATTTTCAACGGGGCCAAGAGCTGAGATGGAGCAAAACAAAGAACTGTGTAGCAGCGTCCTAGGAAATCTTTACAGAAAGGAACCTGACTATGATCCAAAAGGCTTAGAAGAGGGCAATGGCAGATAAATTCTTGAGAAACTTGGAGAATTACAAGCCCACGTGGGAAAAGATAGGGTGTGGCTAAATGGGAATGAAGAAGAAAAGGCTACCTCCAATGACAAAGGCAGTTGTTCAGAAAAGAGGAGAGACGAATGAAGAACAGACTGCTGAATTTAAAGTATCATCTATGTGGCGCCTGGCTGGCACAGTTGCTTAAGCACCCGACTCTTGGTCTTGGCTCAAGTCGTGATCTTGGGGTCATGATCTTTGAGCTCCGCATTGGGCTCCAAGCTCAGGGCGGAGTCCGCTTAAGATTCTCTCCGTTCCTCCCACACTCGCTCATGCATGCTCTCCCTCTCTCAAATAAATAAATCTTTAAAAAAAAGAGAGAGAGAGATCTGCTGTATGATGGTCTGGACTACCTCCTTGATTTTGTTGATGCTGCAAGTGAATCTCACGGGTTTCATTTTGTGCTGAAGGAGATGCAACAAGTAGTAATCTAAAAAATGGTGGCAGAGTAGATTCCATTCTAAAATTGGTAGCTTTTGAAACTGAGGCCTGACTATATTAATGAGTAATTATTTTTTAGTAGGCTCCACGTGGAGCCCAACGTGGGGCTCGAACCCATGACCCCAAGATCAAGACCAGAGTGAAGACCAAGAGTCCCGCACTGAGGGACTGAGCCACCCAGGTGCCCCTATATAATAAGTTATTAAACATGACTTTGACTTCTGGTTCTAGTAATCAGATTTTTTAACAGCTTTATCGTGATATGACTCACAAACGATGTGATTCGCTCAATTTAAATATGCTAGAAGTCAGTGAGAGTTGTTCCACCAACATGGCGATTGACTATAGAATATTTACATCACCCCCAAAAAGAAACACCAAGCCCTTTACTTATAAGTCCTCATTTCCTGTAATTCCCCTTCACCAACCCTAGGCAGCCAGTCATCTATTTTCTGTCTCTATACATTTACCTACTCCGGACATTTCATATAAATAGAATTATACAATATGTGAAATTACGTGTCTGGCTTGTTTCATTAAACCTGATGTTGTCAAGCTTCGTCCATGTTGTAGCATATATCAGTACTTCGCTGTGCTGTAGTTTTTGAATGTAGGTGAGGTTCTGAGCCCATGATCAAGAAAGAATTCTTGAGACATCTTTAGCACAAGCAGGTGGTTTCATGAAAGCACAGGGACAGGACCCTTGGGCAGAAAGAGCTGCAGCACAGGGCTTGTGAGGGGTTGCTGATTATATACTTGGGAGTTGGGGGAAGTAAGGAAAAAGGGTTTCAAAAGAACTTTCATATGCTAAAGACCACCTACAAGTTACTGGAGGCCTTGCCATTGTCAAAGTTAAGGTTGCTTTTTCCCTCTAGTAAAGCCTTAACGTTAAGATCCTTGGGAGATTCCTTCCGGATGTTAGGCTATTGATAAGAATGCTTTTTTCTTGTAAATCCCTAGCACACTTATAAACTGAGGGAGCCTCCTGCCCCGCAGGACTGTGATGACTATCAATTAATCATTTGCTTTTCCTTCCCTTGGCTTCAGCGCAGCGAGAGTGCCTGAGGAATGTCACACAGATCCCCCCTGGGATTGGGCGGGTTTCGGGGCATCAGCTTGGGCTCGGCCCTTAGCTTGTCCTCTGCTCCCTCAATTGTATTTTACTGCTGAATGGCTTTATATAGATATATCATACCATTGTATGGATATACCACCTTGTATGAATACGCACACTGAGCTGTTCAAGAAAAAGAAAATGCCTTTAATTAAAGTTCACATAGTTTCTTTTTTTACTTACTGTTGCAAAATATGATCTATCCACACAATGGTATGGATGAACGAAACGGGATCAGTTACAGGATACTGGGGGGTTTTCCTACCTTTGGCTATTATACATAATTCTGCTATGAACATTCATGTACAGATTTTTGTGTAGACATGTTTTCATTTCTTTCGCGTATATAGGTAAAGGTATAACTGCTGTATCATATGGTAACTCTATGTTTAATCATTTGGGGAACTGCTGGACTATCTAGCAAAGGGGATACACCATTTTACATTCCCACCGGTAGTGTATGAGGGTTCTAACTTCTCCACATCCTCGCTAACACTTGTTATAATCTGTCTTTTTCATCACGGTACTGTGACATCGTGTCTCACTGTGATTTTGATGTGCACTTCCCTGATAGCTAATGATATTGAGCATATCTGCATATGCTTATTGACCACTTTGTATAAAGGATATTAATGTTAGCTGCAAGATTTATCAAATATTTTGTGGGTGTGATATGAGCAAATTTTCATCAATAGCCATTATGTGACATTGTTCAATTCCCCTAGGTCACTCCTACTGTCTCTTCTGTGTACTTCTGTGTCAGGCAAGAGGCAAACTGAAACTCTTTTCGTAGAAGAAATACATATAATCTCTTCTTTGTAAGGACTCATGCGATCACAAGGAAACGAGTCAATTTTTTGCAGAATGGAAGTCAATTTTTAAAAAAAATAGTTTTATTTATTTATTTGACAGAGAGAGAGATCACAATCAGACAGAGAGGCAGGCGGAGGGAGAGGGGGAGCCAGTTCCCTACTGAGCAGAGAGCCGGATGCGGGCCTCAATCCCAGGACCTGAGATCATGACCTGAATCGAAGGCAGAGAGAGGCTTAACCCACTGAGCCACCCAGGCGCCCCCAGAATGGAAGTCAATTTTTATTCAAAAGTGCTTGTAAACTATATTGAAAGATAAAGGCAAAATGCTTCAGAACAAACATTTTTCCTTTTGCTGACCTTGATCTTGATATACTTGAGCTCCCAGAGAGAAAGAAAAGTTAGAAATTCTCTTAGTGCTAAAGGCACCTGGGTGGCTCAGTTGGTTGGGTGTCTGATTCTTGATCTGGGCTCAGGTTATGATCTTGGGGTCGTGGAACCAAGGCCCCCCACTGGGCTCTGCACCCAGTAGGGACTCAGCTGAAGACTTTCTCCCTCTCCCTCTGCCCGCGCCCCTGCTCATGTTCAGGCACTTGCTCTCTCAAATAATAAATAAATAAATCTTTTAAAAAATAAATATTCTCTTAGTGCTAATAAATTTGCTAGTTGGTTCTCTTATAACACATATTTGAAGACTTAACTGTTTCAACCACTTGTAAAACATCTAGATCAACTCACCTCCCAAGCAGTGGTGGTAATTTTGCATATTCCAAAATTATATGAATTGATGTAGCGATTCCACCATAAGCATTGAAATTTTTCTCAAAAGGATGCTGACTTTAAAACCTCAAATTTCTCATTATGATACTTAGAACATATGGTCCTTCATTATTGCAGTAAGAATTTTAAAGTGATTTCCTGGGAAAAAAATCAAAGTTTGGTTATTGTTGCTATAAAACTTCTTCCACCTCCCCGCCCTAGGTCTGGTACTAGAGCTTCGTTTCCATTATTATATAAATGTGGTACCTATTCTCTACCAGGGAGCCTCCTGGAGCCACCCTCTCCTGCTACCCCTGCCACAAGGGGGCGCGGCGCTCGCGCAGGGTCAGTTCCTGTCTCACAGATACTCTCTTGTGTCCACTGGGTGTTAGGGGCCACAGATCTTTATTGTCCTTGGCATTGACCTCGCTTTATATAAAACCAGTTGAAATCTGTTCTGGTTTCTTTTACAGGAATATTAGCGCATAAAAGTGTATATGACTTAAAAGAAGGCATATAGAAGGTATTGGGGAACCTGGCTGGCTCAGTTGGTAAAGCATGTGACTCTTGATCTCAAGTTTAAGCCCCACATTGGGCAGAGAGCTTATTTTAAAAAGGAGCACCTGGGTGGCTCAGTTGTTAAGCGTCTGCCTTCGGCTCAGGTCATGATCCCAGAGTCCTGGGATGGAGCCCCGCATCCGGCTCCCTGCTCAGCAGGAAGCCTGCTTCTCCCTCTCTGACTCCCCCTGCTTGTGTTCCCTCTCTTGCTGTGTCTCTCTGTCAAATAAATAAAATACTTAAAAAAAAAAGAAAAAAAAAAACTGGGATGCCTGGGTGGCTCAGTTGGTTAAGCATCTATCTGCCTTTGGCTCAGGTCATGTCCCAGGGCTCTGGGATTGAGCCCCACATCTGGCTCCCTGCTTGGCAGGGAGCCTGCTTCTCCCTCTCCCTCTGCCTGATGCTCCCCGTCTGTGTTCTCTCTCTCCATCAATAAATAAAGAAAATCTTTAAAAGGAAAAAAAAGAAAAAACAAATGACTGTTTATCAGGGCACCTGGCTGGCTCAGTCAGAAGAGCATGTGCGACTCTTGATCTCAAGGTTGTGAGTTTGAGTCCCACATTCAGTGTAGAGATTACTAAAAAATAAATAAACTTAAAAGGAATACAAAAGGTATGAACTCAGCTATCTGTTGTGTAATGGCTTGGTATTATTTCAAATCCACTTGTTTTTGACTTGAGTGAAGTCTGTTTTAATCCATTTGTTTATGACAAAGACAAACACGTTTTGATAGACGAATGAAGTAAATTGTGTCAGGATTCATCATCTCATCTGTTCTCACTGACAAGAACATACTAGTTCAGAACACACCACCCACTGGTGGCTTATCTATAAAAAACATGTGAAGGAGGGGCACCTAGGTGGCTTGCTTGAGCGTCAAACTCTTGATTTCTGCTCCTGTCAGGTTCCTCATTCAGCAGGGCATCTGCTAGAGATTCTCTCTCTCCTTCTCCCTCTGCCCCTCCCCTCATGCTTGCTCGCTCTACCCCCACCCAAATAAAAAAATCTTAAAAAACATATGAAAAGGGGTACCTGGGTGGCTCAGTGGGTTAAGCATCTGCCTTTAGTTCAGGTCATGATCCCAGGGTCCAGGTCCCAAGCCTGCACTGGGCTTCCCGCTCAGTGGGACTTCTCCCTCTCCCTTTTTTCCCTCTCCCTCTGCCTGCCACTACCCCTGCTTGTGCTCTCTCTCTCTGTCACGTAAATAAATAAAATCTTTTTTTTTAAAGATTTTATTTTTATTTTATTTTTTTAAAAAAGATCTTTTTTTTTTTTTAAGATTTTATTTATTTACGTGACAGAGGGAGAGATCACAAGTAGGCAGAGAGGCAGGCAGAGGGAGAGTGGGAAGCTGGCTCCTCCCTGAGCAGAGAGCCCAATGCGGGGCTTGATCCCAGGACCCTGAGATCATGACCTGAGCCGAAGACAGAGGCTTTAACCCACTGAACCACCCAGGCGCCCTAATAAATAAAATCTTTTAAAAAATATGAAGAAGCTGGGGCACCTGTGTGGCTCAGTGGGTTAAAGCCTATGCCTTCGGCTCGGGTCGCGATCTCAGGGTCCTGGGATTGAGCCCCACTTCGGGCTCTCTGCTCAGCGAGGAGCCTGCTTCCCCCTCTCCCTCTGCCTGCCTCACTGCCTACATGTGATCTCTCTCTCTCTCTCTGTCAAATAAATAAATAAATAATCTTAAAAAAAATATGAAGAAGCAACATGTCCATGTAAGGGGACAATTTGATTATAAATACCAAGAATTTGGGAGGACTATCCAAGAGTATTTGGTCTGGACAAGGCCACACTTTGCTGATCTAAACAGTTCTCCAAAGACTTTGTGGCAATTAGCTACGGCCACAGTAAAGACACCTCTTTTTTCCAGCAGTGATGAAAACCATGCACTGGTCCAGGGAAGGTCTTCTTCTCGCCTAGCAACACTGGTGGTCCCTCCCACTGGTTCCCTAGCAACTTGCTCCAGCAACAAGGGACTTTTACTTTTGCATTGGCAGCTGGAGGTCAGGTCTCCATTGGCTACATCATCTCTCCCTTGTACCAACTGCTATAGAGCTACACCTCCTCTAAATCTGGACTTGATTCTTTTCATCATCCTTACCTGGAACAATAGTGTGATCAATTTAGATTATGATGTTTCTGTATTAGTCTACAAAGACATTATCCTGTGTGCTATTAGCTTGTGCAATTCCTTTTTTTTTTTTTTTTAAAGATTTTATTTATTTATTTGACAGAGAGAGATCACAAGTAGGCAGAGAGATAGGCGGGGGGCAGGGGGAAGCAGGCTCCCAGCTGAGCAGAGAGCCCGATGTGGGGCTTGATCCCAGGACCCTGAGAGCATGACCCAAGCCGAAGGCAGAGGCTTCAACCCACTGAGCCACCCAGGCACCCCAGCTTATGCAATTCTTAAGTGAACCTGTGTTAAATACGTTGTTCAGGGGTGCCTCAGTGGCTCAGTCAGTTAAGTGTCTGCCTTCGGCTCAGGTCATGGTCCCAGGGTCCTGAGATCAAGCCCCACATCAGGCTCCTTGCTCAGCTGGGAGACTGCTTCTCCTTCTGCCTGCCGCTCCCCCTGCCTGTGCTCTCTCCTTCTCTCACAAATAAATAAATCTTTTAAAAAAATACATTGTTCAGTCTCTGAGCATAATTTGTCTCCCACCCTTGCAGTGACCTCAAGGAATCCTGGAGGAAGAGGCTTGGACCTGCTGTTGGAAACACAACCAGGAGGGAATGGGAGGTCATCAATCCTGACTTCCGGCGGTAGGGTATTCCCTGAAGGTCCTGCCAGTGTTACCTTACACTGACCCCAGGGGCAGGGACTTCGAAGAAAGGAGATCGGCTGGCTTTATCTGCCCCCAGTCACCGCACACAC
>CM053612.1:13365413-13398571 GCA_028646535.1 Procyon lotor | reverse complement strand
TCGTGCAAAGCCCTCGTGGCTTCAGGACCTGCTCGGGTTGATCTTGCACACACCACTTCCATTTGGAGAGGGGTGCTTCTGTGCACACCCATGGCTGTGACTTGGTGGGTCAGAAAGCACCCGGGTTAGGACGGAGAGCTCAAGTGGCACGGGGACTCGGTGTCTCCTGGTCAAGCCTTCAGTCCTACTAAGGCCAGTAGTAAGCCCAATGTTGTTCCAAAAGACCAGAATGATATTTCGGGTGTCCGGGACATTAGTGCCGGTTCGGAGCCGGGGTCCTGTAATCATGGACAAATCTGATCATTTCTCATCCCCAATGGACGGTCACACTGGTAAAGGGTTGCAGGCCCCTTTGGGCATGCATGGGAGAAAGATAATAACAGCAACTTTTTTAGAAGGATCTTTCCTTAAGAAGCCTCCCCCGTCATACACGAGTTTTTGGATCTTTGACCAAGTCAAGTGTGGGGTTTGATTAATTCAGGGGCCCATGGTGAGAAGGGGAGAAAGTAGCTGTATTTGCCAATGCAGGAGACACTCCTGCGCCACTACTCCCACTCCACGTACTATGGTCAATGCAAACTACACCAAGCTAATTCATTCAGGACTGTTCATGGCCATGAACCTCGGGAGAGAGAGTTTGGGTCACTCATCAGGAAAAGGATCATCCCCAGAAAAAGTGCCTGTGAGGCTAAGAGAAGGTGGAATGTGGAAGAAGTAATCACATAATCATATGCAGAAAAAAAGTGCGGTAATAATAATGAGTAATTACTTCTTTATATTCATAGGAATTTACTCACCTATGTATTAAGCAAATAATTTTGGTTTTGACAGCCTCTCATCCCCTTATCTTAAAACACAAGATGTGTTATTAAACTTCTTTTAGTATTTAAAATACAGGATATTAAATTTGGGGTGAATCAGGTAGTCCAAGAACAAGATGAGAAAATATAGGATTTAGTGCCCTCTTTTAGGGAACGGTTGTAGGTTGGCGAGATCTGTGTCATGTTCGGCAGAAGTATGACTTTGTCATTGTAGAGATTAAGTATGGTTTAAGGAGATGGGCATGAGTACCAAAGTGACAAGGGGATCACTTGTAATGTGATCACTTGTAATGTGATCAATTGTAATGTGAGGGCCAAATTATATCACCCACAATCCCCTTTCCGGGATGTATGTGGTTAGAGTGTGCCACAGGCAGACTCTCTGAAGATTGGGGATGGTGTTTGAGGGGAAGCAGCAGCCACTTTGTCGCTCCCACATGTTGCTGCTGATTGGCTGATTCACCTTACTGGGGTGAAGTAGCAGCTGGCCCTGCAATTTCTCTCCTTCCCCCTAGATCCTCCTTTAGCTACTCTATCTTCTGGGCCACATGTGGGCACTTAGCTCCACGCAAAGGGCCCTCCTGGCTTCTGTGGGTTACCATCATCCCCAGGGTCAGAGCAACAAGGATGAGTATGTACTTCAATCTGTTCTTATGCATTCCAGATCATGTTTGTGGGTTCTGGCCTGTTTGTTACCTCCTTACCCTTACTTGAGGTGATAATAGCCCTATAGAGGCTGCTTAACTGCCTTCTGCAGTTGTGTAAGGCCAGTTTTCTTTAACAAATCTATCATCTGTCTATCTATCCATCCACCCATCCATCCTACATATATTCATTCTTCTAGTCCCCCTACTCTTCTTGCAGCTGGCTGGATGCTAAGGGAGGGCAATGACCAAACCCTTATTAATCCCATTATACCACCTGCTTCTAGACTTGTGAGGTTTCCCTCTGTTCTAATATCTTGAACATTGCCCCATTTTGAAATCCATCTTTTAAGATCACTCTGCTGTTAAGTTCAACATTTTGGGACCAAATGTGAACAAATACCAGCGATGACAAGGAGGGATGTTTTGAAGTCCAAATTCTTATGACCTCTTCTTAATTTTTTAAAAGAAAACGGTACTATTTTTTTCTGTGAATGAATGACAAATCACAAGAAAGATATAACTAGAAATTTCTCCAGCATTGATGAGCTTGTGAAAAACCAGTAAGATGTATTATTTTTATATATGCAAAGTCAAAGTCTTTTTTATGTAAAATACCTGCAAATTAATGAGAGCATAACATTACCAAATATAAACTTGTGTATAAACATGAAAGGAAAACCTCACAATATCTTGTTTTTCTTTCAGTGTTTCTTAAAATTATTTATTTTTATTTTTATTTTTAAAGATTTTATTTATTTGACAGAGAGAAACACAGCGAGAGAGGGAACACAAGCAGAGGGAACGGTAGCGGGAGAAGCAGGCCCCCTGCCGAGCAGAGAGCCTGATGCGGGGCTCGATCCCAGGACCCTGGGATCACAACCTGGGCCGAAGGCAGACGCTTAACGACTGAGCCACCCAGGCGCCCCTTATTATTATTTTTAAAATAAAAAAAATTGTACACACTTAAGTTCTACAACACAATGATGTATATACATGTATACATAGTGAAATGGTTATTACAGTCAAGCTAATGATTATCTCCATCTCCTCACATAATTATTTTATTGGAGGGGAGGTGAGAGCACCAAAAATCTATTCTTTCAGCAAATGGCCAGGATTTGATGCAGTATTAACTGCCCCCACCATGCTGCTCATCAGATCTCTAGACTGATTTAGCCTATGTAACCACAACTGTACCCTTTGACAAACTTCTCCTTCTTTTGGTGTTTTAAAAGGACAGAATGTGGGGGCACCTGGGTGGCTCAGTGGGTTAAGGCCTCTGCCTTCGGCTCAGGTCATGGTCTCAGGATCCTGGGATAGAGCCCCACGTCGGGCTCTCTGCTCAGCAGGGAGCCTGCTTCCCCCTCTCTCTCTCTGCCTGCCTCTCAGCCTACTTGTGATCTCTCTCTCTTATTCCCTCTCTGTCAAATAAATAAAATCTAAATAAATAAATAAATAAATGCACAGAATATGCAAGTCAACCTTCACATGGTCTTCCATTCCTACCTGCCTGACCTGCTCCAACGTCATACCTGGAGACAATGTCCTTAAGGGACTGCTTGAGCCAGTTCTATGTAGCAACTAAATTCATTGGTTCATACACACTCGTATGTGTAATATACATACATTAAAATCTCCCATGGGTTCTGCTTTCCGGGTTGAAGGCTGACTGATACAGATTGGGGTACTGAGAGAGGTTTAGAAGGAACAGAATCTTAAGTGTGTTCTCCGAATTTGTACGGCATTTCCTGGAATACACCTCTAATTAGATTGGGAGGCTTTAATACCTTGTTTTCAATGGTAAAGTTGGCACTGTTAGACCACTGCAGGAAGTGGCAAAAACCGCTACTCAAATGTTCACCTTTAGTTACCTATAGTTAAGTGCCTATAAAAGACAAGGAAGTCTCCAGGTCACCAAGTATATGATACGTTAGAATATTTTTGTCAAAATAAGGAGGATTATGAAGAAAAAAAATAGGAGTATTATGGAGTTGATTTGTCATTTCTAAATGAACTTCAGAACTTGAGGAAAGAAAAGACTGAGCTCGGGACCTTACAGTCCCAGATCAAGGTCCAAATGAAGGACCTGAGAAGTCCTGCTACAAGGCCTGAAAGAAATTGTTATCTCTTGTAGCCCTGGGTGCAAGATTTGGGGAATCCAGATTCAAAGTTTAGTCTTCGAGTGGCTGAATTACAACGCAAATTAAATTCACAACCTCGCCGGGTCCCCTCTGTTCATATTAAGGCACTGACTGGGAGAACTAGGATACTGGAAATTGGAATGGGGATATACGGGAGCATGCCAATGAATCAAGTCCCTGAACCTCTAAATTATGTGAGGTATCTTTGCCAGCAGAAGCAGCCCTTCCACTCCTACCTGAAGAGATTATTTCCCCTTCGCCTGAAGAAGCTCTAAGGGTGTCACCTCAAATGGTGACCGGGCAGGGCCTTGCTGATCCTCCTCTGTAGCTCCTACCATCGCCTCTCACTGCTCCTTAACCTATACCTAGACTTGAGGGCCTGCAGGCCAAGATATCTTGAGACCCGTGGCAAGATGTGATAGTCCCCAAAAGAACGGCACATCTTTTCCAACAGATACACAGTAGCCTGGGGTAAATGTGTGAGAATGGTTCTAATGGTTGGGGTAAGGAGGTGGAAGCGGTATCATGTTGGATCTTGTTCATGTACAAGTTCTTGTGTGGACACATGCTTCTCTGTCTCTTGAGTATGTACCTAGAAGCGCAGTTGTAATTTGGTAACTTGATGTGTAGTCTTTTGAAGAAATGCCAGCCTGTTCTGCCGAGAGGCCGCATCATTCTGCATGCCCACCAGCAACGTGGGAGAGGTCCGGTCTCTTCCCATGCTTGTTATACACCTGTAAACAGCCATCCCGGTGGGTGTGAAGTGGTATCTCACTATGGTTTTCATTCCCAGCTCCCTCCTGACCGGTATGTTGAGGATCTATTCACGTGTTTAAGACTATAAACATGAGGTCCCCATCGCCTTGCTGGGTGTCAGCCAGGGGCCACTGTCAGCTCTTAGGTCCTCCTGCCACCTTCTCACCCTCCTCACGTGGACCGCTACACCTTCAAAGCAGTAAAGCGTGGCAAATCCTTGACTTCCTCTTCTCCCTGATTGAGATAGCTGCCTGCCTTTAAAGGACTCACCATGCCCAGCCGCAGGACATCTCAGGGACAGTGGACATAGAGAGCTTAGCTTCTGTCAACTGCAAAAGCCCATCCCAGGAAGTCACTGCCACGGTAGAAGGGGGCTTCGGGGCCGAGGCTGTGGCAGCAGCTAGGACCAGGACGCAGGGGCGCTGGAGGCCCAGGTCGCGGAGCTGGGGTGCAGTAGGACGGCAGTGGTGGGACGTCTTCCCGGAGGACTAGGACAGGGCGGCCCCCCGAACCCTGGCTCTCAGTGGCGGTGGAGAAGGCCACACTGCAGCTGCCGGGGGTGTGGTGGGGTGGGAGGGATGTGGGGGTCCCCGGGGCGCGGGAGAGCTGAGAGCCTTCAGGGTGCACCCCCCACCCCCGCCACACCTGGGGCGGGGGTGAGTCAGCAAGGGCAGCTGTGGGGTCTGGCAACGGCTGCATCCATTTCTGTCCAGTCTCGCAGGTGTCTGTCCTGGCACCACCCAGTCATTCCCCAACTAGTCTCTGGGCAGAGACTGCCGAGAAACTGCCACAGAGACCCACAGAATGCAGCTTTGAAGATGGGGTGTGTTCACGCCCAATATCCTGACTCCTTGGGCCACTAGGCAGGGGCCAAGTGTTCCCAAACCACACATCGGTGGGGGAAGCTGCATTTTGTATGGGAAATGGTCAAAAATACTCAGGAGGCTGCCTGACTTAAGCTTATATTAGACAAAGATTACTACTTACCCTTGGGGTTCTACCACGTCTTCTAAAAGATGGGAGACTTAGAGTTGTCAAGAATGTCCTGAGTGTGGTGTTCTCTCTCTAGGGATTCAGACCCTGAGGGATGAAGTTTCTCTGGCACTGCTGACAAGCTGAAGAGGAAAACTTGGCAAGCCACCGAGCACAATGTGGGGCTGGCCTTGACCCAGGATGTGTATGGGAAGCTGAGTGAATGCAGACCTTTTCCATACTGATGATGATGACCACTGGGACAGGATCTTCAGTATTTGGCAGTACCCTGGCTGCCAACATTCTGGAAAGTACGGCCCCTCAAGTTCCCAGCAATATTCATGCGGAGACAGGTATGCAGCATGAGAAAACCTATAAGCTATCCACCCAGAATGCCCAAATTGTGTCCCTCTTAAATAATAACAAATAGCACATGTTTCCAGAGACTCTCTCAGTGAGAAGTTCATGATGGCAGCCATTCCTCCCCCCACCCCACCCAGGAAACAGGGGTGGGGTATATTAGGGACCATGAGCTCTGTAAAAGCTATAGAAGACCACAGTGGAAAATCACAATTACAAAAGCAAAAGTGACAGTCTTCTATCAGATATTAGTCCAATCAGGACATATAATCGAATAAGAGGTTTTGAGAACTGGTTTCTGCTTTAATACAAAAAAGGTTTTATAAAAGGTATCCAAATATAAGTAAACCTTTCTAATTATATCTGATTAAGATTTAAAACTTGGTTTTTCATTTGGGGGTTGTATTTTATTTTATTTTTTAAAGATTTTATTCATTTGAGAGAATGAAGAGAGAGAAAGAAAATGAGCAGGGGGGAGGTGCAGAGGGAGAAGGAGAAGCAGACTCTCCTCTGAGCAGGGAGCTCAACGCAGGGCTTGATCCCAGGACCCTGAGATTATGACCTGAGCTGAAGTCAGATACTTAATCAACAGCCACCAAGGCACCCAGGCAAGGGGGAGGGGTTGTATTTTAAAGTTCAACTCCTAGATGCTAAAGGTAACCATCGATGATAAGGGAGGGGAGGGGAAACCTTATTAAATTGCATCCCTTAATCACTTTATCTGGAATTTTGTACAATCTTCCACTTTCAAAGCCTATTTTAAGTACAGGAAAATTTATATAAAATTGTCATAGCAGTAAAAAGTATTACAATGAAATTGTTAGAGCATTAATGGAACATGCTGTTTCACTCGTGACAGTTGTTTGGAAGGGATTGCTTGACTGCTTTTAGAATTCAAAAAATATGTTTTTAAGCACCCTGTCAGAGAGAGTTATTTTCAGTATTACAGATTCCTGTACCATTGTGTTAAAATTTGCCTGTGCTTTGGGACCTTCCTAAAACATACTCTCATTTGGAATATATTTGACTGATAACAAAGTTTAAATGTTGCTTTTCACCTCAACAGTAGAAATAGTGTTGTTTTGTTTTTTCTTTTAAAGCTACCAAAATAAAATAGTCATTTTTGCAGTAAAGACATCCCACAGCAGTACTCATACTAGCGTTTGAATAACCAGGCGACTGGGATATTGGGGAGGCATAATCAGAATCCTGCCTCCTACACAGACCAAAAGTGGACGACGTGTGCACTACAGTCTCACCGGGGACTTCCCTGAAGGACACCGGTGAAGGGGAAACCTCCCAGAGGGAAAATTTTGAGCAGTGCGCCTGCTTGCTCACTCTGCCTGGAGGAGAGATGGCCGGAGGTATGAGTGTAAAACTATGCACAGGCCGTGTCCAAGTCATTAGTTGAATGGTCAGGGACTTTGAAAATACATGACTGAAAGTGTGTGACAAGGCGGTCTAGGGAAGAGGTACGTGGATACACCCATCCGAACAGACATATGATAATGAAGGTAAGTGTGTTCCATGGGTGATCAGCAAGGAATAACCTTACTAGCGCAGAAGTTTAATAATCTGATGGCAAGGGGGCCCATTGTGGAAATACCCATCAGGCCCTTCCCCAGAAGTCGTGTCAGAACCCAGTGGGCTCAAGAACTAGGTGGCCCAGTGGCAGGGATGGAGGTTACATTCAGCAACAGGGGTCTCCGCTCACCAAGGCTGACCTCACTACAGCCATTGCCGAGTGCCCCATCTGTCAGGAGCAGAGGTCACCCTGGAGCCCCGGGTATGGCACCTGTGAGTGATCAGCCAACTACCAGGTGGCAGGGGCTTCGCCGTGGAACGCTTCTATTAAGGAAGGGGCCGTGCTTTGTGCTCACTCAAATAGACACCTACTCTGGATATGGATTTTCCTTCCCACCTGTAGTGGTTTTGAGAAACAATATTTGTAGATTTGAAAAATACCTAATTCACCATCATGGTATTCCAAAGAGCATCACTTCTAAACAAGGGACTCATTTTATAGGAAATGAGTGCAGCAATTGAGCACTAGTCATGGAATCCGCTGGTCTTAGGTTTCTCCTCATCCTGAAGTGGAATGACATCTGGAAGACCTCACTTGTTTCTAAGTGGCAGTAACTTAGCAGATTACTTAGGCAGTAATCTGGGATAGCTAAGCATTTACATGCATAGGTTATATGTGCTGTTCCTCCTATCACATGGATTTATGGGTCCTGCAATCAAGGTATGGAAGTGGGCGTGCCTCTCCTCACTATTACCCCTAGCAAGACAATAGAAAATTTTTGCTTCCTGTCCCCACGACAAGAGCTCTAGCTCTTCTGGGCTAGAGGTCTTCGTTCCAAAGAAATGCTTTCACCAGGAAATAAAACAATGACTCCATTGAATGGGAAGTTGAGTCTTCCGGCTGGGCACTTGGACTCCCCAGACCTCTCAGTCAACAGGCAAAGAAGGGCTGTACTATACTGGCTGGGGTGACTGAACGTGACCATCAAAGGAAATTGAGTTCCTGCTACAAAAGAGCTATGGAGGCATATGGCTGAGATGCGTAGACAGCTTCTTGATACTCCCGTGTTTCGTGATTAAAGTCAATGAACAATGTATGTATATCACATCATCACGATGTACACTTTAAATGTCTTACACTTTTATTTGTCAGGGAAGCTGAAAACAAGTCAATGGAAAATTATAATAACCTAACTGAGACAGAATATCTAGTGGCCAAACCATTCAAGAATGAAGGTTCAAAGGGCACCTGGGTGGCTCAGTCGGTTGAGCGTCTGGCTCCCGGTTTCAGCTCAGGTCGTGATCTCGGGGTCGTGAGATCAAGCCCCCACTGGGCTCTGCACTCAGCTGGAGGTCTGCTTGGGATTCCCTCTCACTCCCTCTGCCCCTCTCCCTGCCCCGCTCTCCTGCGCATGCCCATTCATGTTCTCGCTCATAAATAATAAGTAAATAAACTCTTAAGGAAAAAAGAATGAAGGTTCAAGTCATCTCCCCAGGCAAAGAATCATGAGGAGCTGAGGAGCAGCAGAGGACCGAGGCAGTGAAAGAAGGCAGCAGTCAGTGCCAGCATCGTGACCGCCTATAGACACCAGGACTGTAGTATGATTTTGCCTGAAGAGTTAATTCCATACCCTTTCTCAAGTGGGAAAACAAACAAATAAGAAAGCAAACTATATTTTCAATGGATATTCTTAAGGCCAAAGCCAAATTTTACTGATGGAGAATCATAATATTAGAAAGCTCCATTTACTTCTGGGGCTCCTGGGTGGCTTGGTGAGTTAAGCATCTGCCTTTGGCTCGGGTCATGATCCCAGGGTCCTGGGATTGAGCTCTGCATAGGGCTCCCTGCTCGATGGGAAACCTGCTTCTCCCTCTCCCTCTGCCTGCTGCTCTGCCTACTTGTGCTCTCTATCTCTGTGTCAAATAAATAAATAAAAATAAAATCTTCAAAAAAAAAAAAAGCTCCATTGTTTTTTCTTAACCTCTAGAAGGCAATTCCCTTGAGTGCCACATTCTAGGAAACCAGCAATATCCAACACCATTCTACAGCACAGCAAACTTGTCCTTGTTTCTCACAGATACTTGTGATAACAGGCTATGTTTGTGATGTAATTAACTTTGTTGTGAAGATGGCGAAAATTACTTTTTCTAGTACCTTCTCAAGGTCGTGAATGTTTTTTTAAACCTGAAAATAAACAGAAATGTCATTAACCAAAACATGCCTAAAACACCTATGCCGTGCAAGACATTATGGGGTATACAAAAAGGAGCTTACAGTGTACGTGGGACTATAAAATGAATCTTCATGCAAAGTTGCAGGATACTAAATCAACACACAAAAATCAATTGCATTTCTGTACACGGACAATGAAAAATCTGAAATGGAAATGAGGAGAACAATTCCATTTATAATAGCATCAGAAAGAATAAAATACTTAGAAGGGCATCTGGGTGGCCCAGTCAGTTAAGTGCCCAACTCTTGGTTTCAGCTCAGGTCATCATCTCACAGTCCC
This sequence comes from Procyon lotor, assembly GCA_028646535.1. NCBI lineage: Eukaryota > Metazoa > Chordata > Mammalia > Carnivora > Procyonidae > Procyon > Procyon lotor. The sequence goes on along the minus strand of CM053612.1, from coordinate 13,388,837 downwards.
AAGACTGAGCCCTCTGTCAGGCTCTGAGCTCAGTGGGGAGCCTGATGGAAATTTTTTTGTCCCTTTCCATCTCCCTCTGTCCCTCCCCCTGCTCTTGTGCTCATGCACATGTGCTCTCTCTCTCTCTCTCTAAAATAAATAAATCTCTTAAAAAAAGAATAAGATACTTAGAAATAAACCTAACAAAGAAAGTGGAAGAACTGTACATTGAAAACTATAAAACACTGCTGAAATGGGGCACCTGGTTGGCTCAGTCAGTAGAGCAAGTGCCTCTTGATCTCGGGGTCATGAGTTCAAGCCCCACATTGGGTGCAGAGTTTACTTTAAAAATTTGCTGAAAAAAATTAAGATGACACAAATAAATGGAAAGACATCCCATGTCCATGGGTTGGAAGATTTAATATTGGTAAGATGCTTGTACTACCCAAAGCAATCAACAATGTAATCCCTACCAAAATTGCAACAGCGTTTTGTGCAGAAATAGAAAAATTCATCCTAAAAATTCATATGGAATCTCAGGAGACGCTGAATAGCCAAAACTATTTTGAAAAGGAAGAATAAAATTGGAAGACTCCCATTCCTGATTCTAAAATGTATTACAAAGCTTCAGTAATTAAAACAGTGTGGTAATAGCATAAAGATAAACAAATAGACCAACAGAATAGAGATTCTAGAAATAAATCCTTACACATATGGTGAAATGTGCTTCTACAGGTGTCAAGGCCACTCAGTGAGGAAAGGAGTCTTTTCAAAAAATACTACTGAGGGACACCTGGCTGGTTCAGTCACTAGAGCATGTGATTCTTGATCTCAGGGTCATGAGTTCAAGCTCCACATTGGGTGTAGAGCTTACTTTTGATAAATTTTTAAAAATGGTACGGGAAAAATTGGATACCCACATAAAAAAAGAATAAAGTTGGGCCCTTATCTTACACTATAAATAAAAAGGAACTCAAAATGGATTAAATACCTAAATGTAAGACCTAACACTACAAAACTCCAAAACATAGGGGGAAAGCTTCATGACATCGGACTTGGCAATAATTTCCTTTTATAAAAGATTTATTTATTCATGGGGGGGGGGCAGAGGGAGAGAATCAGCAAGCAGACTCCCTGCTGAGTGTGGACCCTGACTCAGGGTTCAATCCACAACCCATGAGATCATGACCTGAGCCAAAACCAAGAGCAGGACACTCAACAGACTGAGCCACCTAGATGCTCCAATAATTTCTTAGCTGTAACACCAAAAGCCCGAATAGACAGTGCTGTATGTGGAGAAGGTATGTGCAAGGGAGGGAGTTCAGGAGTTCAGTTTAAACACAAGGAATGAGTTGAGTTTTAAATGTCTCTTAGACATGCAAGACACACCACGTATGCATTTAAATTTGAGTCTGGAGTTCAGGAGCAAGTTGTAATCTAGGGCTATCAACTTGGGAGTTGCTGAAATACCCATCGTCATATTTAAAGTTCCAAGACTATGGGATCTTCTAGGGAGGGACTATATTCAAGGGAAGAAGGCCCAGGATCCAGATCAGTGGCCCTACAGTATTTAGTGGCGGGAATGAAAAGAAACGAGCAGAAATGTGGTTTCTGGAAGCCCAGGAAGGTTTTCCCGGAGGACTGAGTGAATGACTGTGTCGAATACTGCTGAGAAGTTCAAGACAACATGCACCAGACACTGGGGCTCTGACAAGGGCCATTTCAGTGGGGCAGAGGAGGCAGAACCCAGACGACACTGGGTTAGAGGACCAACAGGAGGTGAGGACATGCAAAGAGTGAGGAGTGCAGGCCCATCATCCTGTTGAGCCCATCATCCCCTACTGCCCCAGAGACGTGCTTCATCCTACTAAGTCTTGCAGCAACTCCAAATGGTTGCAGCTTATTGGATCCTTTCCTTTCTACTTGCAGACGCACTCGTATCTGTTTCTCAAGGACATATTTACCATCTGCCTTCCTATTTCATTAGCAGCAAGGCATCCTCTACTTTCTCTCAGATGACAGAGGACTGACGGGTTCTCCAGGACTTTTCATTTTGTTTTCAAGCCCTGCAGCAAACTCATCTGCTTCACTGGTCAGTCCCTGAAAAAAAAAAAATCAATCAACATATTCGATTACTGACAAAAATGCAACTGTTGCAAAGTTGGAAAGTCTGCATATGTGTCTAAAATCATGCATTTGCATCATCAATATAAGTTTTGATCATGTGGCGAAAATTTACCATCCACCAAGAAATGTTATGTTCTCAGAAATGCAACTTAATTTTAATCCAGCCTAAGCAGAATGAGTAAGAAGTGAAAATACAAAATGTTGTCCAAAGCCAAACATGATACAACCGTTATTAATCAAAATGTTTGGGGAATGAGTGGCTCTCATCAACCAAAAGGAGCCAAACACATGGTTACCCATTAAAGAAGTATAACCCACTCCGTGTCAACCCTCTTTAGGGGAAATCATTTGTATTTGTGTGTGTGTGTGTGTGTGTCTTTTTATGTTTTAAACTCATCATTACCAAAACTGATTACACACTTACCTAATGCTACACATAGATGATGAAGGGTAGGATATTTGAAGATGTAAGTCCCCAAAGAGGGAGATTCAAATATGTCCACCTTGGTGCCAGGTAGAGCTGGGTGCTTTTCAATCTTGGGGGATACGGACCAGAAGTAGAGAAGGTCATGTTTAAAAAGAAAAGGTCAGGGGGGCACCTGGGTGGCTCAGTTGGTTAAGCAGCTGCCTTCGGCCCAGGTCATGATCCCGGAGTCCTGGGATCGAGTCCCACATCGGGCTCCCAGCTCCACGGGGAGTCTGCTTCTCTCTCTGACCTTCACTCCTCTCATCCTCTTACTTTCTCTCTATCAAATAAATAAATAAAATCTTAAAAAAAAAAAAAAAGAAAAAAAAAAAAGAAAAGGTCAGGGATGCCTGGGTGGCTCAGTTGGTTAAGTGGCTGCCTTCGGCTCAGGTCGTGATCCCAGGGTCCTGGGATCAAGTCCCACATCAGGCTCTCTGCTCAGCGGGGAGCCTGCTTCCCCCTCTCTCTCTGCCTGCCTCTCTGCCTGCTTGTGTTCTCTCTCTGACAAATAAATAAATAAAATCTTAAAAAAAAAAGAAAAGGTCATCTTTAAGCTGTTTTCATCCAAGGATAACCCAAACTATGCCTCGTTATTTGAATAAAATCACAAGAAACAATTTTTCATATAATTGGCATTTCCCACAGTTTAAGAGTACAAAGAGGGTAAAAACATTTCATTGAGCGTTTACTACCTGCCAGGTATTATTCTAAATGCTTTACGTGTGTTAATTCACTTAATACTCCACAGAGCCCTGTGAACTAGGTGTGATTATCATCCTCTTTGTTATAAATAAGGAAACCAAAGCACAGAAAGATGAAGGGAAACACTAATTAACTGAAGACTGGGGTAAGGTAGAATACCATCGAGTCTAGTTTCTGTGAGAAAGGGATTATTGCCCGTCCTGGGCCTTCCTATCAATGACCTCTTCCACAAGTGCAGATATAGCGTGTCTCTCCCATCCCCACTGGGGCTGTGATTGGACTCCAGAGAAGAGCCACCCTTGAGGGCTTAGAAAGAACACCCAAGGAAAAGCACCACTCCCAGGGCGCCTGGGTGGCTCAGTGGGTTAAAGCCTCTGCCTTTGGCTCAGGTCATGATCTCAAGGTCCTGGGATCGAGCCCCGCATCGGGCTCTCTGCTCGGCCAGGAGCCTGCTTCCCTCTCTCTCTGCCTGCCTCTGCCTACTTGTGATCTCTCTCTCTCTCTCTCTCTCTCAAATAAAAATTTTTTAAAAATCTTTAAAAAAAAATAAAAGAAAAAAGAAAAAAAAGAAAAGCACCACTCTCAGCACTGAGTCATAGCACCAAAGGAAGCATCCTCATCAGGACACCCAAGGAAAATCCCCCTTCTGCGTAGCTGAGATACGGTGCCTAAGGGAAATCCCTCCCCCAGTACTGACATAAACACCCAAGAAAGAGCGCCACACCTGGGCTGGAATAGAACATCCAGTGAAAAATCCTCTCCAGGACTTAGAGAGGGCTTAAGAGAAAAAGCCCCCCCCCTCTAAAAGGCCTGAAGTCCAGATCTTGTTGGAGAAGCCGAGCTAGGACTCAGTGTATGGCAGAGGCTTTTTGTGGGGCTGGAAACCCACCCTCTGGAATTAGAACTGGAGAACCCCGGACAGAATCCTTTGTCTAGGGCTCAGAGAAAACACTGAAGGGAAAGCCCCTCCTTTAATGTGGTTGAGATAGGCGGCCTTAGGAAGTATCCTCTTTGCCTCCATTTGGATGGGGCACTCAAGTAAAAGAACCCCTGTCGGTTGCTAAGAGCACCCAAGGAAGAGCCCCCACCCCTGGGGCAATGTAAAGCACCCACAGAGTTTCCCTTTACAGAGCTTAGATACAGAATCTAAGAAACAGCCCCAAACCCAGGACTGAGATGAAGCAATCAGAAAAGCAACTCCCCACCGCATGGCTGATAAACAAGCAAGGAAAGACCCTTGCCCAACATAGCTGAGATAGGGAGCACCCACGGGAAAGTCTTCCCCCAGTACTGAGTAGCAAAGAAGAGATCCTCCTTTTTGGACTCAAATAAAGCCCCCTCATCAACACGACTGAGAGTGAGCCAGGGAGAGTTCTCCCCCAAGGCTGAAAGAGTCACCCAAGAAAGACAACCCCACAGAGCTGAAGGCAGAACACCAAAGGACTAGTTCCCCCAGCACATGGCTGATCTGTAGTACCCAAGGAAGAGTTCTCCTTCCCAGGGCTGAGCTAGATCAACCAAGGAATAGTACCACCCCCCTGCCTGAGAACACCCAAGGAAGAACTCCTACCAGAGAAAAAGTTCCCAAGGAAAGGTATTTCCACACCAAGAGTTGTAATCCTTACCTTATTGAGAGAGACTAGGAGCAACTCAATGGCAGTCAAGTTGTGGTGTCACACCAATGGAACTTTCTAGAAATCTGCTCTCTAATAGCTGCCAGAAATCTGTCTTGGGGGTATCTGAGGATGATGTACACATATATGTCTCACCAGACGCACTCTAATGTATTACTGCTTGGGAGGGTTTAAAGAGAAGCTGCTGGCCAAGGAGTGCTGCTGGCCACACTGCCCTGTATCAGCTGGGCACTGGAGAAGCTGTGAGGGTTGGGGAGCCTGGTGCTGGAGAAGCCTCCCGCCCAGAAGGGGCCTGCTGTACCAGCAGCCCAGAACCAGGAAGTGAAACTTTCCCCCTGCGATGTCTCTGGCGCCCCCTAGAGACAAATTTCAGTGACAACTGCCACAAGAAAACAAAATTTAAATGAACCAGACCATTTCCACGGATCGGGCCAAACAGGTGCATTGGGAGCTGAGAGGCAAAGAATCTATAACCAGTACACTGTACTAGCAAAGGAGCAAAGTCATGCAATCATTCTAATCAATGTAGAAAACATAAGTGATAAAATGCAATAACTATTCATGAGGACCAAATTAAAAGCATTTGTTGAGGAGTGAATCTACCAGAAATCTACAGTGCACATTATTCCTAGTCGAGAAAATTAGAAGTATTCTTTTTGTAAGATCAAGAACAAGAAAAGAGAGGCGCCTAGGTGGCTCAGTCGGTTGGGAATCTGACTCTTGATTTCGGCTCAGGTCATAATCTCATGGGTCATGAGATGGAGCCCCATATCGGGCTTCCCAGTCAGTGGGGAGTCTGCTTGAGCTTCTCCCCACTCCGCTCCCCCCCTCAAATAAATAAATAAATAAATCTTTAAAAAAATAAAAGAACAAGACAAGAATGTCCACTATCACCATCTCTTTTCAACACTAGACTGCAAGAATCCCTAGCTTACACCCCAAGACAATAAAAGATAAATAAGCTATTTAGCTAAACTAGAAACTCAAAGTAGTCTATAGACAAAGAATTTAACAATGAAGCTAGATGTAAAATCAACACATAAAATTAATTGTATATCTATGTAACAGCCACAAGAAATTAGGAAATGTAAGTTTTAATCTATTGTTAAAATTAGCAAAACCATATAAGGAATAGATAAAGATAGAAATATGTAGTATATATGGAATATATACACAACAAAGAAAGAGAGAGAGATAGAGTATGTGTGTGTGAGAGTATGGAATGAATATAACTAAATGTGTGTAAAACCGATATGTAGATAATTATAAAATTTTATTGAAAGACATCAGAGAGGGGCACCTGGGTGGCTCTCTGCCTTCAGCTTAGGTCATGGTCTCAGGGTCCTGGGATCAAGCCCCACATCAGACTCTCTGCTCAGGGGGAGCCTGCTTCCCCTTCTGTCTCTGCCTGCCTCTCTGTCTACTTGTGATCTCTTTCTGTCAAATAAATAAATAAAATCTTTAAAAAAAATAGGAAAAGACTTCTTAAGGAAGACATAAAAATAGCTAAACATAAAAGGTTGATACAATAGTATTGGCAATACTCTAATTTTTAAATTTGATGGCAAGTTTACAAATGTCCCTTTTATTAAGTTTCATCTTATATAAAAGTCCTATATATTTTTGTATAGGTGAAATGACATTATTTAAATGTTAAGCTGGAAAAAGAAAGACATACAAAGTATGGCAAAGAAGGAGGTCAGTGCCCTTAATAATGATGGAGGAAATAGGGGCGCCTGTGGCTCCATTGGTTAAGTGACTGACTCTTGGTTTGGCTCCGGTCGTGACCTCAGGGTCATGAAATCAAGCCCTGTGTCAGGCTCCACACTTTGGGCAGAGTCTGCTAGGGACTCTCTCTCCCTCTGCCCTTGCCCTCTGCTCTCTCTCTGTCTCACTCTAAAATAAATAAATAAATCTTTAAAAAGAATAACCATGAAATAAATAAATCCAACTTTTAGCGGAATTCTAGTCTTACTAGAGAACCTGTGGTTTGAAGATATTATTATAAAAGTAGGGTTAACATTAAAAAAAATCATAAAAAACAAAAATCCTGGGCACCTGGGTGGCTCAGTGGGTTAAAGCCTTTGCCTTCAGCTCGGGTCATGATCTCAGGGTCCTGGGATCGAGCCCCACATCAGGCTCTGCTCAGCAGGGAGCCTGTTTCCTCCTCTCTCTCCCTGCCTGCCTCTCTGCATGCTTGTGATCTGTCAAATAAATAAATAAAATCTTAAAAACAAAAACAAAAACAAAAATCCTAGCAAGCTGTATTTTTTTTAATGGGTACTTGCTTCACCTCATGTATACAAAGATGGGTCAACATTTAAAAAGCTATTTTTAGAGGGGAGGGGGTGAGGGGTTGGGCGAGCCTGGTGGTGGGTATTGAGGAAGACACGTATTCCATGGAGCACTGGGTGTGGTGCATGAACAATTAATCTTGCAACACTGAAAAATAAAATAAACATATTTGGGGGGAAAAAAGCTATTTTTATAATTTACCACTTTAATAGGTAAAAGAAAAAATATATGATCATCTCGATATATACTGAAAAAGCATATGACAAAATTCAAGATTCATTCCTAAATTTTAAAAATAATGATAACAGGGGCACCTGGGTGGCTCAGTCATTGGGCGTCTGCCTTCAGCTCAGGTCATGATCCCCAGGGTCCTGGGATTGAGCCCCGCATTGGGCTTCCTGCTTGGCAGGAAGCCTGCTTCTCCCCCTCCCACTCTCCCTACTTGTGTTCCCTCTCTCACTGTGTCTTTCTCTGTCAAATAAATAAATAAATCTTTAAAAAAATTTTTTTAAAATAAAAATAATGATAACAAAGAGTAAAAATATAAGGTTAACATACAAAAGTCAATTGCTTTCCTAAATACCAACCATTAGAATTAGAATATGAAATTTAAAAAACAATACCATTTGCAATACCACCAAAATAATGAAATACATATAAATCAAATAAAATATGTACAGGATCTCTATGTGCAAAACCACAAAATCTATATAATAAAGAGATGCTCCATGTTCACAAATTGGAAGATTCAGTATTAATAGGATATCAATTCTGTCTAACATTATCTATAGATTCAAATTAATTCCAATCAAAATCTCAGCAAGTTATTTTGTAGTTATTGACAAACTGGCTGTAAAGATTATAAGGAAAGATGAAAGACCCTGAATAGCCAACACAATACTGAAACATAAGAACAAAGGTGGAGGACTCACACTACCCAATTTCAAGACTTAGTATAGAGCTATAGTAGTCAAGAGTATGGTATTGATGAAAGAGTAGACATATAAATGAATGGAACAGAGTAGACAAAGCAGAAATAGAGCTACGCATATAAGTCAACTGATTTTTGATAAAGAAGCAAAAGCAATTCAATTGAGAAAGCATAGTCTTTCCAACAACTGGTGTTGGAACAACTGGATGTTCATATGGATAAAAGGAACCTAGACACAGATCTTAAATCTTTCACAAAAATTAACTCAAAATGGATCATAGGCCTAAATATAAAATGAATAACAATAAAACTTCTATAAGAAAACGTAGGAGAAAACCTAGATGACCCTGGGGTTTGGAAATGAGCTTTCAGTTTTTAAATTTTTTCAACTTAAATTTCAGTTACTGAACACACAGTGCAATATTGGTTTCGGGAGAATTCAGTGATTCACCACTTGCATACAAAACCCAGTGCTCATCATAAACACCCTCCTGAATTCCCATCACCTATCTAGCCCATGCCCCACCTCCCTCCCTCCATCAACCCTTAGTTCGTTCTCTATCCTTAAGAGTCTCTAATAGTAGGGCGCGTGGGTGCCTAGTTGCTTGACCATCCAACCTTTGATTTCAGCTCAGGTCATGATCTCAGGGTCCTGAGACCGAGCCCCACCTTGAGCCCCATATCAGGCTCCATGCTCAGCGGGGAGTCTGCTCAAAGATTCTTTCCCCCTCTGCCCCTCCCTCTGCTCTCTCTTTTTAAAAATAAATAAATATTTGATAAAAAGAGGCTCTTATGGTTTGTTTCCCTCTCTCCCTTTAGAAATGAGCTTTTAAATTCAAAACCAAAAGCATGATTCATAAAAGAAAGTTGATAAGTTGGACTTTACTAAAATGAAAAACTTCACCGTGATAGACACTGTCATGAGAATGAAAAGACAAACCACAGACAGGGAGAAAATACTTGAAAAACACACATCTTGTAAAAGACTTGTATTCAAAATACACACACAAAAAAAACTCTTAAAACTCAACAATATGAAAACAAACAACACAACTTGAAACTGAGAAAAAGATCCAAATCGATGCTTCACCGAAAGACAAATACAGCCGACGAATAAGCATATGAAAAGATGCTCAACATCATTTGTCATTAGGGAACTGCAAATTAAAACAAGATATCATGGGGTACCTTGGTCACCCAGTTAAGTGACAGACTCTCGGTTTTGGCTCAGGTTATGATCTCAGGGTCATGAGATCAAGCCCAGTGTCAAGCTCTGCAGGTAGTGAAGAGTCCGCATGGGACTCTTTCCCTCTGCCCCTCCCTCTACTCTTTCGCTCAAATAAGTAAATCTTTCCAAAAATAAATAAATAAATAAAACAGGGTCTCACCACACACCTAGTAGAATAGCTAAAACTTAAAACCTGACCATGCCAGCTGCTGACGAGGATGCAGAGTGACAGGAACTCTTGTTCATTGTTGATGGGAACGCCAAATTGTACAGTCGTTTTGCAAAGACAGCTTGGCAATTTCTTATAAAGCTGAACATAATCTTACCATATGATCCAGCAATCATGCACCTTGGTATTTACCCAACTGATATATTACGTCCACACAAAAACACACATGCAAATGTTGAGAGCCGCTTTATTCATAATTGCCAAAAACTGGAGATGTCTTTCAATAGGTGATGGGTAAACAAACTGTGGTACATTCGTTCAATGGACTATTATGCAGAGATTTTAAACAATGAGCTAAGCCACAGAAAGAGGTGGAGGAATCCTGAATGTATACCGCTAAGTAAAAGAAGCCAGTCTAAAAAGGCCTCATATTGCATGATTCTAACTATACGACATTTTGGAAAAGGCAAAACTATAGAGACAGTAAAAAGACCAGTAGTAAACTGGGGCACTAGGGAGAGGGACAGGGTTGAAGAGGTGAAGCACAAGGGATTTTAGAGCTATGAAATTATTCTACATGATAATGCAATCATGGATACATAACATTATGGACTTATCAAAACCTGTTGAACTTTAGGGCACAAAAAGTGAACCCTGGTGTATATAAATTTTTAGAAATCATTTAGGTCAGGGGAATCCCAGGGTAGAAGGCAGAATGTGACAAAGCAATCTACCTGTATTACAGACCTGTGAAGCAAACATACCGAAGGAGGGTGGGTGCTGACTTAAGTAACTTTGGAAATGAGTGGGGTCTGCAAATTAATAGCAGACCAACATATAGTCACTGCTCTAGTTGGAAATGTTGTCTTCCATGGGAGTACAAGGTAATGTTTCTGAAACTGTATTTACTGGTTTTAAGCAATTCAAGTAAACAGGTAGCAGATGGTGGGAACCAGGTTTCTTAGTGTGGGAGTGGAAGTTTGCAGATCAGCAGGAGAGGTGGTTAGAATGATTTATGTGGTGATGGATGGAACACCAGTATGAATTTGTGTTCCACTTACTAGAAATACAGAGGTTACATCCAGAAATATTTACATACGTGTGTATACACACAGATTAGTGCGCACACATATATTTTCTTACTCTGTCAACTGAAAGGGCCTCAAAGCAACAAAACACCAACAGCACTGGGCACAACCAGGGCCCAGATCCTGGTTTCGAATACCATTCTTCTGTAAAAGGAACCAGGTTCCCTGGAGAAAAGGCTGATTCTAGGACTGGGGAAGGAAGTGCACAGGATCAGCCTGGGACATCTTGTAGTGCCAGAAAGTAAGGAAGTGCTCAAAACAAAACAAAAAAGTCCACAACAATGAGGGTATGTTAAAGGGACACAGGAGTCCAATGAAAGAGCTCCCAATGTCCAAAACTGGAATAATTTCAACCTCAAACTAAAGTGGTGTTACATGATAATCCGAAGTATAAAAAAAAAAAAAAATCCAGGAGCCCAAACTCATATAAATAAATGATTGAATGAATTAATAAGTGGGAAAGAAGAAACATATCTCCTGTGCAAAAGAATGCCAAGTAATTGATGTAGACACTCCATCCTCAAGGAGGTGGACCATAATTCCCCACTCCCTAAGTGTGGGCTATGCATAGTGACTTCCTTCCAAAGAGTACAGTATGGAAATGGGGAAAAAAGAGCAGCTTTCCAGTGGAGAAACCTGACCGACACTAACTTAGGTCATCAAGAATAACATCAACAGTGATAAGTCATGTTAATAAATATGTACTCTGGATATGATAATAGCACACATAATCCTAGTATAATAGTGGTAAAAACAGACAAATCCCAATAAAGGAACATTTTACCAAATACCTGACCAGTATTCCTCAAAGCTGTCAAGATCAGGGCACCAGGGTGGCTCAGTCGGTTAAGTATCTGCCTTCATTCATGTCATGATTCCAGGGTCCTGGGATTAAGCCCGTGTCGGGCTCCTTATTCGGCAAGGAGTCTGCTTCTGTCTCTCCAGCTACTCCTCCCTCCAACTTGTGCTCACTCTCTCTCTCAAATAAAATCTTAAAAAAAAAAAAAAAAGCCGTCATCAGAAATAAGGTCAGTGTAAGAAACTGTCACAGCCAAGAAAAAACTAAGAAGACATCACAATTAAATGTAATGCAGTTTCCTGGATGGAATCCTGGAACACAAAAAGGACAGTAAAATCTGCAGAAACTTCAAGAATAACTGTAGTTTACAATAACGTTCGACACTGGTTCCTTGCTTGTATCAAATGTCTCATGGTAACCTAAGATGTTAGCAGTAAGGGAAACTTAGTATGGGGTATGTGAGAACTCTGCACCATCTTCCCAATTTTTCTATGACTCTAAAACAGTTCTGAAAAATAAAGTTTATTTACAAAATACCATTTAAAAAAAAGAGGTAGGGGGACCATTTAAAATTCAAAACCGGAGAGACACACTAACCAATGTAATTTGCAAACCTTGGTTGGGGTGGCTATGAAAGTCATTGTGGGAACACATGGGGAAATTTGAATATAATATTGGATGGTTCACCATTTTCTTCAGTGTGAAAGTGGTATCGTGGTTAAATGGGAAATGCCCTCATCTTATAGGAATGGGGCACTGACATATTTAGGTATGTCATGGTGTCATGAAGTGTGATTATGAAGTCCACACTTTCCATAAACTATTCCGGAGGGGACAAAAGCACATTTGGAGACAACAAAAGCGAAAGTGGCAAAATGTTAGGAATGGCGACTAAATGAAAAGTATATTGGCATTCCTCATATTATTCTTTCACAATTTCTGTAAGTTTGAAATTTTTCAAAATACAATTTTAGAAAAATATCAGTAGGATTCTAGAAATAGACAAAATGATACTAAAGTCCCTCTGGAAACATAATCATGCATGAAAAACTAGAGAAATGTCCTGAAAATAGTAATAATGCAGTGTGGACTAGCAATGTAAAATATGAAAGTGCACAGCAACTTACAACAATTAAAAGGCTGCTAATTTATGTAATAGAGTGCAGGGCTCAGAAATAGATCTAAATATACACAGAAATTCAATGTATGGATGAAGTTGGCTTTTCAAATCAGTGTGGAGAGAAAAGTAAAAAAGTGGGGTTGGGATAACCAGATAGCCATTTGGGGAGAAAAATGTTGAAATCTCACCTCATTCCTTCTACCTAAATAAAGTCCAAATGAATCAAAGATTTAAAGGTTAAAAAAAAAACTTAAAAGTACTGGAAAAATACATTAAATTTATTCTTAAATGTAAAGAAGGCCTTTTTAAGCAAGGCACCAATCCCCAAAGCCATAAAGACTGCTAAGTTTAACTACATAAATAAGTAAATAAATAAGTCTCAGGAAAATACTCTTAAACATATGACAATGGACCAATTTTCTTAGCTTACAAAGAGCTCATACAAATCAATAAAAAACAAATCATCTAATAGAAAACAGAACATGGCCACACAGTTCACAGAAAATGAAATATAAGTAACCAATAAGCATGAAAATGTGTTCCATAGCCTTCATTAACATGCAATATAACTAATGCAAGATGCAAGATATCATTTATTCCGTTTCAGATGATCAAATGTTTAAAAGTTTAGTACCCAGTATCAACGTGGGCCTTGGAAATAATTGTTCTTACAAATTACACGTGGGAAATTAACTAGGCCAAGGTTCCTGGAGAACAATTTGGCAATAACTACTTAATTGAAAATGAAAAATATCCTTTGATTCAGCAATTCTATCGCTAAGAATTAACTCCATGGGCATAATCTCATTATATGTACAAGTATGTTCACTGCAATATGATTTAGCAATAGTAAAATATTGAAAACAACCTGAGATCCCATCAGTGTTTGAACATTTGTAACACATTCCTACATTGGAATACCATACATTCATTAAAAATAATGAGGTATTTCTGTATATTCTGATACAGAAAGATCTTGTAAGACACAGGTAGCAAAAACAGCAAGGTACAGAAGAGTGCATACAGTTTGATTCCATTAACAAAGATTTTAAAACACATATTTGCTGGCAAATAATTTTTTCCCCAAACAAATATACAGGACACTCTAAGCCGGTTACCTTTGGAGAGAGGCATTAGGCACAAGAGAGAAAGGGGCAAGTTTTAACGACATGCCTTTCTGTACCATCTGGTTTTTTTGTTTTTGCCACATACATATATCATCTCTGTCTTTCCCTTTTTTAAAGAATATTTGATTTGTAGGTTATTTTCAGATATTTCTAGGTAGATTTGAATATTGCTAGTGCTATTTTTCAAAATACTCCAGATAAATGCCAAATTTTACAAACCAGAACTTCCCCTTGGGTTTTTATCAGACTCTGGATTTGCCCCCTGATGCTTTTAATCATAATGATTTCCCGTTAAGTCTAAAGTTATAACAAATTTGTGATGGAATGATTGGACACAGCTACTCAAGGACTGAAACTCTTATACCCCAAAGGTCCTTTGATAATTTATAAATATGAGATTACACATTCTATTTCAACTCTAAAAAAGAAACACAAAATTGCAATTCGACTTTACAAGTACAATAAAAAGTAAAGTATCCATTGAATTTAGTAGAACAGTATCACACTGGGAAAAAAATACAGTAAAAAAATTAGCTCTTACATTTTTCTGGGGACAGAGAAGCAGAAGAGAATGAGATTTAAAAAACAAAAACAAAAACAAAAACCACTACCAAAAACAGGGTGAGACAATCATTTATTTATTGGACAGGGCAAGGCCATTTAAAGAGAGGAAACATATCCAAAAGAAGGTGTTTAGCTTGGTGTTACAGGCATCGATGTTCACAACAAACAACACTACTCAATACATCATGGAAACAGGCCACATACAACCAGGAAGATGCTGTCATGCCACTCAAAAATAAGCCACAGTGCTTAGGAAACAATCATTAGGGAGTTACAGAGCATCATAGTCTCCAATCCGCCGATTTGCATTTTCTGTGGCTGGGCCATTAGCCCATAGCATTTGGCTGGTTCCCTAGTTATTAAGAAGTGTCTTCCTATATTTTAGAGAGCCTTCAATAGTGCACACTTCTGAATGTCACTAAAATCACAGTCAACTGCAGGCTTAACTAGTTCACATCACTACATTTTTTTTTTTTTTTTTGGACTACCCTAGGTAGTCATGGACTGTCTCAAAGCATTATAAATAAAATTCTGAATTCAATCCATTTAGCACTGTTACGATGCACCCAAATCACCTTTAGTCCTATGGTACATACTGGAAAAAGAAAACAAATTCACTGGAGGAAGCTAAAGAAGAAATTTGGGAAGCTCACCTGGCCTGAGGTGTACAAGCTGCTAGCAAAGTTCGACGCACCTGAAAACTATGTCAATTATCTGCCAAATCCTCAGGCATCATTTTTACTGGGACTTTCCTGACTGGGCAGGCAAAGAGTTCCATATGCATCCTAGAGACTAGCCAAAGTATCATCAACAGTAGTATATCACAAGCGCTTGGTTACAAGGGAAAACCATTCGGCCTAAGATTGACAAAGAAACATGGTAAGTGTCTGGCCTTCCCTATTCCCCATCTACTGATTTGACAAATCACTTCCTTCCACAGTGATCACAGTTCTCAAGGGGAGACATTCTCACTCCACATAGGACACAAAACTATACTCGGGAAGCCAGTCACTAAAGACCAGACATTGTACAAAGCCATTCATGTTAAATGACCAGAATAGGCAAATCTACAGAGGCAGAAAGTAGATTAGAGGTTGCCCAGGGCTGGGAGGCACTGGGGCAGGGGGATATGAGAGGTGCCCACTAAAGGGTACAGGGTTTCTTTTGGGGGTGATAAAAATGTCCTAAAACGCATCGTGGTAGTGGTCGCACAACTTCGCAAATATACGACAAAACCACTGAACTGTACCCTTTAAATGGCTGCACTGAAGGTATATGAATAATAAAAAAAAGGAAGGCATCCCCCAAAGAGGAGAGGCTCTTTCGAATCAAGTCATACCTGAGGAAATGGCAGGCAAGCCTGATGGAAGGAGCTTGTTTCTCATACAATATTTTGATTTAATTATCACCACATTAACCCCCGAATTCCATTTTTAACTCATTTCTAAATTACCTTAGGCTGTCAGATTTCTAACTTTGTTCTCCTTAGAGAGCAGAGTCAGTGTTCCACAGATTGGGTTTGCAGAACAAAACTAAACAACAGTAAAAGCTCAATGACAAAAGAGTCTCGTGCTTTGAGGCTATGTGTTACCCGGCAGAATAGAAGAGCTGAGGTCCATTTCTAATGGGAAAAATGCCATCAAGCAGAAGGGCATCTTACGACTCTTGCCGAAAGCGTATTGCTTTTCAAGTCTGCATAGTTATTCCCTTTGCACCTATACAATTCAAAGAAAGCAATGTTTTCATACCTGTACAGTTCAACAAAAGCAACCTTCTCTACAAAGAAACGTTAAGCTCCCTGCAGATCAAAGGGCTAGCCAAATTTCCCTAAACCCAAACTTACTGTTTCTAAAAAAGAAAAGTCTACTCTGTCCCCTCATCCTCACCTTTGGCAGCATCCAACAAAGATGGGAAAACTCGAAGCCTGCTAACAAATCCGAAGCTATAAAACAGTTTCTTAAATGACATTGTTTTTCATCAAAGATACTAGTTTCAAATATTTAAAACATTATTTATCCCAATGCCTTTGAAGCCTACCTTTGATGAGAAGTTTCCTTTAGTTTCTCTAATTTGCGAGTTTAGTATGCAATAAAACAACAGAGACTTTGAATAAGTTAAACTGACTGATGACAAGTAATCAGTTTTCTTCAGTGATTACTATTCTACACAGGCAGGATAATTCATGAAATCATGAAGGGTCTTGTGGTCTATCTTCAACTACTCTTTAACTACATAATCAGTTGGGGAAATTTCTGACAGAGATATGAAGAGAATACAGGTAGCTTTATAGCCAGTTGAATTTGTTAAATATATTTATGACAAAGAATTTCTGACACAAGAATTGCTCACTGCACACAGAACCCCAGAGAAGTGATGAAACAAGACAGTCGATGTTAGAAGGTATATGGGAGTGGGGTGGGGCGAGAAGTCATGAGAAATTAAAAACTGGCAAGCAGCTGCTGAAGCAAAGCCACTTTTTAGGGGTCATAGGAAAAACTGATAAGCCACCAATTTGGTCTCTTTAGAGAAGTCCATTTGTTGTTAAAAACCAAAGACTTTTTAACTTTCATTCATGCTGCAAAATGCAGTAGTCACATTATTTCCAAAAGGATCCTAAAAACTCAAGTGCAAAAGAAAAGAAATCTAAGAAAATAAATAATTACAAAATCATCAACATTTTTCAAAGAAATGTGCTCAAAACAGTGACTTTTACAAAAGATATGAATTTGTTTTAAATGGAAAAAAGAATTCTCTCTATGGAAGATCCAAGACTCATTTCACAGATAACTTATACTCCATTAACGATTTGATTAACAGTGTACAAACAAGGGCCATAGACTTCTTTTTTAATTAGGTCTGAAAGATCAATATAATATAAATACTGATGATGGGGGGAGTGTTTTATACCCCAAACTCCAATATTCCAGCTCTGTGTCCTGTCCTGTTATGATAATTTGTAAAAATCTTAACGACGCAGTGATTCAAGTTTTCGTAACTTCAATGATGTGTTCGAGGACAATGCATCTTGATTTGAAGAGTTTGCTGTATCCGAAGGCCGGAACAGTACTCGACCACGATGATTAAATACATAAAATGATGGGTGATTCCTTAATGTGTCAAATGTCCTTAAAAGAAAAAAAACAAAGCATCCACTTTAGATACACCCGTACAAAAGCCTATTTGAAAACAAGCAGGCTTCTGATGAATTATGAATTTGCTATGGGTTATAGTCTTAACTAAGCTTAAATCCACGAGATCAGGCTATACATAGCAATCGTATTGTGTCTTGTGTTTGTTTGTTTGTTTGTTTGTTTCTGTATAAGGAAAATAAGAAACCTGGAAAAGCAACATAAAGTTCTCAAATCTTTCTTTCAGCCACTCCTTCCAAGATGCCTATGACTATAGCACAAATAATCGCTCAGCTTTAATCACATCTGTAAATCTTAACACTAGCTAGCCCATGCCAAATAGTCTTTTAAAAAACCAGTACATAGATTGTACCTTTGATTATTCTCATTTGGCCCTCCCTATTCAAGCAATACAATCATTTCACAGATCTGTTTCCAAGAATCTTTCAAGTACAACACAAAAACTCCTTTTGGCCCTTCCATACCTACTGTTGTCCAAACTCATATATTTTGCTACCACCTACTAAATTTATATATTTTGCTACCACCTACTTAATGCCATTCTGTTTTACTTCTTTCCTTCCTGGCCCTTTGCCTGTGATTCTTGGTAGACTCTTTGTAAGAACTATAGTGGGTGGTGATAGTAGAGTATCCTTTCTTCTTTTCCAGTGAGATATGTGTAGTCAAAAAAAGTTCACAAACACCTAAGTGTATGGCTTTTAGTATTGGTTTGTTTAAACATTATTTTCCTGGAAAAAAGAGAACTCTGCCTTGATAAAAACTCAAATCTCAAAGTCGGCCCACCTGAAATTCCAAGCATACTCCCACATAAAACAGGAAGCCTGACATGTAACTGTTTAAAATGTAAATTGAAAAGTAAAAGTAACAAGGGGGTGAGTTTCCTCTAATAAATAAATGTTTATTGTGAACCCTTCTGAGGACACATTGTAAAGGGTTAAAACTGCCAGGCTCAAGAAGGTAGGTAAAGTCCAGAGATGGAATTGAACAAAGCTAAAGGAGAACTTTATGAAAGTAAGAAATATGGAAAAGAAAAGCAAGCCAAGTTCAAGAAAATAGCTTAGAAGAAGCACAAGAGAAAACAGGAAGCAGAATAACAAATATACTGTAATCCAAGAATAGGAAAGGGCCAGAGAGCAGTTTAGGTCACAGTCTAGGCTCAAGTGATAGAGGAACCAGACCCAAAATCCCTATTCTTCCAAAGACTAAGCTGGGACATGCAGATAAAAAGTGGAAAAAGTGGAAGGGGGTGGGAGGGGAGGGAAGGAAAAAAGAAAGGATGAGAGGAAAACATTTCTGAGGGAATATCTTCCTATTTATCTATTCCCTTCCACCCATCTAACCAATAAATAATTTTAAGCAAATAAAACATGACATCTGAGTCTAATGTCAATAATCTGTCATTCAACTTCCATTTTTCTATCATATCAAACTGCCTCAATATTTTGACCTCATCACTCGCACAAACTGCGTCATCAAAGTGTAAAAGCAAAATCAACTTTTATGTACCAGAAAACATACATTTTAAATTACGGAAATGAAGCAAAACCCCTATGAATTGAAATGCCTGTGAAAAGGGAAAGACTTACTTATTTTTTAGTTCTGAAGTGGCATCCATGTCTTTAAATTCTCCTGCAATATGAACTATACCATAACAGGTAACTGCAAAGGCCAGAAGTGTCTGAAGAACTATCTGTGAGTATAAAGATTGAGATTATCAAATAACATACAAATATTACCATAAAAATTTACAATTTTCCCTCCATCTCTTTTTAGCCTCTGACAAGTATTTCTCCCAGTTCTCACTTTAAATAATTTGAATTCAGACACAATAAAATCTTCTATAAATTCTGTGTATCAACTGCAAAAATACTTCTAGTTTTTGCTCAAGTAGCAAACAGGTACTGAGCTATTCAGAACTCAGTTACCAACTATTACCTGCTTCCAAGAGCAACTAAGAATTTGTTAATGTATTATTGTTAAATATCACTGAGTATAAAAAAGGCCACCCCTGGACCCACCACCCAGCTTAAGAAATAAAACTACCAGTACCTTTCAAGTCCCACATGTCCCTCTCCAATTATATCCTTCAACGACCCCCTCAAAGTTAACTATTATACTGAACTGCATATTAATCAATTATTTAAGGCTTTTCTTTATAATTTTACCAGCTATGTATGTACCTCTAAAATGTATATTGCTTACTTTTTCCCATTTTTGAACATTTTTGGGAGATTCATCCCTGTTGTAGTATATCCTTGTAGTCCATTCACTTTCATTGTATTTTATATTTCATTATATGAAAATACCACAATTTATTCCTTCCACTGCTGATGGCTATGTGGGCTGTTTCCTGTGTGTTACTTTTACAATGCCAATATAGATTTCCTGCAGTAGGTCTCCTGGCACATGGGAGTAGAATCACTGGGGGAGAGTATATACACACGTTCAACTTCATTAGGTAATACCAAAACGTTTTCCAAAGAGGTTGTGCAAGCAAAAACTTGCAATGTTTGATTTTAACCAACCTGAGATTACAGACAGGCACATTTGATTTTCTTGATTGCGATTTTTCTGTATTTTTCAAATTTCCCAATTTGTAAACAGAAGCAAGCTATATTAAATAGATATAAATGAATATGTGTGTGGTGGGGGGGGGTAATCTACCACAAAGCAAAGGTGATAGGAGAGTGGCTTAATAGTCCCACCCATTATAACTTGCATTACAAACAACTATAGTCAAAATTAGCCACAAGCATTTACTCTAACTTTCTAAATTAAAACCAGTGTCACATGTTATACCAGCTTACACATTCCCGCCACCAGTGTACCAAGACCTATTTCATATAATGCAATCACAGGCACCGTTAACAAGAATGTGGCCAATCTATGAGTTACCATGAAGTTATGTCACAATAAATAATGTTAAGTAGTAAAAGGCTAATTATAAAACTATACATATATACACGTAGATAATAACTTTTTAAAAAGAAAAACTGCTTTGATTAGGTAAAACTATACGTAATGTAAATAAAGACTGCTGTTTACGCACAGGAGGTGAGCTGAACTACTGACATACTCCAAGCTGGCGGGAGTAGCAACAGAACTGCTGAGCAGTGACGTCACTTGTCATTTCTTACTGTATGGGGTCGTTTTTACTTTTTATGCTTACAGCTTGATTCTGTTATAAAGAAGTTACTATTTTGTCACTTAAAATCCATTAAAGATAAAAAAAATGGTGAGTGAAGTTCATGTATCATTTCAGCTTAAAAAAAAACCACTTCCTTGTTTTTCTTTACTTTTGCCACCTACATATATGTCCCTGAACAATGTTTAGTTTTGCTTGTTCTTAGACTTTACATAAAAAGGAACTTTGCTAAGTAAAATAAAGTCAAATAATCAACTTTTTAAGTCCATCTCAGACTATGAACAGAACAACTTCTAGAATGACTACTTAAACTACCGTTCTAGAAACCAAACACAAAAATCTTTTGTTTCCAAATCTTCGGGTTTTACAATGAGTGCCAAAGAGTAAAGTAGTGAACAGATGTTACTTCATGTCTGGAAATTTAAAAGAACAAGAACCAGTAAAAAAAAATATTATAAGCTATGTGGCTAATTTTTAAAATATATTTTAACGGAATATAAATGACCAACTTACATCTATTGGCAGTGATTCATCTTCCTTTTCTGTTAATCGCATATAAGAACGATCTATAAACCAGAAGCATACCATTAAGGAAATTGTAGCCCATTTTTCTTTCTTAAAATGCAAGCAAATCAATATACCAAAGAAGCGGCTGACTTAGACGCTACATAAAGTAATGCTAATCCCGGATTCCTCAAAAACCTCTATCTCCTAAGCCAGTCAGCCCGATCTTGAACTATTTTACTTTCATCATGACCTGCTTTGTCACCTTATAAAACGCGGTAAGAGTGAAAGGTGAGCAAGTAGGAGGAAGAAATACCTAAACATATGTGTTTTTCTTTCGGTACTATGGGAAAACTAGAATCCTCTGAAACTAACAGTTTCTTTCACTAACTGGTCAAAGAAATCACAATTATTTAAAAACGAATAATCGTACAGAAAATCTCAACTCTGAAATAGCACCGCCATCACATAGTATGGATAAAGTGATACTGGCATGGACATGCTTTTTCCGGAGAGACTATGTTGGGGCAGTGGTAGAATAAGAGAAATTCCAAATGTCAATTTCTGTCTCTCTGATTAAATCATAATTCTGCTGCTGCCTTAGCCTGAGGAAGCAGCAAAGTATGAAAGAAAAGGGCCAGGATTTGGAAGCTGATAAGCCTGGATCATTAAAACCAGCCCCTCCACTTACTGTCACTGACTTTATCTCACCAAGCCTTCAGACATCCTTGTGCATTGTAACATGTATCTCAATTTCAGACTGTTAAAATGTAGGAGTGGGAGGGGGAGTGTGCCTTAGAATCAAAGAAACACAGTATCTTTCTACTGCCTAAGTGTCTGCAACAGTAAAATGAGGGACAGAGTGAAGATTACATTAGATACATGGTAGCCATTCTGCCATAACAAAGTTCATCCCAGCAAAGGTGAGCGTGCCATAGTACAACAGTGTTATCTGCAGCTACCGTCTGACATGACACAATTAGCTTCAAAGGTAAATATTAGTCTCTTTCCAACATGAGCACTATAAAGAGTTCCCACTGTAGTGACAAATGCCACATCTCACCGGAAACACAAAAACACAAAATCCTAATTCTAGAAAAACCTGGCACAATCTCTACTTAACAATGTGCTGTGGACTTAAAAATCCAAATTGCTGTGAGTGAACATGCAGTGAATCTTAAAAGAGAACGTGTTTAGAGACATTTCTGAAGTTTTATCTTACAGGTTTAACATAAGGACCGGTGTAAAAGAAACATCAATCCAATACCAAAAATAGGTTTGGATAACTTCCTACTGTCTGTTCAATTCCTAGCCAGCTTTCTTCTTTGCCTGCAGCCTACTCTGATTTTAACAGTACCTCTAACCAGGCATTTCCTCATCTGTAAAACGAAGGGGTTGGACTTCAGTGATCTCCTTGCTCGTACTGTAAAATTTTACAGCTGAAGCCAACTGTAGAAAATGACGCAGTACTCCACAGTATCCTGATCTCTAGGGTAGTGCTTCTCAAACGAAGGTGCAGACAGATCACCTGGGGATCTTATTAAAATGCAGATTAGGATTTAATAAACTCTGGGGCGGGGCCTGAGTTTCTGCATTTCTAACAAGCTCACAGGCAATTCCCTGGAGGCTGGTCCACTGAACACCCTTGAGCAGCAAGGCTCTAAGGTATTTCCTTAACCCTCTGTCCCCCACCTCCCATCCCCAGCCTGGCTCCATGCATTCTGACATAACTCTTAGCATAGCATCTATATCACTTGGTCGTGACTATTTATTGATTCCATTTGACTTTGAACTCCCATAGGGCATCACTGTATCTCTGGCCCCTAAGAACAGTGCAATTTCAAGCATTTACACAAAACTGAATTTCATAAATCAGTGTAGCGCACAGGCTCTAGAGTCAAACTGCTTGTCTTTGAATCCTGGCCCCACCATCGTCTCTGTCAGTTTGTGCAAGTTTCCAGCTATGCGTGTCTCAACTTCTTCATCTTTCAAGAGTGATCACAACAGCTACCTCACAGGGCTTTTGGTGGGACGGAATTAGATAATACACGTAAATCGCTTAGTTCAGTGCCTGGCAAATAGTAAGCATTTAATAAGCGTTAGCTATTACTATTGTTATCATTAAAGACTGGAGCTTTGGAGAAACTGTCACAGAATAGAGAAGACCGGGAAACATGACAAGCAAATATACTGTGATACCTTGCTTGATTTCTGGAATAGAAGACCTTATTGGAAAAACTGGTAAAACCCAAATAAAAGTTAGACTTTAGTTAGTAGTATTATACCAATGTCAGTTTCTTAGTTGTGACAATATACCCTGGTAATAGGTGTTACCACTGCAGGAAACTGGATGGGGTATATAATAACTCTGTACTATCTTTGCAACTTCTCTGCAAA
>CM053612.1:13323561-13365313 GCA_028646535.1 Procyon lotor | reverse complement strand
TCCTGCTACCATTCCCTCTGCTTGTGTTCCCTCTCTCGCTGTGTTTCTCTCTGTCTAATGAATAAAATCTTTAAAAAAAAAAAAAATAAAGCTGAGTTTCAGACAAATGTCAATACATGTATGTAAAAAGTAGTTAAAATAACGGGATCACTTTAATTCTATATAATAAACAAAAGGTTTTATCTTGGAAAAAATTAGAGCTTTGAAGGAATTCACATTTCATTTTCTACTTTATTCCTGAATATGGAAAGTAATCTAACAAATGAATAAAGTTCAACTTTGAATTCACTTCCTTCATTCAACTAATTTATTGAGTACCTACTGTGGGGAACATTGTGCTAGGCACAGAGATCATAGCAATGAACAAAATGGGCTGCCCTCATGGGCTCTACAGTCTAGGCCAGAGGTTAGCAAACTTTTCCTGTAAAGAGTCAGATAATAAATATTTTGGGCTTTGCAGGCCATACTGTGTCTGTGTCAACTACTCAACTCCCCACTTAGAAAGGAGCCAGACAATACCTAAATGAATGGGTGTGGCTGTCTATCAGGAAAACTTCACTGATGGACACTGAAACTTGGCTTTTATATAACTGTCATGAATCATGAAATGCTATTCTTTTGCTTTTCCCCCCCAACAAATTAAAATGTGAAAATGTTCTTGGCTCACTACAAAAACAGGAGAGAGGCTGCATTTGGCCCACACGCCAGTTTGCTAACCCCTGGTCTAGTAGAGAAGAAAGACCACAAAACAGATCAGCTGTCTCAAGACTGCTCTACCTCCTCTGCTAGACTCCAAGTTTCTTCTTGATGATACAATTGAATGTGTATGTTAAAGTACTTTTACTTTTTTCTTTTAAACTTCCCAGTGACTCTGTGACACAGAAAGAGCAAGAATTAAAATCCACCTCAATGAAGGCTCAGAGAAGGAACATGACTTGCCCAAGGTCACACAAATTTAGCGGTGAAGCAAGTTTTTCAGAACCAGCCCTCCAGACTCCCAGTCCAGTGCTCTTTGTCCTGTACCACAGTGCCCTCATGAGGCAAAGGGTCACTTAATTTCTTGGTTTCTGCCTGGACAGCCCAGGAGTGCCCAAGATGTTGTCCACCTAGTTGTCATGGGACCATGAGCATCCCAAGTCTTCATTCTGACACTTTGCCTGCTCAACCCCACGCTGAATCTGACATCACCCGTCCCGGATTGCCCGACAGATTGCCTCCCTGGCCACCCTGCAGCCTAACAGACTCCCTCTTTGCTCACCCTGCAGGCAGCTCAGAGCCCTCTCCCAGACACCTCCTTCCCCTTCCACCCCTGCTGCAATCTCAGGTGCGCGTCTCCTTTCAAACTCAGACTCCGAGCCTTCCACCGGGAAGCCCCGCGCCGCTTCTCGGAGTCACCCCCAACTCTAAGGGCTCAGATGACCATTCCTGGGACATTCGGTCCGACACTCCCTCAGGGTGCTCCTACACACCACCCCCGGAGTCCCACACAAGAGCGGCCGCGGTCCCCCCTGCACTTACGCTGCGCAGCGGAAAAGGCCGCGTGGGCTAGGGCAAAGAGGCCGACGCCCACCAGCCCCTTCCACAGTGACGGCGCCATGATTCCGGAGGAGCAGCAGCCCAACAAAAGAGGCGAAGGGCGGCGGAGCTGTTCCTTCTTCCACTGGCGGGTGTCCGCGCAGCGCAGAGAGATGACGTCACCGAACCCCTGGGCGCGAAGTGCCTCAGAGGTGGAAAAACCAAAGAGCCGTGAGAAAGCGGAAGCAGGAATGCCGGGAAGAAGGGGAAAGCGACACGGAATAAGGTCCGCGAGTGACCACGAGCCCAGCTTGCGTGCGCGGTCTCACCGTGGGGGGCGGAGCTAAGCGGAGAGCGTACCGAAGGAGGCGAAAGCGGATCAATAGGGAAGCGGAGCGGAAGGGCGCCAGCGAATGAGCGCGGGCCGCGGGGCAAGGGGCGGGGTCTGCGGAGAGGCTCGGGCGGGGCTGAGGGGCGGGGCGCCGGGAGGGCTGGAGGCGGAGGTTCAAGGCCGGCGGCGCTGGGTCTCTACTCCTCGCAGGGGGGTTTGTTTGTTTGCTTTGCTTTTCCCTCCAGCTGGGTCCTTTGTTTTCTGACGGCCAGTCCAGTGCTTCAGCCCTCTGGGACCCAACACTGTTGAAGGCGGCAAGGGTGTGAAAGCGAAGAGGCGGGTGGGGTGTAGAAGAGAACAACCCGATATTTGGAACCCCAAACACGTGGCATGCTTGGGATGCTCCGTAAAAGTTAGTTCCCTTCTCTTTACCTTCAAAAGGTCGAAGAAAGACTTGTGTCCCAAAGGGTGTGGTGTCGCGAGCGAGGGTTTTGTCCTGAAGAGAGCCAGTTTACGTTAGGGAGAAATGAAAGGGGAGGAATAAAAGGACGCGTACAAGCCAGCCCATCTCGTCTATCTCCGATCAGAAAAAAAGTGTACCCTCCCTTCTCGATTTGTCTTTGTCTCCATCCCCTAAAATACACACATTCGTTAGTGAGATTCTCCCCTTCTTTTACTCTGCTCTCCTTTGGCCAGCTATACCTCTTCATTCCCATCCCTTTAGCCACCGTCGATAACACAGTAATTCCAAAGTGACATCTCAGTCTCAAAGGTCTCTGGCTCCAGACCTGCATTTCCAAACCTGCTAATCGCTTATTTCCATCCTGCGGCACTTGAAACTTAATATGGCCAAGACGAAATTCATCCATTTTTCCGAACTCCGCACCAACTCCTCCGGTGCCCCCTGAATGATTGGCACAGCGTTGTAAGCGGCATATCACAAGGTAAATGCCCTCAGCCCTGTCAGGATTCTACTTTTTAGCTGCATCAATTTTGCTAACTCTCATTTGCTCAAAGATGCCTATCCTGGACACCCCTTTTAGATTTGCAGTCTTACCATTCCTGGTCCCCTTAGCCTGCTCTATCTCTATATCACCTTCTGAAGTATTCTATAATTTACCTGTTTATTATGTTTGTTGTTATTATTGTTCACTGTCTCTCTTCCCCCATTGGAATGTAAGTTCCAAGAGGATAAAGATTTCCGTCCATGCCTAAAACATTGCCTGTCACATAGGGTAGGCATTCAAAGAATGTTTGCTGAATGAATTGTGGGAAAGAAGTGGGGAGTGATGTATCCTTGTTTGAAAGGATCTCTATAGAGAGTCCTTCCATTTTTTTGACTTGCATATACTCTTAAATTTTGATGACCCCTTGATTGATGATAAACATTTTCTGATATACTTGAGCTTCCTCAAAATTGAAAAAAAAATTAGAAAATAAAGAAGGCACCCAAGAGCCTGCAGATTACCTCAAATCTATACGGCTTTTGTCCTCCATCCCATTTTCCAAACCTTTAATTATGGTCATTATTTTTCTCTGGGTCCACTCCAATTCTTTCACCTCTAAGCCAAGATTTGACATGGTACTCAATCAATGTCAAGTACAGTGTAATGTATTCCTTACTAATATAGGCATATTTATAAACCACACATCAGGAAGAACCAGGAAATAATCTTTCTGTACTTGACAGGAAAGTGCTTCCTTCACCCCAGGAGGTGGCAAGATAGAAAAGATAATTGACCAGATAAAACAAGTCTTAACTCTTGGTTTTAGCCTTGATAATGATCAAGTTGAAAATAGTCTTTTCAAGCATCCTATTAAATTATCTCTGCTAATATTAATTTATCCGAAGCAGAAAAATCATTAGATTCTTTTCTTTTCTTTTCTTTTCTTTTCTTTTCTTCTCTTTTCTTTAGATCATTAGGTTTATTAAGGGAGCTGAGGTCTGGTTCCTTTCCTTTGAAAAGATGAGGTTACAGAAAAAAGAGAGAGCTAGTAAGAAATCTGGTACTTGTATAAGCCACCAATACATTACTCTAGTCTTCAGGGAAGTGGCCAAGCATTGAATTTTGTTTTCTCCACTACACTCTTGAGATGCATGCCCCCATTCTCTTCTTTTGAATATCTTGCCCATGTATGGAATGCAAAATAAACTAGGCTAGTTTCACATTTTCTAGAAATAAATGGTTAACTCCTATTCAGGGAGTGGGATTTTAATGGTCTCATCTGTAGATTTTAACCTGAAGGGAAGCCAAGGTAGTCATTCAGTCATAGTTACCAAAGATTGTATCATTCAAATAAGTAGCTTGGGTTCAGGCATACATTGTTTTCCAGGTTGGAGTTCATTGCAAAGGTACAAGGTACAGCTAGGGGCAGCACTGTTTTCATGAGCTTTTAGAACAGAAGTCAAACTTGGTGTGAAAGAGCACTTAAATTCCTAGGTGACCCCAGAAGTGCCTTTAGTTTTCCTAAAGAAACAGTCATCTTTCATATGCAGAGAGGATACATGATGTGGATTTGTTAAAGATCATAATGACCTCTAAAGCGTTTTCTACCCAGATGTTATTTATGAAGGCACATCGTGTCTTCCTGGGAGAGTCTGTTGAATAGAGAAAGCACTGCAATCCCAAATTATCTTCTAGTTAATTAACTTGGTTACATACTACTAGGCGAGTGACTTCATACACCCTCAGATGTGCCTCCATTTCCCATGCAGATTCTCTCTCTTTCCAGCATGCTCTGTCCTTTCCTACCTAGTTCAAAAACCTACTTTCCCTAGGAATACGTTGCTATTACAGGTATGTATAAGAGGAATATATCTATTGTAGGTACTCAACCTTTTCTTCAAACTATTTATACTTATTTCAATCTCTCTGGGTAACTAATTCTAGAATTTTACTACCTGCTGGGTAAACTAGTATTTTCAACATTTATATTGAAATTGCATCATTTCTTTTTTATTTCTTTACAAAAGTGGTGTATGCTCAGTATAAGAAATTCAAACAATGAAACGATGTATCCCTCTTAATGCATTAAGTGGTGCCTTGGCATCTAGAGTTTTGAATCTCAGTAAACAAGACTGTGGTTACTTGATCATATCTTTTAAGATAGATACTCCTGTGGTTAAAAGCATATGCTCTAGAATCAGATTGGGTTTGAATCCTGGCTTCTTCTTTACTACCTGGGATAATGGGCAAGTTATTTAACTTTACTGTGCCTCAATTTTCTCATCAGTAAAGTGGAGATAATAATAGTACTTACCTGGTGAGATTGTTGTTAGGATTGAGGGAGACAACACATATAAGTTGTTTAGAATAATCCCACATGGGGTGGGGAGGGCACCAGGCTGGCTCAGTCGGTGGAGCATACTACTCTTGATCTCCAGGTTGTGAGTTCGAGCCCCATGTTGGGTGTGGAGATTACTTTTAAAAATAAAATCTTAGGAGTGCCTGGGTGGCTCAGTGGATTAAAGCCTCTGCCTTCAGCTCAGGTCATGATCTCAGAGTCCTAGGATGGAGCCCTGCATTAGGCTCTCTGCTCAGCAGGGAGCCCGTTTCCCCCTCTCTCTCTGCTGGCCTCTCTGCCTACTTGTGATCTCTCTCCTCTCTGTCAAATAAATAAATAAAATCTTTTTTTTAAAAAATCTTAAATAAAAAGAATAACCTCACATGGTGAGTACTCAATGTTAGCCATTATCATTGCTGCTGCTACTGTAGAGTCTTGTAGCTATTTTTCCAGACTAAAGGGGTTCTTTATCCTAACATCAGTTGCTTCTCCCCTTTGGTTATTTTAATTGCTCTTCTCTGGGCCATTTCTAGATCTACGAATATCTCTCCTGGGGTTTCATTACCACATCTGCACAAAGTAGCCTAGGTTACTTGTCTGGGGTTAAGATGATTATTTATTCCAAGTAGCCTTGACACTGAAAATGACACCAAAAGTCTTATTTGCTTTTTTAGCACACTGAGCTGATACGTTCAGGAAATGAATGTAAGACTCTAGCACTATACTGGGTCCTAACTGATACTTGGGCATTTTTGTTGTTGTTGTTGTTGTTGTTGTTTGTTTGTTTGTTTGTTTGTTTATACATCCAGGGAGAATGCGCAAGCATACAAACGATGAGGGGGAGGGACATAGAGGGAAAGAGAATCCCAAGCTGACTTTGCTGAGCAGGGAGCCAGATGAAGGGTTGAATCTCTCGACCCTGATATCATGATCCAAGCCAAAATACAGAATAGGGTGTTTAACTGACTGAACCACCCAGGCACCCCCCCTAACTGATATTTGTGACCTATTCTTCCTCCTACTTCTTTTTTTTTTTTTTTTTTCGTAAGCTCCACACCCAGCATGGAACCTAGTGCAGGGCCTGAACCCACAACCCTGAGATCAGGAACTGAGCTGAGATCAAGAGTCCGATGCTTAACCAACGCTTAAGTGACTGAACCACCCAGGTGCCCCCTCCCACTTCTTGAATATAGACCTTCCCTATACCACTGCCCTAAAACTGGGTCTCTTTCTACCCTCCATTCTTCGGAGAACACATGAACTCCTATAACTTCACTATTGCATATAAAGCTCCCACATCTTTCACCGGTCTTGACTTCACTCCTGAATTACAGACCCTCCATTTGGATATCCCACCAGTCCCTTAAATCCAACCTGTCCAGAGCCAAGCTGTACCTCCGGACTCCCATTTTAATGCTATTAGCAGCCCTATGTTTTCAGGTTGTGCGGGTTTAAAACCTTGCAGTAGTCTCCTCATTGTCCTTCTTCAAGCATTCCCCATCTACCTGATCAGTCAGTTTCCATGACAGGCTCCTCCTACCTCTTCATCAGCTGCTGAACCCAACCTTCCTTCTCCCTTTTCCATTCCTACTGCACCTGTTAAGTTAAGGCCTCCTGACTTTTCAGCAAGACCACTTCTCTAAAACCCCCCTCTTTTTTTTTATTTTACTTTTCTAACTTCTTAACCAGCCTCCCTGACTGCCTGTCTGTCTGCATTTCATTCATTGCCTTTTCTGCTGCCAAATTAAAATTAGGGAAGTTTTGACCAGGGAAATGAATGAGTTAAAAATGTCTGTGGCATAAAGACCTCCCCCAGTATGGCCTCAACTTTGCTTTCTGGCCTTTCCCCCTGTTCGGGAACCAATCAATTCAGTGTTTATCAAGCACCTCCAGTGAGCCAAGGACTGTGATAACCACTGGGCTAAACTTATCTACACTTTTCAGTGATCACATATTTACTGAGCACTTACTGTGTACCCAGTACTGGAAAGTCCTCTTTCAGTTTAATCCTTGAACGGAGTCTATGTCCCTAAGAGAATTTAATGTCATCTGCAAACAGATGGAGATTTCCTTGGTCCTCAGTTAAATTTGAGAGACATTCATTGATGCTCAAGTGTGTTTTATTTTTTAAAAAAAGATTGTATTTATTTGACAGAGAGAAAGAGAGAGGGATCACAAGTAGGCAAAGAGGCAGGCAGAGAGAGAGGGAGAAGCAGGCTCCCCACCAAGCAGACAGCCCGATGCAGGGCTCGATCCCAGGGCCCTGAGACCATGACCTGAGCCAAAGGCAGAGGCTTAACCCACTGAGCCACCCAAGCACCCCTGAATACCTCTTAGACCTTATGCTGGATGCTGTAAGTAAAGAAATAAGTATGCCTGGTTCCTGCCCTCAGAGTACCTACCCGTGACGTGTGGAGTAAAATCAAGCATGAAAGTATTTAAGGAGGGTAAAGAGAGTTTCCCAGTGGACTGTGGGAGCTCATACAAGGCGCCCCAAACTCAGCCTGAGGGCATCCTGGAAAGCTTAGTGATCTCTATACTGAGTTTTGTCAGAGGAGCAGAGGTTAGGTGAGGAAAGGATTGAAGGACATCCATGCAGAGGGAGCACATGGAAAGGCACATTGAAACCACGTGAAGCATTCAGGAACCTGCAGGGTTCAGAATGGCTGAAGCAAACAATAATTGGGGGAGAAGGGTGGGCTAAGAGGGGAAGAAGCAGTAGGGAGTCAAGGCTTAGGGAGCATCATAGGCCAGGCTAAGGAGGCAGAACTGATGACAGTGGGGTCTCTGGAGGGCTTGGAGCAGGCTGTACTATATCTAATCAGATTTGTGCTTCAAAAAGATCCCTCTAGTAAAAGTATGGAAGGACAGTTGGTGGAGACCAAGGCAGAAGTCAGCAAACCTTTCCCATAAAGGACCAGACAATAAATAGTTGAGGCTATTTGCAGACTCTACAGTCTCTCTGGCAGCTACTTAACTCTGCCTTGTAGTGCAAAATCCACCACGGACCATTAGTAAACAAATGGGCACAGTCCTGTCCAATAAACCTTTACTGATGGACACTGAAATGTGAATTTCACATCATTCTCATGTGTCACAAAATGTTCTTTCTTTTGATTTTTGTTCAGCCATTTAAAAAGATGTATAAAACATTCCTAGTTTCAGGCCATACCAAAACAGGTGGCAGACCAGATTCCATTGGCTGTACATTGCTAATCTCTGGACTGGCAGATGAGAGTGTAGAGAATGTAGGCAACTCTTTGGAGAAGCTCATCTCTGACGGGGAGACGAAGCTAATGCGGTAGTGAAGGCAGGTGTAGACAAAGGCCCGTTTCTCAGAAGAGATCTGGAAGTGATTTTGGAGAACAGGAAGAGATAGTGGGCCACTTTTGTAAGAAAGGAGTCACGGGGATGAAAGGCACAGCATAGGGAATGTAGTCAGTGGTATTGTAAGAGGATCGCATGGTGAGAGATGACAGTTACACTTGTAGTGAGCACAGCGTAATGTATAGACTTGTGGAATCACTATGTGGCACTCCTAAAACATAATGTGACACTGTATGTCCACTAGATTTCAATAAAAAGAAAGCTAGTAGACAAGGAGCCATTGAAGTTGATGGAGGGAGGTGATGGCTGGAGTAAATCCTGGAAGAGACAGGTAGGAGGTGACGGAATGCAGAGCACAGAATGTAGTGTATGTTTCATAAGGGAAGAGGAAACATCTCTTTCACTGAGCCTGAAGGGGAGGAAGAAAGAGGGGGTACCCACAGGATGGCTAAGTAGGTGGCAGGGTAAGCAAGGTGAGGACTATTTTCTTGAGGATCTTTATTTCCACAGTGAAAAAGGAGACAAGGCTCAAATTCCAGGTGATTTATCAGTGTGGGCATCGACTCAGCCAGGATGAAGGCAGAGCTGGGGCGGGGGGGTAGGTACTGTGACCCAGATGCCCACATCCTTCATGAATGTACAAGAGTGACAAGGAAGTCATTAGGTGACAAGGAATGGAGAGTGATAGAGCTTAAAATGAAGGCTGGAGGAGTGAGGAGCTTGACACAACAGTGGGGAAGTGAGCTGAGTGGCAACTCTTTCGGGCCACAGGATACAGGGTGTGAGTTGCACGTATGTACTGTGCGTGTGTCAGACAGTGGGGTGGTGAGACAAATAGCACTGGTTGAAACAGCCGAAGAGCACTTGATGTCCTGGGTGAGATTCAAGTAGCTGTTAAAGGAGGAGACATTGGGGACATCAGTGCAGCAACTGGGTTGGGTCGAGAGAGGGATACATTCTCAAGGGAGCCAAAACTCATGGGGATTGGCCGACTCAGTAGAGTTATTGCTATGTCAGCAAGGCAGCCATGAGATTTCTTGGGAAAGCACAGATAGACCCAGGTACTAACAGGAGAAAATGGGCTCACAATCCGTGGGACAGTTCCTGACTCGACAGGGACAGAATTTGGAGTTGAACAACTCGTTCAAGCTTTTTTTTTTTTTTTTTAAGCTCACTATCTTCATAGAACTTAAAGAGCTGGTTAACAGGAGTGAATCCAGAATGGGGTAGCTTGGAGTTGCCTGGATGTTATTCATCTTAGCAAGGAGGTGATACAGCCGTGAGATGAAAGCATTTAAGAATCAGGACTTCTAGGCAAAATGACAGGATTTGGACTCATAGTTCCATTGACAGTATGCAAAATTTGAGAAGGAATTCATGTTTGTAAGGGGGAAACGAACTCATTTCAAAGCAGTTCTAGCTTTTGAGCTTGCTAGGTCCTTCAACAGGATGTGAGCAGTATCCCACCGGTAGAGGCCTAAAGGGAAAGTGACAGATCAGGGCTGGGGATTTGTAGTGCATTCATGTACAGGTAGAAATGAAAGTCCAGAGAGAACAAAAAGCCCACACAGACTAAGGTGTGATTTGATAAGTATGGAGAAAACAGGAAGCCAACGTTCTCCAAGAGGTGAGAACTGTGAATCTTTTGGTGTGGGTGTGCCGGGTGGAGAGGATGAGAGTAGAGAAAACACTCTTCCAGGAAGAGAGATGAGAGGTGGCGTCTAAGGTGACTTCCCAGTTGGGGAAATCTGCATTAGAAGAGCAGGAAAAAGGAGCAAGAAGAGAAAGAGAAATGCACCACATCTCAAAAGATTTCCTCTTTGGGAAGGAGAGGAGTGGTTTGGAGCTTGGGTAAGTGAGCACACACTGATACTGAATCTTCTTCGGGAGATGAACGAGTGTCTCTGGACAGACAGTGTCTGTGTCTCTGTACATCTTCCTGACGTGAGAAGATGACTCGCATCTTGGGTGATTTACATGTGAGGAAAACTGAACGTACGGACACACTCATATTCCTTGCCTTTGGGTCAATTCTTTTATGAACTACTACAGTGTTGGTTTTTTCCCCAGTGAGGACAGAACAAGAAGAATCCGATTTAAATGACAGAGATGGAGTTCTAGGCGTCCCCCAAGGGGACAACTTCTTATCCAGGCAAGAGACACTGGGGGACAATATTGAAGTGGGTTATGAAAGCTCGATTCCCCTGAGAGCTCTAAGAATAGGACCAAAGTGGACCTAGCTCTATCCGCCTCTGCTTGATTACGCCGAGCTGAGGTTTCTTTTCCAGAAGGCCGTGGGCTAGATGCGACAGCCTTTCGTTCCCTGGCAGCACCTGGGTGTGCGTGTCCGAGGCTGGGGGGAGCCGGTGCGGTGGAAGCCGGAAAGGCAAAGGGATGGGGCCAAACCAGCCGGGCGTGTCGCGTCCCCTTTAAGCGCGGCGGCGGCGGCGGCGGCGGCGCGCGCTCCGACGGCTACCCCGGGGCCCCGCCCCTTTCCCGTGAGCCCTCGGGGAGTGGTCCGACCGCGGGCGGCTGCGGGTGAGGAGCGGGGCGGGGGGTGGGGGGAGCCATGGCTCGGCGCGGTTGGCTGCGGGCGCCCCTCAGCCGCCGCGGCGGTGGTGGCGGCGGCGGCGGCCCCGGGGCCCGCCGGCTCATGCGGCCGCTCTGGTTGCTCCTCGCAGTGGGCGTCTTTGGCTGGGCCGGGGCTTCAGACGGCGCCGGCGGAGCGGTGAGAGCCATGGACGAGGAGATCGTGTCCGAGAAGCAAGCCGAAGAGAGCCACCGGCAGGACAGCGCCAACCTGCTCATCTTCATCCTGCTTCTCACCCTCACCATTCTCACGATCTGGCTCTTCAAGCACCGCCGGGCCCGCTTCCTGCATGAAACCGGCCTGGCTATGATTTATGGTAAGCGCCTCAACCCATGTCCGCCCCCTGGCTCCCCCTCTCTCTGCCCGCCTGCTGCTTCGCCTCCTCTCCTGGCTCTGCTGGGCCTGTGTTCAGCTCCCCTTCTGAATCCTTTTATTTTCTGCCTCGCCTTCTCTCCCACCCCCGTTTCTCAGCCTCGTCCCCCTTTTTTCTGCTATGCCCCCCGTTTCTCTGCCTCACCCCATTTCCTCAGCCTCGCCCCCCGTTTTTTCTCTGCTTCTCACCCCCTTTCCTTTGCCTGTCCACACCTTTTTTCCTTCCGACCCCACCCCCTTTTCCCCCCGCGTATCACCCACCCCTCTCCGCCTCTGCCTACCATGCTTGGGACCTGGGACTGAGGATGGGAAGGGAGTGGGTGCGGTGTCTCCGATTGGGCTGGGGGAGGGGAAGACAGCATAGCGATCTATTTCTCTGGGGTGTCAGTTTGTTTAAGGTCCATTGAAGCTGCAGTAGTATCTCTACCGCTCGGGATCTGGCGTCCTTTTGGAGCCGGAGTCCACCTTTACCCATCACCCAGCTCTTGCTACGCCCTGTCCTTTCGAGGTTGAGAATGAAAACGTTACCTCCCGTGTAGCCCAAATGAAACCCGAATGCAAAAGAAGCTACCAGGAAGGCGTGGAGTATTTTTAATGACGTCCTGATTTATTGTACTATGCTCATAATATCTGATTAGGATACGTATGGTCTACCGTCCTAATCAGGCGTACGGAGGTGAGGACAGGAAAGAGTTAAAGATCTCCCAGCAGTGTGTTGTACTATACGGTGATCTGGACAGTTCAGCCAAACAGTGATTAGGAACACCACGCATATGCGGTATGGGTTACTTGCTGGTGGCATAAGGTTATTGACGGATCATTGAGTAAATGGTTTCAGTTCTGATGTCTTAGTGTGCTTTCTTTTTGAGGTTTCTTATTTATATATTTTTGTATTTTGGTCTTAAGGCAAGAAGGGCAAATCAAACCATGGCTCACAGGCATTTTGGCCTGCTGGGAGGCCTCATGAGAGGTAAAGATGCATATTGCTGACTGTCTTAATGTGACTGTGAGGGTATAGATGGCTGAAGAGATGAGGGTAGACAGACAGTCCTTTCTGTGCAGTCCGTGAGTGAAAATTATCTTCATATGGAACAGGCTTAAACTGATGAGCTTGTTGAGCTTTGTTTCCCAGTCTTGCAAATAGGTAGAAGCAGCCTGGGCACAAAAGAGACATTTCTCCATGACCCACCTCCCCAGCCCTTCCCAGTAAATACAGACTTCTGGAATGTGCAGATGTGCATCTCAGGGGTGGCAAAACAAGGTAGTTGTGTGCATCAGGAAAATGCATGAACTCAGGCTTATTTTTCATCTGAAAGGTAATACGATTCTAAGCCTGTGTGCAAATATCTCTGTTCCGTAGGATTCTTAGTTTTTAGACATATTGGGTGGTTCTCATACTTCATATTTTTTGCGATTTACTTGTAGTACCCCTTAAGCGACACATCTCTCTATATATAATTTCTCTGTAGAACAGTGTATGATTTATATCTGCTATACTGAACAAATATTTGCTAGTTAGCCAACTATTAGGCACAGAAAATACAAAGAAACAGAAGAGCCCCACCTTCAAGGCACTTAGCTTCCTTGGGTAGACAGGTCACATAAAGAAAATAATGGCATCTTAAATTCAGTTAAATGTCAAATGAGTATTATGGTGTTAAAATAAGGAACTGATCATAGAAGCCTCTGCTCCATATGGGGAAAGTATGATGTAGTGCTTAAAGGTGCAGGACTTTAGACAGAGGTCCATAGATTTTGTGTCAAGGGCCAGAGTGTAAATGTTGTTGACTTTGTGGGTCCCATAGGTCTCTATTGCATTTTCTTCTTTTTTTTTTTTTTCCTTTTAAGAAAGCTAAAGAATATAAAAACTGTTCTTAGCTCTTGGACCACACAAAAACAAAGCATCACTGTGGTTTGCCA
The DNA here is from genome assembly GCA_028646535.1 of Procyon lotor. Classification (NCBI taxonomy): domain Eukaryota; kingdom Metazoa; phylum Chordata; class Mammalia; order Carnivora; family Procyonidae; genus Procyon; species Procyon lotor. The sequence goes on along the minus strand of CM053612.1, from coordinate 13,351,973 downwards.
GCTCCTGCTTTAGAGTCAGACTCGAGTTCCTGTCCCACTGTGCTAATTGTTTTATGTGATCTTAGGTGGTCCCTTTCCCTCTTACACTGTCACCTATAAATTGGGGGAAATGACAGGAGGGTTATTGTGAGGAAGAAGTGTTTTTAGCTTAGTACCTGACCCCTAAGTAAATGTTCAATAAATGATAGCTGTGATACTATTATTGCTGTTATACTGCATTTTCTCTGGTTAGACTCAAAACATTTCTTTTATTTCCTTAGTATTACAACTTAAGAGGCAAACACAGTATTTTTTTAGTATCAAAAACGGACTTAGAATTGCCCTGAAAATATTTGCTCCTTGGTAGCTGATGTCATTAACTTCCTCTAACTCTTGAGCTAAATAGAAAAGTGGGATTACTGACTGCATTTCCTGATGTTTCTGGTAGTAAAAGGTAATGGAATAGCTTAGTGTTGGTATTTTGTGAAGGAAAAACGGGTATCTCTTGCGGAATATCAGGGGGAAGGTTGTTATCTCGGAGTCAAATCTGGGCTTTATTTGTCAGGACTTGGCATTCTTTAGCCTGTTCCATTTTCTCAGTATGGCAACGGGGGCTATGGATAAACATAGTTTATCCCCCATGACGTCCTGATTTATTAACTCCCAAGTCCAGTTTGAGAATAGGTTGGATTGGGTCAAAGTATTTTCAGCGCCATGGAAATTGATGTTTTCTAATCCTAATTACTATCTGCCATTTACCTTTTCTTTGACTCTTAGACCATCATAGCTGTTAATATATTAACTTAAGACCTTTATTTTTCTTTTCTTTTTTCTTTTTAAGACCTTTATTTTTCTGCTTGACTTCTGGATGAAAAGGCTCCTTATCTGCGACTATCCAGCCCTCCACGATTCAGCCCACCAATGATTTTATTTCTGTGATGTCGGTTTAGCTACCTAAATCCTGGGAAAATGCTATTTAAAATAAGCCTTTCCTTTATCTTTTTGAGAATCAAGAGTAAAAAAAAAGAAAAGATTAAATTGTGATCAGTTTCTACAATGTAATATAGCCTAATTTCTCCAGTTACAAACACAGTGTGAAAGCACCCAAGTGTTCTGTTCACTGGACTAGCTTGCTTAAGTCACTGTTAGTAAAAATTGTCAGGGTAGTTAATTGAGTCTGAAAAGTGATCACTCGCTGTAATGTGTTTACAGATGCTATCGAAAGCAAGGGACAGGGAAGAAATATTTTGCCTGAAACTTCCAGCATCCAGAGTCCTACGCTTAACTGTCATGATTCATCAATAAATATTAAGTGTCTTTGACATACAAGATATGATGGGAAATACAGATATGAGTCATCATCCCTGCCCACAAAGCACTTATGATCTAGTGCCTTAATAGGTAGTGTTTACTGAGCACTCTAATGTGTTCAATTAAACCCCCTAACAACCTTGTGAGATGGGTACTATTATCTCCCATTTTACATATAAGAAAATTGGGGCAGAGAGAGGTTAAATGACCTGCCTGAAGTCACATAATTTGTAAGTATTGAGCCAGGATTTAGACCCAGTCAATCTGGCTCAGAAGCCCCATTCTCTTACCCCCTAACCTTATTACCTTATATTGAAGTGATAAAACTTAAGTATAAAGGTAAACTGGTTAGTATTATCGTCACTACATATAAGGAAACTGAGGTTCAAGGAGAGTTTATCGATCCTAAGGTCACAGACTAGAGCTTGATGGAGCTGAATTTCATACATCTATCTTTCAAACTTGTGCTTTTCCTCCTACGTTATGCTATACTAAATTTCATAAGATCATATATGTAGAGAGATAATACTTAGGTTATAGGGGTTTTGGAGGTAGATGAGGGAAGGCTGTGAAGGGAGTAGAGACCTTAATCATTGGAGCAGTTCATTGTGATGTGAGAGCAAGGAGATGACTAGAAAATGAGAGAGGCTTGAGGCGCCTTGAGAGGCTCAGTCTGTTAAGCGTCCCACTCTTGATCTCACCTCAGGCCTAGATCTCAGAGTCATGAGTTCAAGCCCTGTGTTGGGCTCCATGCCAGCATGGAGCCTAGCCTACTTAAAAAAAGAAAAAAAAAGAACATTAGAGAGGCTTTGGAAATAGAAAAACCAGACTTACGTGCTGGTTTTATCACTTAATGCCAAGTACCATTGGCTAAGTCATGTATCCCCATTTTAGAGATGAGGAAACAATGACTGAGAGATTTATAATAATATCTACTACATAAGGTTATGAGGGTCAGATAATATATGCAGAAAGAATTAGGATGGGGATTGATTGGTTCAAGGTGCTAAGTGAAAAAATTCCCTTCGAAAAGAGGTTGATTTTTTTTTCCCCAGAGGGGAAGAGATATGAGCTAATGTTGACACGGGGAGGCTTGGAATTGAGGCAGCTTACATCAGATGGCCTGTGGCTTCTCCGAAAAGGAGGCAGTGAGATTGAAGATTTGAGAAGGAAGATAAAGGTTGGAGGAGCTGCTGTAGAGAATGTGCTAGGAGACAAAAAGATGAATAAACACATGTACAACTAACCAGAGGTTGACAAAGGCCTTGCCTTTTTTGGCTATGGTGAAGTTGAATTAGCTTTTAAAACAAAATCTAATAGCACTCTTCAAGAAGCAGATAATGTGGGGTGCCTGGGTGGCTCAGTGGGTTAAAGCCTCTGCCTTCCGCTCGGGTCATGATCTCAGGGTCCTGGGATCGAGCCCTGCATCGGGCTTTCTGCCCAGCGGGGAGCCTGCTTCCCCCTCTCTCTGCCTGCCTCTCTGCCTACTTGTGATCTCTCTCTCTGTCAAATAAATAAATAAAATCTTAAAAAAAAAAAAAAAAGCAGATAATGTTCTATAATACATGCACGCACATGCATATGTGTATGTAAATCCCTGTGTGCATACAAACACTTGTTAATCTGTAGAAATTTTATCAGTTTTGACCACATTTGATATCCCAGCAATATTCCTTCCGTATTTTTTACTATCAGAGGCTTTTAGTGTCCTAGCCTGGGAGAATGGACTGAGATCCCTTAGAAAACCAATTTCCATTGACTGTGAGCCCCACACAGTGTTGGGGCCCTGGGTGATAGACTGAGGTCTTTATCCCTGGGAGGGGGTCCAGCACATGAGGGTCAGGAATGTGTAGGAAAGGTGAGACCTTTCTGTTTTGTGAAAGATAGCTCTTTGAGGTTGTGTTCTTTGTTGCCTTTTAATGGTAATTTTAAATTTCGTGGTATCAGGTTTTTTGGGTTTTGTTTTTGTTTTTGTTTGTGCCTCTGTCTATGTAGGAGGCTGGAAGTTTCTGCCTTATCCCCTTAACAAAGCACTCTTTTTGTGTACTTCACTGAGAATTGCTTTAACTCTGTGATTATGATTTGACCCTTCACAGAACCCATATTAACTTGAACTATCAACTTTACTCAGAGAAATTCCAATTTTTCAGATGTCTGATGCTGTAATAAAAGCATCTCAATTTTTTCCAACCTAAGTAATTATTCTCCTTGCTGAACTTTTAATTGCCAAAGTGTGTGTTTCAAATTTGTCCAAGTGCTGAGCCCTCCTCAGGGCACCCAGCGACATTTCAGCATTGAGTCGGAGTGCAAAACTGGTAGATACCATTCCTTCCACAGTCGGCCTTCAGGACATGGAAAGAATTTGTGCAGCTGTTACTATTATTCGTAGTAGCTTAGCTTGATTTTGGCACATAAATATAAGGGGGATGACTTTTACTGAGCCTCATAATTAGGAGGTCTTATGGGATAGTAGAGAAGAGAGCTCTTTCTGTATCGTATAGGCAGGGTGATTGTGGATCTATAGCCTTTGCTCACCCAGGTTGTGTTTATCAAACCCAACTAATACCCAACCATCCCTTTTTTATTTTGTTTTTTAGAAGTTAGATATTCTCATGATGTATCTTTCATTTTTTAAAATTTTTAAATAAATGTTTACTTCACTAATTTCTTCCCCCTCCCACACCCCACCTCTGGCAACCACCAGTGTGTTCTCTGTATCTTTGAGCTTGGTGTTTCGTTTTGTTTTAGATTCCACATATAAGAGGGATCATAGGGTATTTGTCTTTCTCTGTATGACTCATTTCACTTAGCCTAATGCCTTCAAGGTCCAGCCATATTGTTGCAAATGGCAAGATTTCATTCTTTTTTATGACTGAATAATATTCTGTTATGTATATACACCACATTTTCTTTATTAATCCATTGATGGACACCTAGGTTGTTCGCATATCTTGGCTATTGTAGATGCTGCTGCAGTGAATATGTGGGTACATATATCTTTTTGAGTTAGTGTTTTTCTTTACTTCAGATAAATACTCAAAAATGGAATTGCTAGATCATATATGGTAGGTTGTTTAAACATTTTTTTGAGGAACTACCATGCTGTTTTTCATAATGGCTGCAGCAATTTGCATTCCCACCAACAGTGCACAAGGGTTCTCTTCTTCATAGCCTTGCCAGCGCTTGTTATTTTTTGTCTTTTTGATCTTAGCCATTCTGATAGGTGTGAGGTGATCTCATCATGGTTTTAATTTGTATTTCCCTGATGCTTAATGATGTTGAGCATCTTTTCATGTACCTATTGGCCGTCTATATGTCTTCTTTGGAAAAATGTCTGTTCGGGTCTTCTGGCCATTTTTTATGGAAAAATGTTCAGATCTCTGGCCATTTTTAAATCAGTTTTTTTTTGGGGGGGGGGGCTATTGACTTATGTGTACTTGGGCTATTTTGTGTCCTTATCAGATAAATATATTTTGGATATTAGCCCCTTAGCAGATTTTTGATTTGCAAATATTTTCTCTTTCATTTATTTTCTTTTTTTTTTTTTCTTTCATTTATTTTCAATCTGGGACTTTGTTAAAAACTTTTTTAAAAGTTAAGGTCATCGTACTGTTTAGCAGTTACTCATTGCTACTCACTTTAAAAGATGTGTGACTGTAAGTTGCCTGAAAGAATCCCTCATCTCTGCACCCTCTCCACTTGCCACATTTGTCCCCTCTCCTGCATTTATCACTTCCCACTCTGGCCTGGCTTCTGCCCTCACTGCTCCGCTGGAACTGCCTTTACTAAGCTCACCTGTGAGCTCCTCAGTCCTGAACCCAACGGACCCTTCTTAACACCCGTCTTCCTTGACTCGGCTGCAACATTGGCTAGTTTTCATCACTTCCTCCTCTTCTCTTCCTATTCCTGTTACTTTTCCTCCTTCCACTCCTTCAACAGCTCCTCCTCTACCAGCTCCTTCACATTGGCTATTAAATGTTGGGATAAAATTCTGGGCGTATATCTATAGTCCTCTTCCCATTTTATTTGCTCCCCAGGTAATCTCAAAGGCACCTGACTTCAGCCATCTCCACTTGAGACCCCCTACTTCCCTGAGCTCCAGATCCCACACACTCAACTGTGCATGTTGTCACAGGTACATCAAACTCGACAGGTCTGAAACAGAACTGTACGTTTCTCCCCGTGAACCTGTTCTCTTTCTTATTGAATGGCCCTCCTGCCTATCTGGTTGCTCAGGCCAGCTTCCCCACCTAGTTGCCAAGTCAGTTTGGCTCCTCTCAGTCTTTCTCTCAGTCTCCCTTCCTCCTGGTCTGTTCAATCACCGATTCTTCTAAAAGATAATTACCTTCTAAAAATCTCTCTCCACCCCTTTCTCTGCCCTCTTAGATGAAGTCCTAAGCTCTTAGTGCCCGACAGACTGCAGTGGCCTTCTCTCTAGCCCCTTCGAACCACTGTGGTCTAGAGCAACCAGTCTTTCTAAAATAGAAAGCTGATGTCAAGCCCCTGTTTATTTATAACCCTCCTATGACTTCCTTTTGCTTTCAAGATAAAGTCTAAACTCCCTTCCCCAACTTGCAAGGGCCTTTATGACTCAGCTCCTGCCGATCTTTCACACTCAACTCTGTCACTTTATAACCCAGCCATACTGAACTATGTGTGATTCCCTGAATGGGCTGTGTTCTCTCTTCCATGACTGGATGGGTGCTACTATACCTCCTACCTGGAAAACCTCTTTTACTTTGTTTTCTTACTTTGTGACACCTCTAGAAAGACTTCCCCACCATCCCACTTCCCCCTCCCACTTCCCTTGGCTTGGTTAGGTACCTCTTTTCTGTTTTTATATCCCCTTGTATCCATATATATATCATACTGTATTTGTTTATTCAGTTTTTTCGCTAACTAGGCTGAGAGCTACTTGAAGGAGGGACCTTGTTTTCATCTCTGAACCCTGAGGGCCTACTCAGCATAGTACTCTAGTCACATATATTAAGAGAGTGGCTGGTGGGTTAGTGTGAAAGGAAACAGGGAGGTAAAGTGTAACTGATAGTGGTATGCTGTACATCTTGGAGTTACGGGAAGTTCCAGAAGTTTAAGTTCAGTTTGCAGTTGAGATATAGCTATACCATGGAATATTATTTGACCATGAAAAGGAGTGAAGTCTAATACATGCTACAACAGGGATAAGCCTTCAAAACATGATGCCCAATAAAAAAAAAGCCGGACATGAAAATTTATGTTGTAGGATTCTGTTTATATGAAATGTTCAGAATAGGCAATCCTATATATAGAGAAAACAGATTAGTGGTTGCCAGGGACTAGGAGTTGAGGGGGTGGAGTAGAAAGTGACTGCTAATAGATATGGGGTTTCTTTTTGGAGCAATGAAAATGTTTTGGAATTAGATAGTGGTGATCAATATACAGCTTTGCGTATATACTAAAAGCTACTGAATTGTATGCTTTAAAAGGGTAAACTTTATGGTCTGTGAATTACATCTCAATAAAGCCATTATCAGTTTGATCAATATAGGTGTTAGTACCTAGAACATGGTGCACATCTGAATATCAACATGATGATCCAAGTACAATTCCAGCAATATGTTGATGTCATAGTGCTGGACTGAGGACTTCTCGTCCATGTTTTGATTTTGAAGCACATATTTATTTTTATATTTTTTAAATTTTTTTTTAAGATTCTATTTATTTATTTGCCAGAGATAGAGAGAAAGAGAGCACAACCAGAGAGAGAGAGAGAGAAGCAGGCTCCTCACTGAGCTAGTTGCTCGGTGCGGGACTTGGGGATCATGACCTGAGCCAAAGGCAGATACGCAACTGACTAAGCCACCAAGGTGTCCCAAAGCACATATTTTTAAATTAAAATCTGAGCTTTTAGTGGCAGAAGAACTCATTCACTCTTCAAATGCTATTTACGTTCCAATTTGTTAAACATATATTATTTGGCCAGCCAGATGCTGTAGGAATAATTTGGGAAGTGTTACGTGTTTAACAGTATTATGAACTGATGGATGGAGGTGGAGGTGGTAAACACATTTCTAACAGGATTACACCGTCAGTTTGGGACACCTTGGAGCATATTCTGTGTACAGATAATTTGAAGGTTTTTTTTATTTTGTTACATTCCTAATCACCTACTTATATCTTGATCTGGAAATGCAGTGATGTAGCTAGTACCCTAGGGAATGTTTTTTCCTCTTGTCCCACTGGATTATATGAATATTAGACTCTTAGATTTGTAAATTTAATACTACTTTAAAATGTAACTGTGCTCAGTCTAGAAATTGGTTCTGAACCACAGGGGACTATCATAAGAGTTTTTCTGTTAGCAATCCAAAGGTATGTGTGGGGTACAAAAGAAGTAGTCTTTGTCTAGAAGAAGAGCTTAAATGGTTCTTTTATTATTTCCAGGTCTTTTGGTGGGCCTTGTGCTTCGATACGGCATTCATGTTCCAAGTGATGTAAATAATGTGACCCTGAGCTGTGAAGTGCAGTCAAGCCCAACTACCTTATTGGTAAATGTTAGTGGAAAATTTTATGAATATACACTTAAAGGAGAAATTAGTTCACACGAACTCAATAACGTTCAAGATAATGAAATGCTTAGAAAGGTAAGTTTTTCATTAAAGGGTATATTTGGACTTTTTTTAAGGGTGTAACTAGCAGCAAAGTGATTCAGGAGGAGAATAATGAATTTTTAATGTCTCTTAAATAAGAGTAATAATAAATAAATTAATAATTTATATTTATATTAATAAAGTAATAATAAATAAATAAATAAATCAGTCTCTTAAAATGGAGAAAAATCTCAATTAATAAGTGTAATATAATGCTAAGGAAATGGACATCTGTACACTTCATTTTCTGATGGAGGCTAAGTACTATAATCCTTTTTGTTTCATTCTGTAATGTTTATAATTGTAATAAATGGTGACCAGTATTGACTTAAGCAGAATTTATAAGCATTTCTTTCAATTTGCAGATGGTTCTTAGAGTTTTGTGGTACTTCGGCACATTGAGTTTATTTGATAATACCTAAAATATTCCATTAATATTTCTTTGAATATTATTATTTCTTTCTTGTTTTGACTGTATTCTATGTGGAGGACAACTTAATCTTTCTTTGATTCATAATCTGGCACAGCTTCAGGGGCCTCATTCTGAGAACCAGTTACTGTACCATGCTGTGCATAAAGCTCTATGTAGGAGGCCGTGCCGCAGTCTCACTGGCACCCCGACATTCCTAGAGCTGCTTTCTCCTGTCCCCGCCATAGTTCCCCAGGAAGCTTCTCGGGGCCTCTTTGCTCACATATCTTGTTTGCCACCCACCCTCGGCCACGCGCCTCCACTTCTGTCTTCTGCAGAGGCAGGACTGGGCTTTTATAGCTACTTGGTTGTGGTTCTGACCATCTTGAATGCTTTTTACAATTTCATACGAGCTTAGTTTACTTTGCAGTGAGAGTTCTTTCCACCCGTGGAAAATTCCAGTTCCTTAAAAGTTCTAGTAAATGAAATTTTAGCCTGGGTATGTGTGTAGTTGCTTTGTGTTTCCGTCAGATCCTGCTGCAGCCTCACAAGCAGACAGGGGCACCTGTGTCATTATAGGGAATACGTATTAAAAGAAATAGACCTTCAGGACTAGAAATCTTAGTCACACAGAAAGTTCTTACCGTGATGTCATGCTGACTACCCTTAGAGGCGTTACCTGGGTAAGAAGTCTGTTTCTTCTTGCCGACAATAATGGCATACCCCCAAATTTTGTTACCAGCTTGGGGGGGGGTCTCTTGAATTTAAAGCAAAGAAATGTTCATGCTTTTCCCCATTTTTAAGATTTTTAATGTCATAGTATTTTACCACCCTTTCCACAGATATGACTTGACTGATTGCTCCAATACTATCTCCTTGTCATTTGGTTGAGAAATAGAACAGCTATCCTATATGAAATACTTTTCAGTGACCACAGTAATGTTCTTGCCTTTCGCCAGTTTAACATCCAATCTTTTTGCCCCCCATAATTTGATAATGTAATACAAGGTCTTCTAAGGGAATTTATCTAAAGGAACTCTTTATTTTAACAGGTTACCTTTGATCCGGAAGTATTTTTCAACATACTACTTCCTCCTATCATATTTTATGCAGGATATAGTCTGAAAAGAGTAAGTGCTTGTGTATTTCATATACTTTGAACAACTTTAAACTCCATGGACTTTGTCATGTCTGACACTTCAGAAACAGGCAGTTCTCTCCAGCTTTCCCTCCCTTCTCTCCTTGCTGAAATTTATGCCTGTACAAAAATTCATTCTCTTATTTCCTTTAATGAATAATGCATTTAATATTAGCAAAGCACACTAGACTAGAAAGCCTTTTCTTTTTCAAATAATCGGTAAGTATTCTAACACACTGTAACTTTTTCTTTCTTTCTTTTTTTTTTTTTTGTTAGAGACATTTCTTTCGAAACCTTGGGTCCATCCTAGCATATGCTTTTCTTGGAACAGCAATTTCTTGTTTTGTAATTGGGTAAGTACTTGAAGGTTAAAACGCTTTTTATCCTTCAAATTACACTTTTTAAGTAATGCATATTTGATTTATGCAGTATTGTATTCCTGAGTGTGTCTAAGGACCTTTTCAATAAAATGCATTCACATAGATAATAAGTTGTTTGAATTCTTAAGGCCAAGATATTACCATACTTAAATGAAATGAGTTAAATTTGGGATCAGTCACAAAGTACTACAGTAGAGACTCATCTTATTCTTACTGTATTCTGACTTCTTTGACAGTTGCTGTTTTTTTCTAAAGTAGAAATGTGTTTATTGACCAGGTCAATAATGTATGGCTGTGTCACACTGATGAAAGTAACTGGACAGCTTGCGGGAGATTTTTACTTTACAGACTGTCTGCTGTTTGGTGCCATTGTATCAGCAACTGACCCAGGTATGTGTCCATGACTGGAGCTTCAGTACTTAAGGTTCAGCATTTTGTTAGCAAAAGCACATGTGTACAATCCTTCCTTTAGGTGTAGAATTCATAAATTCCCATAGTACTGTACTTCCCAATTGTAGAGGAAAAAACAAAATTCATGGGTCCTTTTGGCTTAAGCACCCTATTTTATTTTATTTTATTTATTTTATTTTATTTTATTCATTTCATTTCATTTCATTTCATTTTATTTATTACATTTGCCATTACTGGTCCTTAGCTTGATACTGTTTAGACCACGGCTCTAAGACTTTTTCTTCAGAAATTCAGGTTGGTGTCTATCTTTAGTAATTGGGTATTTGGAGAATATGAACTAGATTAGTTAAAATGGGTAATAATGGTACACTTCCCTTCATGCTTCTAGAAAACCAGTTCCCTAAAAATCTTCTGTTTATATTCAACTATCTGCATGTAACTATAAGAAAAACAGTTTTTGGGGCGCCTGGGTGGCTCAGTCATTAAGCGTCTGCCTTTGGCTCAGGTCATGATCCCAGAGTCCTGGGATCCAGCCCCACGTCGGGCTCCTTGCTCGGCAGGGAGCCTGCTTCTCCCGCTGCCATTCCCTCTGCTTGTGTTCCCTCTCTCGCTGTGTTTCTCTCTGTCAAATAAATAAAATCTTTAAAAAAAAAAATAAAGAAGAAAAACAGTTTTTAAATGATCGTTAGAAGGCAGTTGTGCTATTAGTGTGATTTGGCGGCATTGGTGGGCCTTACCATACATTAAAGACTTGTTTTTATAAAATCAGCTTTATGGTTATGAAATAGTTTCTTAAGGTTTAATTTACGTATTTTAGAGAGAGAGCTGGGGCGCCTGGGTGGCTCAGTTGGTTAAGCATCTGCCTTCGGCCCAGGTCATGATTCCAGGGTCCTGGGATGAGCCCCAGGTCCTCAGGGTTCTCTGCTCAGCGGGGAGACTGTTCCCTCCCCCTCTCCCTCTCCCCCTGCTTGTGCGCCCTTACTCTGTCTTTCTCTCTCTCTCTCTCAAATAAAATCTTTTTTTTAAAAAAGGATGCTCTAGAGAGAGAAAGCGCACACAAGCAACCGGGGGTGGGGAGTGTAGAGAGAGAGAATGTCAGGCAGACTCTGCAGTGAGCACAGAGCCCCATTAGGGGCTTAATCTCACAACCCTGAGACCATGACCTGAGCCAAACCCAAGAGTTGAACGCTTAACTGACTGAGCCACCCAGGCACCCCTGAAATAGTTCTGATATGAGCACAGCTGGAGAATGAACACAGTTCTGTGGAGTTAGATGGTAATTTTCCTAATACAGTATTGATGAGCCTCACAGCTGCGTTCATGGTAACAATTTAGAGAAGATGCAGGCTGAAGACCTAGCGATGGGACCAGAGATTGGAGTTTTTGAACTAAGGATGCAAGGTTTCTTTCACTGGGCTTTAGGACCTTGGCAGAGGTTTGTTCTGTTTTATTTTTTGCCCTTGTAAGTTAATCATCTTCTTTAATTGTCATGTAGCACAATTAAAGGTAGGATAATAAGGTTATCTCTGAATTCCTGTGTTAACTCTGATAACACAGAGCATTATATATAGGAAGTAGGAAAATATGTTCTGTACATGAGATGATTTTATAAAGCTCACAGGGCATTTTACAGAGGCATTTGTATAGTTCAGCATTTTTATTTATTTTATTTTTTTTTTAAAGATTTTATTTATTTATTTGACAGAGAAAGAGGGATCACAAGTAGGCAGAGAGGCAGGCAGAGAGAGAGAAGGGGAAGCAGGCCCCCCGCTGAGCAGAGAGCCCGATGCGGGGCTCGATCCCAGGACTCTGGGATCATGACCCGAGCTGAAGGCAGAGGCTTTAACCCACTGAGCCACTCAGGTGCCCCTAGTTCAGCATTTTTAAAACTGAAAATCAAATTGCTCCCTTCAAGACCACCAGTGCGATCCCCTTACCATTTAGAGCTGCTCCCATTATCTGTATGAAGATAAGATGGTTTTTCAAGGAGCCAGTAGTCTCCATTTTCTGAGTCCTTTTGCTGAGAGGCAAAGTCCTTGATTTTCAACATCTATGAGAAATCTAAGTCAATTGGGACTGGCTACGTTACTTCAACCTTCTGGTTTTGTGTTGGTAGAAGTATTTCCTGAATGGCTCAAGCAAAAGTCTTCTGTTCACATTAAGCCAGACAGTTAACATTTCTTCTGAGTTATGTAGGCATTTGCGCCTGTAATAATTCTGTTATTTTGCAATTGATTACTTGCTAGAAGAGTGAGCCATAGGTTCTCTTTGAAAAGTTCTTCAGCACTGCTCTTGCCCTCCTCTTCTCAGTAAGCTTTCGTGTCAATATATTCCAGATGAAATGCTTTGCAGTAGAAACTACATCTTTTTTTTTTAATTTTTATTTTACTTTTTCAGTGTTCCAAGATTCATTGTTCATGCAATCACTACATCTTTTAAAATGCAAGTTTCCTGTTTTGTTGGTTGGCATTTGAAGGGGCTTTCCTATCTCTGATTATAATAATCTTTCATGTCTGCTTGGGTTTATTTAGTGAGTGAGCTGTATGTGACTCAGCAACTAAAGTTATATTACAACTTCAGTCTCATCTGATTTTCTAAGAATTCTCATGGAATTGTTGCCTAGAAGGAGGTTTTTTTTGTTGTTTTGTTTTGTTTTGTTTAAATCTTCTCAGGCTATAATAGCCTGATCACTGACTTCTTTTTTTTTATCATTGACTTCTTATTAAGTTAAATATAAATATAACAGCTGTAATTCTGGTCATAAATTTTTTTTTAAAGATTTTATTTATTTGACAGAGAGAAACATAGCGAGAGAGGGAACACAAGCAGAGGGAATGGTAGTGGGAGACTCAGGCTTCCTGCCGAGCAGGGAGCTTGATCCCAGGACGCTGGGATCATGACCTGAGCCGAAGGCGGACGCTTAACGCCTGAGCCACTCAGGTGCCCCCATAAATTTTATCTCAGCCAAAACCAAACTTGTGCTTTCATTTCCTACTGTCTTTGCTAAACTCAATTTCCTTGCCTGAAATTTGCAAGTCAAATAGAAATGAGTTGTAAGGCTCCAAGGAGAAAATGAAGTTTGCCGCAAGAGATGCTTTTTGTAATACCCTTCTTCATCAGATTAATCTGTAAGAAGTTCTGTATACATTCTTTATGGAAAAGAAATGTGCAAGACAAGATGATTAGCGTTTGCATGAAACATGTAGATCAGCTCAGTCCTCCAGGGTTAATTTCAGCTGTTTGTAAGATAAAGGAAATATTGTGGTACACAGTTAGGGAAAAGAGAAGTATCGACAGGAACATACTGAATCTTTAATATGGTAAGAGAATGTTTGCTGGCATCAGATCCTAAGAGGAAGAGATGAATTTCTAAGTAGCCATCATAATCATCTATGAAGGGGACTGTGTTACATTTGTAATGTCTAAATACTTCTCTGATTCTTTCTACTTGCTAGTTACTGTCCTTGCCATATTCCACGAGCTTCAAGTGGATGTTGAACTCTATGCACTTCTTTTTGGGGAGAGTGTCCTCAACGATGCTGTTGCCATAGTGCTGTCTTCGTAAGTGTTTGTTTTCTTGTTATCTTCTGTATTTTGAATATTGGGGTTCTAGGAACAGAAAGTCGCTTATTGAATGAAGTCTTGCATTACGAATGCAGATGTTTGAAAGACTGAGGCATTGTTTTTTTCCCTCTTAAAGAAATGCATACTTACAGACAACATGGAAAATGAGGGGAAGAAAAAATGGTATATCCTGCTCACACCTAAAGACAATTACGCTAAAGATTTGAGGCACTGCCTTTTATTCTTCTTTTCTATGCGTGATACATGCTGTTTTTACACAGTTGTGACTGTGGTGTATGTATAATTTTTTCTGTTTTAACATGATAATACGAACATTTTCTTTTTTAATTAAATTTTGGAGACAGATAATATATTGACATGGTTCAAAAATCAAAAATGTATAGAGATGTAACATAGAAAAGTCATGTTCTTACTCCTGTTCTCATCCACCTGTTCCCCCAGCCCCTTATATGTAACCATTTTGATTAGTTTCTTGTGTATCCTCATATTCCTTTATCCAAATGCAACCACACATATGAATAAATATTCTCGTTTGCCTCTTACTTCTTATTTTAAAAGTAGCATGCTAAATATGTTCTACGCCTAGCTTTCTCTCACATAAGTATATCCTGGAGATCTTTCCATATTGAAGCAGAGAGTTTTCTCATTCTTTATTTGCAGCTACAGAGTATCCTGTATGCTGTACTATGAACTGTTAAAGTTGATTTCATCAGTCTCCCATTGCTGGAAGCCTAAAAGAGTTTTCAGTCCTTTGCTATTCCAAGCAATGCTGCAGTGATTAACCTTGACCTCACATGTTTTATACATGCATAGGTATATTAGTTGGATAATTTTCCAGAAGTGAGATTAGTATGTTAAAGGGTAAATAGATTTGTAATTTGGTAGACATTGCTACATTGCCTGTCAAAGAGATTATGCCATTTTGTACTTTAACCACTGAATTATGGGAGTGTCCGTTTCCTCATAGCTTCCCCAACAGAATATTTGTCAGACTTTTACTTTTTTGCCAGTTTGATGATTGAGCAATATCTCATTGTAGTTGAATTTGTATTTCTCATATTTAACATAAGCATTGCAGAAATGTTTAATTTTTAGAAGTGTTAAGACAATTACTGAAATGAGCAATACTTTAATCTACTTATGGAAGTGACTATACATGTTATTAGAAGGTGTTTGCCGGCGAAAGAATGAGTCTGAACCTCTGAGGGACTCAATCCTGCCAACCCACTCCTACTAAGCAGATACCTAGCCCTGTAGACAGTTGCCTTTACACGGGACAGCATCCACCACCCGACAAATAATTACCTGGCCCCACATACCAGTAGGGCCAGAACTGAGACACCCCGGTGTTTTAACCAAGCTCACTTGTACATTGTTCTTCCAATTGCAGTTGGTAGCATCTACTCTTTTGTACTGTACCTTTTTGTCATTATTTATGATAATAAAATTAATACGTTTGTAACAATCTCAAAGTGTTTTGGCTTAGAAATTAGAAAATTCCTGAAATTTCAGCTCTCAAATAACCACTATTAAGGTTTTCATATAGGCTTTTCCATTAGGATATTAACATACGCATAAATATATTAATTTTCACAATTAAAAATATATTAATTTTTATTTTTAAATTTAATTTTGTTTTACTTAAATTCAGTTCATTAACATATAGTGTATTATTAGTTTCACAGGTAGAGTTTAGTGATTCATCGGTTGTGTATAACACCCAGTGTTTGTTCCATCAAGTGCCTTCCTTAATGCCCATCACCCAGTTACCCCATTCCCCCACCCCTATATTAATAATTTTTAAACAAAAAAGGCATAGTACTAAACATCCTCTTGTGTAACTTGCTTTTCTCACTTGGACATTTTACTGTGTTAATACTTCTCTTATCCCACAAATTTACCTCTCCTGTCCCTACCGGTTAATGTTCAATGTTTTCTAATATTGTTTTATTGTGAATGGCACTGCAGTGAACACATTTCTGTGTAAATCTCTATAAATCCTTGTGAGATTTTCTGTATGATTTTTAGAAGTTGAATTTCTAGGCCAATGGATATGATCAGTAAAAAGTTGAGAGATACAGCCCTGTTTCCCTCCAAAAATGTAATATAGGTCTATTTGAAAGCAGTTGCACTACATATAAAAGGAGCCATAGGTATAGTAATACCCAGCTTCCAGAAATGTAGTACAGGGAAATAGTCCAAAATTTGGAAAAAATGCTCTTTCACATGTTTATTATAGTAGCAAAAATATTAGAAGCAACTTTTACATGTCTAGCAGTAGGGAAATGGTTCAACAAATAGTTATATCCATTTGGACCATCTTTGAAGTCTTAAAAACCATAAGTAGTGTTGGGACCCTTTATGTATAGATAAGACAGCATGCCATTAGAGGCCATTTCATATTTATTAAAATAATTTTTGTAAACTTAACTATAGAGGTATGAAAAGAACTTGGTGTATATGGTATAGCAAGCCCATTTTTCAGCCTGAACCTTAAAAAACATTGCGGTAACCACAGGGAAAATTTATTATATTCCTGGGAATGTGTTTTTCCTTCTTCTTCTCTTTGACATGACGTGTATGATGTCTCTGAGTCCAGACTTTTTTATAAAAACACTGATACGTCAATTAACTGAGATGAGAACTGATTTACTAATGGTAGGCACTCTCGCCAGACACCTGCTGGCAACAGTGATTTTTCTCAGCCACTTCTCTTTCCCAGGGTGACCATTTTAAAAAGAAGCGTTTTTAGACCAGGTTTGGACTTGTAAGCTCAAGATGCAGAGTGTCTCCTGTAATTGCGTGTCTTGGCCACTTGCAGAGTGACTTTCTTTCAAAAGTTTGAGGTAGAGATCCAGCTGGGTAAGCTGAGTGGATTCTAATTCCTTGGATGGACTTTCAAGCCCTTTTCCCTATAAAAGTCTGTTTCAGTGAGTGAATAGACGTTAGGCATTGGGCCCATTCTGGTATTCTAAAAGTTGAAAGGGTACTTCAGTCATCTTTTTTTTCCCATAGGAAAAACAAAATGTGACCAGGTTGAGTATTGAGCAGTATTCTTTATATTATAATGCCTCTGCTGAAAACAAGTGGAATTTTTCATTAGTTTGTTCACATTAGTATGTTAGGGCTTGTAGGCACTCAGTGCTAGGAAGTCTTGGACAGAGTCATAAGAGAATAGTACCACACAGTGTCTTGACGCTGGAGAAAAAGGCTCGGTACAATTTCACATAAATTGTCATTTAAAGTAAAAGCTGAATTTTCTTGCTAGCTGGATCCACCACAGGATGTTTTGGGAACCTTTTGTCCTTGTTTTGGCAGTTCAAACCAAAAGTTTTTATCCCCTCTCCCCCGTACCCTCCCCCAGCCCTGATTCCATCTTTCAAGCTCTACTACATGAGAGAATGTATTTATTTTATTATTTTTTAGATAGTTTTTGAAGTAAAAGTTGCTTCTAGAAGTAAAAACAATCTCTCTTTTGTAGCTCAATAGTGGCATACCAGCCAGCGGGAGACAACAGCCACACCTTTGATGTTACAGCCATGTTCAAGTCTATTGGGATTTTCCTGGGAATCTTCAGTGGATCTTTCGCAATGGGTGCCGCTACTGGCGTGGTGACAGCTTTAATATCCTTTTGTTAATCTTTCCTTGTTAACCGAAAAAGTGATTGAATACTGTATTCCATGGTCTCTCCTGTTCCATAATTGCTGTGTGGTTACAATTATTTTTTTTTCAAAGACTATTTATTTGAGAGACAGAGCACATGAGAGAGGAGCACGAGCAGTGGGGAGTGACAGACAGAGGGAGAGGGAGAAGCGGACTCGCCACTGAGCAGGGAACCTGACGCAGAGCTCCGTCCCAGGGCCCTGAGATTATGACCTGAGCTGAAGGCAGACACTTAACTGACTGAGCCACCCAGGCGCCCCTATTTATTTATTTCAGAGAGAGAGACACACACACACAAAGAGAGAGTGAGAGTGAGGGGAAGGGCAGAGGGAGAGAATCTTTCAGCAGACTCCCCACGAAGTGTGGAACCCAGTGCAGGGCTCGATCCCAGGACCCATGAGATTATGACCTGAGGTGAAACCAAGAGTCGAGGGCTTAACCGACAGTCACCCAGGCACCCCCATTGTGTTGTAATTATTAACCTTATAACCAAGGACTTGGATTGAAAACATTATGTAATCATCTTTACCAATAAATAAAGGAATTTCCTTATTTTGCATTAGGCTCCATGCTCTCCAACTTTTACTACCAAAGTCTAATTAGACACAGTGACCCTCTGGGAGTAAATTTTAAGGTTATAGACTAAATCGATATAAAGGTGAATATATTCCAATGAGCCTCTGGGTATTCTGCACTGCTGTTCATTTGCTCTTTGTTGAATGGGACAAATAGGAAATGTATGACCATGGGGTCAATTAAACAAAATCAGCTTCCTGGGTTTGGACAGATGGGAGTTCATCTCAGCTCTCAATGGTTTTAACCTTCTGTTCTAGAGTCCTCGGCACTGCCACTGGTTTGCTATTAGAAATGTTGGGCAAGTCATTCTTTTTTTTTTTTTAAAGATTTTATTTATTTGACAGCGAGAAACACAGCAAGAGAGGGAACACAAGCAGAGGGAATGGTAGCAGGAGAAGCAGGCTTCCCGCCGAGCAGGGAGCCCGATGCGGGGCTCGATCCTGGGACCCTGGGACCATGACCTGAGCCAAAGGCAGACGCTCAACGATTGAGCCACCCAGGCGCCCCATGGGCAAGTCATTCTTGTGCTCACTCAGAAAACACGTCTTGATCGCCTGCCGCGTGCCAGATGCTGTGCTCTGGGCATCGAGGGTGGACAAGCTAGACATGGCCTCTGCCTTCCTGGAGCTTCTGCCTTCCTGGAGCTTCTGGTATGGGAGCACTGGCATCTCGCCCGTGGGCCCTCAGTGTAGGAAGGTGGCTGGTGCAGACAGCAGGAAAGATGAGTGGGACTAGATGATCTCTAAAGAGCTTCCAGCTCTAAAACTTCTAAGATATTTTCATATAAAACAAATACTTTGGGGAGCACCTGACTGGCTCAGTCAGTAGAATATGACCCTTGACCTCATAGGGTTGTGAGTTCGAGCCCCACGTTGACTATAGAGATAACTTAAAAGGAAGATCTTTAAAGAAATTAATATGAGTACTTTTTTCAAGGATCTGTAAGTTTGTTCTCCTTCAGTCTTGTGCTGGAAGAGACTTATCTTATGGCTTTTTACAGATAAACTGAGGCACAAAGAGACAGCAAAAGGTTCTGAAGGAGGAGCCAGAGCAAACCATATCGCTGTCCCATTACAATCTCCTTGAGGGGAGGGAGTGTATCTTCCTCATCTTTCTGCTGTGGTACACATTTTTTGAAGCAGATGTAGATTCCAGCCCAAGATTTGTCACAGGTCTGCACAGGCCCTCCCTCAGTCGACAAATAGTTTTTAGATTCGTGTAAGTGAGTGACGTGCCACAGTCTCTTCATCGTGCGATGCTCTACATCATGGAGGTGCTAGGGGATGAAATAAACATGAAATCTCATGGAAAGGCCACGTTCTTAGTAATTGAAGATTGCTATAATTAGGGAAGCTGTCTTGCTTTGGGTTGCAGATTAATAGCCAGAGGGGGCCTGCCGTGTGTCTGATGTGTTGCTCGTGTCTCTGACTGTCCTTTCTGATGTGGTTTCCGGCAAGGCATGCGATACCCATAAAACAACTGGACTGACAAAACTGTGTGACTTCCTCACAGATGCAGAGACTGCAGACTCCTTGGTACAACGCTCGTTTTAAGAGGTCCTTCACTTTGGCGCCTCCTTATTCTGTGACTTGTATTAGATTGAAGAACGCTTCTTTCCCTTTCATGGTTGCCTTGCCTCGACTATTATTTTTTGTAGTCTTACTTGTGTATTATGAGATGCTGTTACCGACCTTGACAGTTTTACGTGACAAAGTTCACCAAATTACGGGAGTTCCAGCTATTGGAAACAGGCTTGTTCTTCTTGATGTCCTGGAGTACCTTCCTCTTGGCTGAAGCATGGGGCTTCACAGGTAGGGTCCTTTCTCCTTTTGATCCTAAGCCTTCACAGGGAGTGACTTTGCCAGTCATTGTTTCCGCTCATGGGCTCATCCTCTAGCATTTGAACATACTTGTTAGCGTTGGGGTTTGTGCTGTCACTTTAGAACGTAAAAAAAAGATTTTTAATGGAAGTGGTTCCTCTTAACAAAGTAAGTCACAACTGGAAGTTTCAACACTAAACATATGATCTTCTGTAAAATACAAGCCTCATGTGAAAGTCGGGAAGTCTCCTTTGATGTGAACTTGGAACTTGTTGTCTTTATAGGTGTGGTTGCAGTATTATTTTGCGGCATCACACAAGCCCATTATACGTACAATAATCTGTCCACAGAGTCTCAGCATAGAACTAAACAGGTAAGAGAAGCTTATAATTATAGTTTATGAATAAACGTTTCCTCCTTGGCAGTAAAACCAAAGTCTGTCTTTACCGAAAAATCATCTTTAGTTGGTTCCAAATGATGTCTACTCGTTTCAGCTCCTCTTCCTTTGATTCCAAAGGAATCAGGTCAGGTCAAAAGGGTGGCAGCATTTAAGGTAGAGATAGTTCAGCAGAATAGCTAGGGGCCATTATTATCGTGGCTACAGGGATCAGTTGGCTTCCCTTCCTTGTTTTCCTAATCAAATTGCTTTTAAAAGGACTGTTTTGGAAGTTCACTCAGGTCTGACTAGAAGGACCACTGAGTGATAGAAACAAGATTGATTTCTGATCTGACTGGCTTTGCTGCTGGGTGACAAGGAGATGATCGACCTCCTGTGGGTGCCCCGCAGCTGCTCTGTTTCCAGGAACATCAGCTACACCCTTGGTTGGGTTTCATATGGTGCCAAGTGATCGGGTGTGCAGGGTATCTGAAGGGAATTATAGAGGAAATAGGCATAGCATTTCCTAGTCTCATGCAGCCTTTGGGACAAATGGATGAACGGTATGTAAAGTCTGGAATAGAACTAAATGCATACTTGATTATGATTAAGATGCTTTCAGTTTTGCCAAATGACTAGAACACAGTGAGATTAGCCCAGAAAGGACTCCTGATAAAGCAGGAGCAAATGTCCTTATTCTTTTCTTCTTCTGGAGCCACAAATTTAGTATGTGACCTGTGCTTTTTCCTTACTCTTCAAAGGAGTTAGACATTTCTTCTCCCAAACATGTACACTGAGGCTACAAATCCCTTTTACGAATCCCTTTTATTAATTTACTGCAGTAAGTGTAGAAAAGAAAATCAGCTGGGGGTTTTGGTATTTTTCTAGACAATGGAGTGGGGAATTTAAAAAAAAAAAAAGATCTTTTGGTCTTGTTGGTGATATGAAGCTTGTATAACATTAAAAAAAAAAACAAAACCCAGACTAATGGAACTTCTAGATTGTGTGTTTCATATGATATGTCATACAAGAGGTCAGAGAAGTGGGGAAAGGGTTTGAGGCTTGAAGAGGCTGGAAAACTATCATCGAAGAAATGGTGTACCTGGAAAGATTGGAAGGATTCAAAAAAACATAGAAAAAAGATAAGAAAAGAAAAGAAGCCATAGGGGAAATAGTACTGGTAAAGGCAGAAACAAAAAGGTAGCTAGCATTAGCGAATGGAAGGCTGCCAAGTATGGCACAGGGGCTGGCAGACGACGGCCAGACCTCCCAGTAAGGTCTGTGAGCTGAGGATGATGCTGACATTTCTAAATGATTGGAAACAAAAAAAGGTGATTTTGTGACACAGGAAAATTCTGTGAAATCCAGACTGCAGTGTCCATTAGTGGTTTTATTGGCACACTGCCACACCCATTTTTTAACATGTAGTCTGTGGCTCCTTTTGTGCTACGTTGGTAGAATTGAGTGACTGTGACAGGGGCCATGTGGGCTACAGAGCCACAAATATTTACTCTCTCTCTCTGATCCTTCACAGGAAAAATTTGCCAACCCTTGGTGTTGTGGATTAAAGCAGAGAGTCTGTGTTGTTCCAAATCCTGGTTCCACTACTTGCTGGCTGTGTGACCAGGGGCCACTTACATAACTTCTCTGTGCTTCAGTGTTGTCATCTTTAAAATGCGGATAATGATAGTACCTGCCTCATGGAGTTGTGAGATTAAAACGAGGCATGCTTGTAAAGTCCTTAGCATAGTATCAGGCATATAGTAAAAACCGGATAAAGCTTAGCTATTATCATTAAACAAATAAGTATGATTATAGTATATTAAGTCATTTAAAGTAAATCAAATACATACTTACTTATTTCCATTTTTAATTCCCACTTTGCGAGAATGAGGCAAGCCCGGTTTAGAAAGGTTACCTTGCCCAGAGCCGCACAGCCAGCAAGTGGACAAAGCAGGCTTCAGGCCAAGGCATTTTGACCCCTGGGCACATACTGTTACTTAACCACTACCCTGTCCAGTGGGGCAGAGGCTCGCGTGCAAGAGCAGTGGTAGATAACTACAACAGACAGAGGGATGCTGGATCACACAGGGCCTGGGAGTCATTCATTTGGCAAGTCACATCGCAAGTCTCAGCTCCCTGCTGTGTCAGTAATACTTGCCTGGGCAGTGGCGCGAACGGCCAGGCTCACAGGCAGCCAGGGAGGGGAGGAGCACAGGGCTGTAACCCGCAAGCTCCGGCTCCCTAAACAAGGGCTAAGACCCACGTAACAAGTGAAATCACACAAGGCGGTGATACGGAGGTTGTCACGAAGCATTTGATGCCAAGAGAAAAGAATCTGAACTCGATCTTCCAGCCTGGGAGAGGGAGGTGTCTTCAAACTGCCATATTCAGAGGGACTCACCGGATGAGGCTGCAGGGTGGGGGCAGCAGGGTACAGTTAGGGGCCCTTTGCAGTATTAGGGGTGGGGCGTGCTGAAAGCTTTAGACTAAGGCAGCGGCAGGGACAAGGAACATCCCCAAAGAAAACTTGACAGGCTTTGGAGGCGGAGGAGGAGGACAATGACTGAACATGGGGATTGACAAAGGAAATGATGGGGGGACGTGCGGGGGCAACATTTCTGGCTTTATCTGTGGGACTAGAAATGTCATCTCTCCATTCGCTCCCCTCTGAAGCACCTGTTTGGGGATATACCTGAGCTTTACATACGTGAAGTGTGAAGTGTCTGCTTCGTTTTCTTAGTGATACTCATGTTTTCAAATTATGTAACTTAATGTATTTACTGGACTAACCTTTTAAAATTTCGTTTCAGTTGTTTGAGCTTCTCAATTTCTTGGCAGAGAATTTCATCTTCTCCTACATGGGGCTGACACTGTTCACCTTCCAGAACCATGTCTTTAACCCAACATTTGTAGTGGGTGCATTTGTATCCTTTATTATGTGTTCTATTTTGAAAAGTTCTTTTCAGTTGAGATTCGCACGTGTTTTGTGGAGAGGTGGTTGATAAGAATACATTTAAATATATAAAATTTTCCTCTGAGTAAAACAAAGAAGAATTGCAACTCTTTTTCCTACTCTACTTATTCTATTCTCTTTTCATTTTTGTTTGTTGCACAAATAACACGGGTTGAGATGACAGAAAAAGGTGTCCAACCATTCCAGCAGTCCCCCAAAATAAAAGTGTCTGTCCTTTGTCCCTGAAGGGAAGAGAGAGAGCAGATCCTGGGGACGAGTTTGCAGTCTGCACCCCGAGGCAGTGGTCGCAGGATGGCGAAAGGCCAAAGGGGGCTGCTTTCCTCTGTCTCTGCCTCTGGCTTTGAAAACCAGTCAGAATGGAGAAGCTGAGCACATGAAAGCGAGCACTCAGTAGTACCAGCCTCGGGAGGAGACAGGAGAAAATGGAATCTAACACGCGTGGGGAGGGACTGGCCTCCAGAGGGAGGAGGCGCAGCTCCACCGTCGTTCCAGGAGAGGACAGGGAGTGTAGAGATGCAGGTACACACCTGTACGGTGGGGTTCCTGTCTGATGGCTTCTATTCTTTTCTGTGAAGTAGGAGGTGAGAGCATCTGCTGAGAGGGAGGGAGGAGCAGGTGGCCTATCGGTTATCTATTGTATAACAAAGCGCCCTAAAATGTAACAGCTTCGAACAACCAGCGCTGTTACCTCACACAGTTTCTGAGGGTCAGGAATCCAGGAACAGCTTAGCTGGGTTCTGGCACAAGGATCTCTTCTGAGGTTGCAGTCAGGCTCTGGACTGGGGCTCTCCTCTCTCGGGACTTGACTGAGGCTTGGAGGGTCCTCCCTGAGCTCACTCACATGGCCAGTAGCCCTCAGAGGCCTTTCTCCAGGGCACCTCTCCGTGGGGCACCTCACAGCATAACTTCCCCCAGAGGGAGTGAGCTGAGAGAGCACGAAGACGGAAGCTGACGTGCCTTTTATAACCTCATCTCGGAAGTGACCATCATCCCCTCCGCCATATTATATTGGTCACACTGACGGCTGTTGGTACAGTGTGAGCAGGGACTACATAAAGGTGTGAATACCAGGAGGCAGGGAGCATTGGGGACCATCTTGGAGACTGGCTCCCACAGGTGATAGGAGTTTTGAGGAGAAGGTGTGGAAACAGACTTAGAGAGTGTGGGCGAGCGAGTGAGTTGACTGAAGAAATGCGGTAGGATTGCCGAGCAGTTTTAAGGACGCTTTTGAGTTTGAGGAATAGGTACAAACAGCAGAATCCGTCTGCCCTGTTGTACCGCTTCGTCCAGGAGGACGGGGCTGGAAGCATGGAGGAGAGAGAGAGATGGACCCTTTGAGGTTTGGGGTTCAGTCGAGTGCAGTGAAAACCCAGAGGGGCACATGAGTATAGGGTACCAGGAAGAGTGTTACTATGATGTGCTGAGAAAGGAAGTGAAGGAGGGAGAGGACTGGTTGTTTAAGGAAAGAGTTGAGGGTTCTTTGGATGGGAGGTCCCAGGGAGGTGGAGGTGGGGGCGCCATCCAAGGGGGATGGATAAACGTGAAACATGGAGACAGAGAGCGTGATTGGAGAGGGGGATATTTGAATTAGTTCTTTCCAAAAGAAATATTTTTAAAAACTACTTCAGGATGAAGTTTCTGCAGAAGAAACATTTTTAAAATTAAAACTCTAAATAGGATCCCTATTAGAAAATAAGGTATTACTGAAATGCCATTCTGTCGTGTTTTACTCTTCTGGGAATGAACTTCAGGCAAAAAAGAGAAAACCCTATTAATAATAAAAGAAGAACCCTGGCTGAAGACTCCCATGAGATCAGTCCCTTCATATCCTGCTGGTCTTTGAGAAACTTCTGGGCAGTCAACTGGCTTGATCTACTATACTTATCCAGAAATAAGGCTAAATATTCTCTATATGTTTCTGAGTCTGTGAGGAATTCGGGTTCCTCAATGCAAAAGCCTCCCAGGAAAATTGACTTTTACCAGGAGAGAGTTGTCCTCTTAATGGCTATATTAGTTAGTATATAGGTTTGATGTTATGTGACAATGACCCAAATTAACCAAGGTTTAAACAAGATAGAAGTTTCTTTCTTTCTCATGTCGAAGTCTGAACTAGTGTGGCAGCTCTGCTCCACGGAGCCATCAGGGACCCAAGCAGCCTTCTTGCACCCATCCTTCAGGAGTTGCCCTTATTCTTAGGGGTCAGCATGGCTCACCCCATGTCTGCCAATTCCCTTTAAGGACATGACCCAGAATAGCCACACATCAGTTCCACTTAACGTCCATTGGGTTCCACAGACCTGCAAGAGAAGCTGGGAATTCTGTTCTTTATCTAGGTGATTGTGTACGCAGATGAAAATCGGAGGTGAAAGTGAGGAGGGTCCACTGCTAGAGAGGAAGGGAAGGATAGATATTGGGGATATAAGTAGCAGTCACTGCCACATTGGCACATGGGTTTTGTTGTTAATTTCTTTTTCTTTTTTCTTTTTTTTTTTTTTTAGGGAATCACTATTTTTAATAAACTTTGCATTCTAGAGTAGTTTTAAAATCCAGAAAAATTGTGAAGATAATATAGAAAGTTCTATACCCCACAGCCAGACTCCCCTGTTATTAACTTCTCACATTAGCATGGTGCACTCGTCACACATTATCATCACCTGAGGCTCATCCTTCATGCAGATTCTCAGAGTTTTTCCCTAATGGCCCTATTCTAGTCTAAAATCCCATCCCAGATGCCACATTTCATTTAGTTGTCATGCCTCCTTAGGTCCCAGTTGACTGTGACAGTTTCACAGACTTCTTTTTCATGACCCTTGATAGTTTTGAAGGGCCACTGGTCAGGTACTTTGCAAAATGTGTCACAACTAGAATTCCTAATGTGTTCCCCATGATTGGACTGGGGTTGTGCATTGTTTGGGAGAAAGACACAGAAGTAAGATGCCATTCTTGTCACAATATATCAAGGGTATATACTCATTAGCATGTGAATAATGTTGGTATTAGCCTTCATCACTTGACCAAGGTAGTGTTTGTTAGATTGCACCACTGTAAAGTCACTCATTTTTTTTTCCCTTTCTATATCGTACCACTTGGAAGGGAGTCCCCACACACAGCAGGGTTAGGTTCCACTTTCTCAAGGACAGAGTATCTGTAAAATTATTTGGAATTCTTTGCATGGGGGAATTTATCTGTTCTCCACGTGCTGGTTTATTGTCATTTATATCAGTATGGACTCATTGATATTTATTTTATACTTTGGGTTATAATACATTACTCCTTTTTAAAATCTTCTTGGCCAAACTCTTCCAGCTTTGGCCATCAGGAGCTCGTTCAGTGAAGTACTTTGTTCCTTTAGCACACCCCCATCGTTATGTGTTTGAAATTTTTTTGGAGCACTGCCTTACCTTCTAGGGAAGATGCTTCATGCTCATCTTGTGTATTTTCTGTTCTAAGCTCAAATCAGCCATTTTTCCAAGGATCCCAGGTTCCTTTTATTGGGGAACGGTATTAGAAACCAAGATCTGGGCTGTAAGTGCGTTCAGTGTTATTGGGGTGTCCTGGCTTCTGGGCACCCTCAGCTGACACAGGGAGGAAATATGTATGTACATACTAGTTCTTGTATGTACATATACCTATACGTATGTATGTAATCATCCATATCTCTATTAAGCTAAGTGTAAGTTCATACTGATGCCTCTAACTCTAATCCATTACCACACGCATCATCCTGGCCTCCTCCTCTTGATGATCCATGAACTCCCATTCCAGTAGTGAGAAAGCTGGCCCCCAACGTCCACCATCCCGTTCCCTTAATTGTTCCATTCCAGCATATGTAGGAGCATCAGAATTGTTCACCGGTACTCCCATGGGAAACAACTTGGCCAGCAAGCCCCTGGTGCCTTTGTGCAGTTCCTTGTGCCTTTAGTCTTATAGACTCTGTCCACTTCCAAAGTTACTCAGGTCAGCGCTGTTTACTCCACCTAGTTTGTTTTTTCTCCTCCCCCAGCTCCCCTTACCTTGTCTTGTTTTTCGTCTTAAATGCTCCTTTTTATCACTTTTAGAAAATGAGGTGGAGACTATTATAAAAATTGCGAAGCAGGAGTCTCTACACACAACTAAGTGGGCAAAAAGACACGAGGACTGGTTTCTAGTTAAAGCCAGTCTGCATTCCCGTTAAGACTTCCTTTTGAAGCAGGGTGACAATGTAGACTTGGAGGAACACACCTGGGCCAGCAGGAATTTCAGTGGTAGGAGAGGTTAGAGCTGCCCGTCTGTTCAGAGGAAGTTTAGCTGGTATTATTCTCCCTCTCACCAACACTGACTTAAATTAAGATGACTTAACCTATTATATTAATAATCTTATGGTTATACCAAAGAAGATCGACTTTTAAACGTGTTTCTATTCATCTAATGAATTTCCTATATGTTAGAGCTGGACGGTGCAATTTGGTACCAGTTAACTGTATGTAATTACTTAAATTTAATTTAACTGAAATAAAATTGAAAGTTTAGTTCCTTGTCATACTAGCCACATTCAGGCACTCACCATGTTGGACAGTGCAGATATGGAATATTTTTGTCACTGCAGAAAGTTCCGTTAGACAGCGCTCTGTTAGTGGAAGCAAGACTTAGAGACTGAACCTTTTTTTTTTAACATTTTATTTATTTATTTGAGAGAGAGAGCATGGGTGGTGGGCATGCACGGGACTCACTCTCACGACTCAGAGATCATAACCTGAGCCAGAAATCCAGAGATGCTTAACCAAATGAGTCACCTAGGCTGAGCTTCTGAAGGTAGTCTTTCACCGTCTTGAGTGTATAGTCTAGATAATATTAGTAGTAAAATGAAATTAGCCTTAACCTATTAATTTTAGATTGCTATTTTCTTGGGAAGAGCTGCTAATATTTACCCCTTGTCCCTCTTACTCAATTTGGGCAGAAGAAGTAAGATTGGATCAAATTTTCAGCACATGATGATGTTTGCTGGTAAGTTGTAAATTTCCCTCTCTCGGCCCACTCCACGGAACCACTCACAACGCATACGCTAGCTTGATTTTACACACCAACGATGTGCTAGTAATATAAGACTCCTTTAAACATTGAAGTTGCAACCTCCAATAGAAAATTCTTCTAGTAGTGTCACGTTCCCTTCTGTCAGAAG
>CM053612.1:13286294-13323461 GCA_028646535.1 Procyon lotor | reverse complement strand
TTTTTTTTTTTTTAAAGATTTTTTATTTATTTGACAGTGAGAAACACAGCGAGAGAGGGAACACAAGCAGAGGGAATGGTAGCGGGAGAAGCAGGCTCCCTGCTGAGCAGAGAGCCCGATGCGGGGCTCGATCCCAGGCCCCTGGGATCTGACCCGGGCCGAAGGCAGACGCTTAACGACTGAGCCACCCAGGCGCCCCCCTTCTGTCAGAAGTTTTATCTGGTTTCAAATTCCTGGTTCAGAATTATGTCGCCGGTAGTAGAGAAGCTAAGGATTCGTGTATTTTCACACAGAACCCTATACGTGAGTGTTTTTGGCAGTTGTTGTCATAATTGCCAAAACCTGGAAACAGCCCAGTGGGTGAACAGATAGGCAAACTGTAGGATGTCCATGAGGCCACGGGGTGCTCCTTAGCACTGAAACGCTGGACCAGGGACATGCATAGTGCCTGAGGGGCATCGCGCTGACGGGAAAAGAAGCCAGTCTCAAAGGGTTACATTCTCAAAAAGATAAAAGCACAATGGTGGAGAACAGCTCTGGGGTTTGGCAGGGTGACGGAGAGGTGGAACTGGAAAGATGTAGTACCAAGGAATTTGGTAGGGGGGTTGGGAGGGGTGACACTGTTCTGTGGCCTGGCCGTGCTAGTGGGCACATGCCTCTAGGCATTGCCCACACTTGTGGGATCATACGCCCGAAAAGAGTGGCTGGTACCGGGTGTAAGTTTAAAAATAAAATTTAAAATACTGGTAAAAGGTCTGTGCATGTCAGGATCCTCTACTAATTCTCTGTATCTATAGATGCTTTTGTACGTTAGTGTAGATTACGTGTTTGTTCACATGCTTCTAAAGTTCAGGAGAATGTGCCTTACTTCTCCGAATTTCTGAAGCTCGCATTGGTAATGAGTTACTGAAGAAGTGCCTCCTTCGTTCCCTTGCAGGCCTCCGTGGCGCAATGGCATTTGCCTTGGCCATCCGGGATACGGCCACTTACGCACGGCAAATGATGTTCAGCACCACTCTTCTGATTGTGTTTTTCACCGTGTGGGTATTTGGCGGTGGCACCACTGCCATGCTTTCATGCTTGCATATAAGGTAGGTCGTGCCTGGGGGGCTCATGTGCATATTAAATTCTAATTTGGGGTTTTTTTCCTTTCAAGTATGAGAAAAGTTTAAGCTTTGACAAATGTATGATATTTTATTTTTTTCCTTTTAAAAATTATGTAACCTGTAGTACAGAAAAAATGGGAAATGTGCAAAAGAAAGTTAAAAACCATTGTTTACACCTTGAGGGATGTCCTTCCAGATCTCTTGGTGTGTGTCACATGTATTTTTAACCGAAAGGGCAACACTGCAGTTACTCTTGTAAAGCGATTTGTAAGTACAATTACAGCATGGACATTTATGTTAGGGAATATATTTACATCAGAACTTCGTGGCTGCACACACCATAATTTATTTAACCAGATCCCTATCTTTGGGCTTTTGCATTATTTCTAGGATTTTTCTATTACCATTACCATTTGAGGATTTTGCTATGAATGGTGTTACCATTAACAGTGTGAACATTCACAAATGCACACATCACTGTGCACTTGTTTGATCATTTCCTTAGAATCCATTCCTAGGAGTGGCATTGCTTGGTCAAAGGATATGCCTGTATTTAAGGCTTTTGATCCATATCACCTGATCAGATTGAAAGTGTTTCTTCCCATCTGCAGCATATGAGACAGTCCAGTTTATTCCAACCCTAATCAGTACTAGATGTTATCCTTTCCCAACTTTATGATCAGCACTGTCTCCAACCTAGCAATCCAAGGCCAAGATTCCAAGGTGTTAGTGTTAAATTCATACCAGTTTATGTATTCAGTTGGAGAGCTCCCTTTCTCTCAGGAGTGCTGCATTGTTTCCATGGATACAGCAGCCTGTGTTGCTAAAGCTTTTGTAGATTTTAGTTCTGCGTTTGGCTGAAACTTCATAGACCTTCTGCTGAGCCTCTAGAATGTGTAGGGTTCATTAGAGAAAACAGTATTTCACATTTTATAGAATCTGTTCTCCATTTTTTCCACTCTGTTATGCCTTTCTCTTAGACATTCTAGAGACCAGCCGGCCCTAAATCACACTTTGAATGTTGTTATTACTGTCTTTATTTCTTTTTACTTTTCAAACTCCTTTCTTACCATTTCTGTGCTATTACTGTGTATAATTGCAAATAATGTTCTAATCAGATCATTACTTTAGGGAGGACCTGGCATTTGTTGAGCACCTACTATGTGCTGGGCATTGTGCTAAGTACATTTCATGTATTTATCTAATCACAATAGCTCCACTTTACAAGTGAGGATATAGTGGCTTTAGAAGTTTCTAAGTTCAAGGTCATACAGAGACGTCTCAGACAGCGGAGCCTCCTGTCTCACCTCATTTCTCAGAGACCATGCCGCATCAAGAAATGGAGGTGTTCATTTTTGGAAGGATTAAACTCCTTTCTTGCCTTAAGAGCTTGTAAATGAAGATTTGTCCTTATTCTACTGAGAAGAACAAAATTAAATATAAGATAATTTATGAAAAATAATGCTCTTCGGTAGAGTCTCAGCATTTCTATGGACTCAGTTCTCTTTCCTGACAACCCTCCACACAAAATACCCATGCCTACCACCCCCCTAAAAAAAACCCACCTAGCACTTATGTATATGCATTGCCTTACAATCTTAGGTTAGTTCTTATTGTGGTTGTTTAGGGGTTTTTTGGCCTCTTTGTAAGCAGAGGCTGGATTTTAAGTTTTCTTTCCCTCCCCCCAGATTTGTCTAGTACAATTTTGAAGATGCTGAGAAGTCCTTAAAGTTTAAGATTCATGCAGACTGAGTTTTGACTTTGAATTCTTGCTCCTTCGTTCTCCAATTCTATGGTCTTGGGCAAGTTCTTCTTTTTAAGCCGCAGGTTCCTCATTTGTAACATGTGTGTGATAGTACCTGCCTCCTTGAGGGTTGCTGTAAGGATTCAGTGAGCTAATGTCTGTAGAGCTCTTGGTACAGCATTTCCAATGTGCCTTTTATTCATTCATTGGATTAAAACCAATTGATCACCAGCCACGTGCCAGGCTCTGTCTTAGGCCCTAACTTAGTGGTTCTTAATGGAGGGGTGCGATTTGGCAATGTCTGGAGACATTTTTGATTGTCACAGAGAGAGGGGGCTGCTCCTGGCACCTGGTTGGCAGAGGCCAAGGATGCCTCTAAACATCCTATAGGGCACAGAGCAGCACCCCCACAGCAAAGAACTGTCTGGACCAAAATATCAGTAATACAAAGGTTAAAAGACCCTGCTCTGGAGGGATACAGTGGTAGCAGTAATATAAAAAAGGTCCCTGGTCTCATGAAGTCTACACTTTAGTGGGAGAACACAGACAATAAGCTAGCAAGCAAACAGATGAAGAAAACAATTTAGTGCTGTGACGACAAACACGGTACTGTGATAGTGCCTGGGGAGAGAGTGAATTTTATATGCAGAGGTCAGGTGAGGTCTCTCTGAGGTTCCACTGGAGCTCAGTCTAACTGAATGACGAGAGGTTATGAGTTAAACGGTGAGCAGGAAGAAGAATGGTCCAGGCAGTAGGGAAAAGAAGTGCAAAGGCCCTGAGGCAAGAGCAAACTTTGCCTGTTTAATGAACTGACAAAAAGCCCACATAGATGGAATATGGTGATTGAAAGGTAGGCAAGAGCTGAGATGGACAAGCTCCTTCGGGGGCAGGGGTTGGCAAATGTGTCCTGTAAAGGGCCAGATAGTAAGTATTCTAGGCTTTGCCAGCTGTATGGTCTCTGTCTCAACTACTCAGCTCTAGCGTGAAAGCAGCCATAGACAATGCATAAATCAGTTGGCCCAGCTCTGTTCCCACAAAACATGATGCATACTGGATGGGACCTGTGGGCCGTAGTTTGGGGAGCTCTGCTATCTGGCCCTGTAGGATGTGGGGAGGAGTTTGGATTTTAAAATCCAATTGGAAATCATAAAGAATTTTAAAGCAAGGGAGTGACATGATCTCTTGGACCGTGTGAAAGGATCACTCCAGCTGTTGTGCAGACAAAGGCTTCTCAGTGAGCTAGAGCCCGCCGGCCAGCTCTTCCTGTGTCCTTTCACGTAGCTTGTGACGGTCACACTTGGCTCCCTGTCATTTCTCACACAGACTTGGCACTTCTCAGTCTCCACGCCTTTGCTCATACTGTTTCCTCTGCCTGGACTTCGCCTTCACCCCCCAGGAAATAGCACAGCTCAGACGCCTCCTCCCTCTGCCCTGTTCTGTCGGACCCCCCTTTCCTTTGCTTAATGTGGGCATGGCTGTGCCAGCACTTCTCTCGGCCGGCCTCGTAATAGCTGTGCCAGAAGAGCGACTGTCTAGTGAGGGTGAGAGGAGACAGCAGACGCTTTTAAAATCTCTAGCTACATTTTCTCATTTAATCCTTGCATCAACTCTGTGTGGTGGATATGGCCTCCATTTTCCAGGTATAAAATTGGGGTTCATCGCCAAGTTCACCCAGCTAGAAAGGAGCTGAGGCCAGACTGGAGCCCAGCCTTCCCCAGTTGCAAAGCCCCTAGGGATTGCGCTCTAGTTGTGTCTGTGCCCCCCGCTAGTCTGTGAGCTCCTTGAGGGCAGGCGCTGTGTTTCATTCATGTCTATGCCCTGTGCCTAGCACAGTGCCTGGCAGATAATAATTGCTCTATAAATGTTTATTACCCTGAACTGGCTTCCGATAACGTTCCATCTGAGTATTACAAATGTGCTATCGTCCAGACCACTAGATGTCACTTTAGATGCACAAATGTGTCTAGAGTTTAATATGGCTAAGAAGGTATTAAACAGCTTCTGGCCATTTAACAAAGATGAGACGAGCCTTTCTTTGAATTATGAATCTGGTCATGGCCATCTGTTTTCAAGCATTTGACCATGATTCACTTGCCTTCCAGATGAGGTCTTGCATCATTTTCCTCCCTTTGGTGTATTCGTATTCTGGGATGCTACTGCTACAGCTTCTCACGCTGCTATTTTTTCTGTGTTGTCTGTAGTAGTGACCTTAATCGATAAACATTTGAGCACCTATTGTGTATCAGGTACTGTGCTAGACTCTGGGGCTACAGAGATGAATTGAGACATGGCCTTTACCCTCAAGGAGCTCACAGTCTATTTGGGGAGACTGACAGGTAAATAATTATACTCTACTGTGCTAAGTATTATTATAGAAGAATTTAGAAAGTGCTATAGAAGGATAGAGGAAAGAATGGTTCCACCTGCAGGGGTCATTGAATGGTTCCTTTGGAACTTACCCAAAGAGTAGGAAAAACATGAGGGACAGTGTCTTTCAGATAGAGGGCAAAGGCATGGAGGCTCAGGAGAGGACGGGTCTGAGGACAAGTGTAGGCAGGGATGGCTCACCCAGGGTACATAGAAGAGAATGAGGGAAAATGAGAGTGGAAAGCTAGGTTGGAGTGGCAGGGGTCACTGGTCTGTAGAGAGTCTTCGGTGCCACCTAAAGGGCTTTAGGCTTGACCCTCTGGGTTATAAGCCACCTTCAAAGTCTTTTGCCAGGGGAACGACCCAGTGAGTTCCGTGCTCTAGACAGCTGACTCTAGAGGACATCCTGGCAGCCAGCCAACCTTACAGCCAATTGCAACAGACCTCAGGAGTCACAGTGAGCCCTGAGCTTGAGCTGTTGGGATGGAAAGGAGAGAAGATGGGAGGAACAGGGTAGAGAAAGAACGGACAGAGTTGGTGGGAGCTGCTGTCGAGAGAGAGGAGTCCAAGAGAGCTTCCTAATGAAGCTGTTCCCTGGGATACGGAAAGCAGGAATTTTAAGCAGATAAAAGAGAATTATGAAGAAGCCGGGCTAATATCTGTCCATTAGTGTGTAAAAACAACCGTGACTGGGCCCTCTCTCCAGTCATCACAAGAGAATGTTGCCATGAGAGCTGAGTGGTCCGCAGACATGCAGCTCACTCCTGGGACTGTGCCCTGCCGGCCTTGGGTTTGGAGCTACCCGGAGGTTCCTATTTAGCTTCCAGTGCCCTGCCATTCAGTGCAGAGAAGGTTATTTTTCTGAAGCTGGTAAGTGGGATGGCAGGAAGAGAATCATTAGTAGACCCTGCCCGCCTTAGGGTCCAAGCTGTTGCTAAGGAAAGGGGCAGGAGCCAGAAATCTACGTCAACAACCAGAGAGAAGCAAGAAAAGCTCCACCATTCCACAGCTCGCGTGTTGGGGAGGGTAGCGGCCTGACGCGGCACGTAGGGGAATAGACCTCCTTTTGGCCTCGCAATCTCATTTGCCTTTTGTGTTTCTTCTTTAGGGTTGGTGTTGATTCCGACCAAGAGCACTTGGTAAATATGCGTTTGTGTTGTCTCTAGCATTCCCGTCGAATGTGCAGCCGATCGGAAAGAAAATGGCCTACTGTAGACTTCACTCCACTGTTATTTAGATCCCGTCCTGTTTGTATCAGCTTTTAGCTGACATCATCCCTGGCTTTTCTCACCGCCTGATAGAGACGAAACCAAATTTTAGACAACATGTGGTTATCAGAGGTGATAGCTCTCCTCTGTCTGTGGGCCAGCCCAGGCTTTGGCCAAGGAGTGAAACAGTCCCTTAAGCACTGCTGGATTTTCAAGTGACGGCTCTGGCACACAGAGCCTTTTTCCACTCTGGTTTGCGCATGAGGGCTTGTGTCTGATGTCAGCCCCACTCCAGCTGCTCTTCCTGTGTAACTTTCAAATTGGATGACCAGCAGCTGCCCTTGAGAACCGCCTAGAAGCTTTGCAATCTTCAGCCAGTCTTCCCTGGCTGGTCAGAATGTACTTTCTTGCCCCGTGCCTCTACCTTGCCCAGGTCTCCTTGCTTAATTTGTTCCTTTTCTCGTTTGTTCCTCTGAACTTGAGCCCGGCAGGTGCCATTTCTAGACTGGCCACCCTTTTCTGGTGTTTTCCATCTGCTTTTTTAATGGTTTCTGAACACCACTGAATATGTGACTCCATCCTAGACATTAGATGGGAAATCACAGAAATAATGTTTTTGAAGATGGAAAGCCTCTTTTCTAAAACACAGTCTTTTTCTTGTCTGAAACAAACCGTGGTCTGTTTGTCTTCAGGGTGTGGTTAAAAAAAAATTTCTCCGATTCATTTCCTAAATGCTAATTTTGTTAGCTGTTGAGTGATGAGTGTGTATATAATATAATAAGCATTTGCCTCTTTTGTGGTCAGAACCAGACTAGTGTAGTTTCATGGGCTCAAAATACTTGTGCAAACCAGGCTGGATAAATCCCCCTGATGCCGAGCTGCTGGGGTAGTTTCTAAAGGGTAGCAGTTCCTCAAGGCCTCCACCCCTGTGTCCCAACAAGAACCAAGTATCATACAGTTTATCAGACCAATGCTTGGTCATGATCCACATAAGTCTCCACCTGCTATGTCACCTCTGTCACCACAGAGGAGAAATGGGAATGGAAAAAGAAAGCCAGGTAGGTGAGTACCACCTGTGAGATACAGAAAAAAATACCACTTTTCCCTTGCCCTCAAAACCCTACGGGTGTCTTGCTTCATTCTATCATGTAGTCAGTATTCCGAGTGACCGCTGGGAAGCAGACAGAAGCACGATAGTAAGTATGGAGGATGTGGGGGTCAGGCGCATAGGTGCTTATGCAGTGAGGGGACCAGGAGATTTATAGACCTGTTGCTCTTCAAAACGCAGAGACACACAAACCTTTGTGTACCGGTATGACAGGAAGTGCAGGTGCTTTCCAGCTCTCGCAAGCCCATACAGCGTTCTCCAATGTTCTTACTTGTTGTATGTTTTGATACATGTTGAGAGGAAGATTGATTGATTGATTTTGAAGATAAAGAAAGACAGGAAAGAACCAAAACCCAGAATCTAAACTCTGTGTTCTTCAGAAAGCCTGGAACCGTGGAGCACCCATGCTAGAAAGGGCCTTTGAGATTCTTTACCCCTCGCACTGTGTACGCGAAGAAATCTGGGCTCAGGAAGGGGAAGGGACTTGTCCAACTAGTTCATGTCAGAACTGAGACGAACCAGATCGCCTAATTGCCGTTCTGCTGACTGTATCACATTACAGATAAGGACCTAGTTTGTTTTTGAAAGCTGTTTTAGAAGAGGCCCACTTGCGGTGTTCGTTTTCCCCTCTAGCCAGTCAGGCTTACCATGGAATTTTTCTGCTTGCTTTTATTTTGCTAGTGTTCTCTGCAGAAGCCGGTTACTTTGGGACCCGTAACAACTCCCAAAGATAGGGATGTCGATGTGATGTTTTCTACTTAAGATGCAATTCACATTGTGGGTGTAAGTCTTGCAGATTTAAGGGCGAATTATCCACATTGATTTTTTAAGTGACAGTAGACTCATAAATCAGCAGGCAGCCTGAGTAATAGAGGTGTTCAGAAAAACATTTCAATTTTGTATTCCAAAACTGTGGTATACAAGCTATTAAATGTCTAATGTTACCCATGACAGAGAGTATCTTGTATGAAGTAGGCTACATTTCCAAGTCTACAAAGAAATGATTCTAAATAAGTGTGTTTTTTATCTTGGTACATGTATTGATTTCCTTAT
Organism: Procyon lotor; assembly: GCA_028646535.1. Taxonomy (NCBI): domain Eukaryota; kingdom Metazoa; phylum Chordata; class Mammalia; order Carnivora; family Procyonidae; genus Procyon; species Procyon lotor. The sequence continues at coordinate 13,314,875 of CM053612.1, read as the reverse complement.
TATCTGTTGCAGGGTATCCCTGAAAATGAGAGAAGAACCACCAAAGCAGAGAGTGCCTGGCTTTTCCGGATATGGTACAACTTTGACCATAAGTATCCTTAACTGAGGGGACAAAATGGTAGTGCAAACGTGGCCAGTTACAATTTAATGGAATGGCTATTTGAACTGTTCCCTTCCTAAAGTGGAATACAAAACCTGCCTTTGGTCTTCCCTTTCCCCTTCAGTGTGGTGGATGGAGAAGGTTCTGAGAGACAATCCACACAAACAAATTCCTCTGAAAACCCATGACTCCAGCAGGGCGCGCTTAGTGCAGAAGGTGGCTGCGTGATAGGCCTTAGGAGCCCTTATGGTAGACTTTCTTCCCTCTCTTGGCCTATTTATTGAGCAGTCATTGTTTTTTACCTGATTTAGTGAGTCTTGCAAAAGGTATTTGCCGGTCCTTGTCAGTGCGCTAGGGTAAAAGAGGAAAGGCTGCCTCAGGGAAAAGTGTGCGGATGAGATGAAAACAGAGTCATGATAGATATTGCAGTGGCCAGTGGTGGGCCTGCTTTCCCTGACCTGTCAGGGGACTGGAGGATCGGCCTCTCCCCTCGGGGTGCTAGTGTCCTGTTGTTTACCAAATCTCTGTCTTCTCTTGTTGTAACTGTCCTCCTCAGAGCGCTGCTTTGGGTTCTGTTATGTTATATGACCTATTTACATCATGCCTTTCAGAAAGCATTTTATCCCTTACTGTTTATTACAATCAACGTCTTGGAGGCACCTGGGTGGCTCAGTCAGTTAAGCCTCTGCCTTCGGCTTAGGTCATGGTCCCAGGGCCCTAGGATCGAGCCCCGCACCGGGCTCCCTGCTGAGCAGGCAGCCTGCTTCTCCCTCTCCCTCTGCCCCTGCTTGTGCTCGTGCATGCTCTCTCGTACTCTCTCTCTCTCTGTCAAACAAATAAATAAATACAATCTTTTTTAACAAATCAATTTCTTATTTGAAAATTGAACTGGGAAAAGGGACCATGGAGTTCTTTCAGTCTGAGGCTTACTAGTAAATGAGTCAAAACCCGATTTGTGTTCCACCGAAGCCAATTTGGGACAACCATGTAAAAACTGTTTCCTTTGCTTTTGACTTTCTGATGAAAGCCCTGTATATTTAAGAAAAATGCACTTGGCACTTATCATTAGAAGCTACTACTCACCATATTCCATTTGCTAGATTTTTACAATCACTTTTTGCAAGGTCTCAAAATTAAATTACTATATGGAAACAAGAACACAAGCATATCTGTGGTATTAAGACTCCCAGTAGGGAGAGAGATCCTGGCTCTTTAAAATTGTTTAATGATTATGTCATTACTTCTGGCTCCATTATCAGCATCTTGGGTATAAGCTGCTCCCATATCTCTTGGGGCCTTTTCTTCCCTCTGATTTAACAAAAATTGTTTAATGTTTCCTGCATAAAATGTTTTGTACATTTTCTACATAATACCTGTACGAAACAACTAAATAATCCTGATGTAGAGAAAGAGCAGAATAATAGCTTATTTTTCTATATATTTTTACAGAAGTAAACACCAAGATTTGACTCAGTACTGCTAGACTAAGACCCAATAATTCTTTTTGAGAGAGAGAGAGAGCTGGGGCAGGGACGGGCAGAGGGAGAGGGGGAGAGAGAATCTTAAGCAGCCTCCATGCCCAGCACAGAGCCTGACGTGGGGCTCAGTCTCACGACCTGAGATCATAACCTGAGCTGAAACCAAGAGTCAGACGCTTAACCAGTTGAGCCACCCAGGCACTCCAAGACCCCAAGTTTTAATACCTAGTGTCCCAGTAGAATTAATCATTCATCATTCTGGATCTCAGGTCCCTTGTGTAGCCAGATTGTTATAATTGAGATATAACTGAAAAAATATACCCAAATCTTAAGCTCGCAACCTATGTATGTACCTGTGTGCTTGCTACCCGTGTAAAGAGACATAGAACATTAACAGCATCCCCAAAGCTGCCCCGTGTTCCCTTACAGTCAGTAGGGCCTTCCCTGCCCCTCCTCCCCCTGGAAAGGGCAACCACTATTCTGATTTCTAGCAACATGGATTAGTTTTACCTGGTTTTGACCTTCATATAAATGGAATCATGTATTGCATATTATTTTATGTCTTTTTTCACTTAGCAACATGTAATTTGTCCATATTGTTGCCTGTACCAGTAATTCATTCTTTTTCATTGCCGTGTGGTGTTCCATAGTGTGACTATACTACAGGTTTGTGTTTGTTTCCAACCATTCTACTGTTTGATGAACATTTGGGTTGTTTCCAGCTTTTGGCTATTACAAACAAAGTTAAACGTCCACGTATGCATCTCTTGGTGACCATCAGCACTCATTTCTCTTGGGTGTATACCAAGGAGAAAAATTTAGGGCAAGTGTATTGTTGGGCTTTCATAGATACTGCCAAGCAGTTTTCCAGAGTGGTCATACCCAACTTACATTCCCACCAGCAACTTCAGGGAGTCCCACTTGCTCTGGATCGCCACCAAAACTTGATATTTAATCAACCTTTTAAATTGTAGCCACTTCCATGGGGGCATAGTGATACCGGATGTGGTGTAATTTGCATTTCTCTGATGGCCAGTAAGATTGAGCTTCCCTTCATATGTTTATTGGCTATTTGGACTTCATTTTTTATGTAGTGTATCTGTTTAGTTCTTTTGCCCATTATTTAATTGATTTGTCTTATCTTTTTCATATCAACTTGTAGTTATTTCTATGTTCCTGAATTGGGTTCTCTGTTGGTTATATGTACTATGAATATCTTCCCCCAGTCTGTGGCTCACCTTTTCATTTTCTTAATCCTGTCTAGTAAAGAATAGAAAGTCTTCATTTCAATGAGGTTTATCTTATTACTCTTCTCTTTTGGTGCTTTTGTGTCTTGATAATGCTTTTATATTTTATACCCCAAGATGCGATATTTTCTTCGAAAAGTGTGATTGTCTTAGCTATCACATTTAAGTTTTCGACCCACCACAAATTAATTTTTGTGTATGGTGTGAGGTATGGGTCAACACCTACTTTTTTCCCCATATGAGTATGCAATTAACCCAGCACCATTTATTGAAAATGCCGTCCTTAACCCACTGAATTGCAATGGAGCCTTTGTTGTAAATCACTTGGCCGTATGAGTGGTCTGTTTCTGGACTTTTCGTCTTTTTTTTTTTTCCCACATCAATACTACACTCTGTTACTGATTGTACTTTGTGATAAATCTTGCTATCCGATAGGGGAAGTTCTATAGGTTTGTTATTCCTTAGTATTGCCTTGGCTATTTTAGGTTCATTGCATTTTCATCTAAATTTTAGAAACAGCTTGCCACTTTCCATACACACACACACACACACACACACACACACACTCTCTCTCTCTCTCTCACTCACTTACCCACTCACCAAAAAAAAAAAAAACCTGCTGATAATTCTCTTGGGTTTGTATTAAATCAATAGGTGAATTTGGAGAAAACTGACATCTTAACAATATTGAGTGTTCCAATCTATGAACACCGTATATCCTTCCACTTCTTTAAATCTTCTTTAATTTCTCTCATTAATGTTTTATAGTTTTCAATGACCAGTCTTGTACATCTTTTATTATATTTACTATCCCTAAGTATTTGATGCTGTTGCAAAAGTTACTTATTTTCTACTTGTTTGCTCTTAATATATAGTTCTATAAAGGGGTTTTTATATATTGACCTTGTATCCAGCAGTCTTGTTAAGTTCACTTATTATTATCGAATAGTTTATAGATTCTTTTTTATTTACTGCTCATAAAATCAAATGAAAAAATACTGTGTCTTTTTTTCTTTTCTAACACCTTACATTTTTTTTATGTCTTACTACACTGGCTGGACCTCTCCAGTACAATGTTGAATGTAAGTGATGATAGTGGACATTTTTGTCTTATTCCTGACCGGGAGGAAATTTTTCAATATTTCACCATTAAGTATGATGTTAGCTGTAAGTTTTTGAGATAGCCTTTGTCAAGTTAAGGGTATCCTCTTCTATTTCTAGTCTGCTGAGAGTTTTTAATTGCAGACAGGCATTGAAGATTATCAGATGCTCTTTCTGCATCAGTTGAGGTGATCACGTATTTAATTATGTTCTCCTTTAATCTGTCATTGTGCTGTTTTCAGTGATTGAATATTAAACCAGTCTTGCATGGCTAGAGCAAATCCCCCTCAGTTGTGATACACCATCCCTTGTGTGTGTCACTGGATTTAGTTTACTGATATTTTGTGTCTGATTTTTGTGTCTGTTTTCGTGAGTGATATTGGCTTGTGGGTTTTTTGTCATCATTTTAATGTCCTTGTCAAGCGTCTATAACAAGATAATGCTGGTTTGATGACATAAATGGGGACAAATTTTTCTTTTTCTGTTTTATGGAAGATTTGTATTTGTTCTTCCTTAAGTGCTGGGAAGACTGTACCAGTGAAGTCACCTGGGCCTGGAGTATTTTCTCTGAGAAGGGTTTTCATTTCTTTCTTTTTTTTTTTTTTTAAGATTTTATTTATTTATTTGATAGAGAGAGATCACAAGTAGGCAGAGAGGCAGGCAGAGAGAGAGGAGGAAGCAGGCTCCCTGCTGAGCAGAGAGCCCGATGTGGGGCTCAATCCCAGGACCCTGGAATCATGACCTGAGCCAAAGGCAGAGGCTTTAACCCACTGAGCCACCCAGGCACCCCATGTCTCTACTTTTTCTTATGATTCCCTCTTGTTTTCTTCTGAGTATCGTATATATTATCATGTCTGTCTGTATTTTTTTGGAGAATAAATGAAAACTGAAATGAGGGTCTATGATAGAGGAACTCACAATACGTAATTTTTTGAACATTTTTAGAATTGAATTTCCTTTGATACCAAGTCTCAACTCATTCAAGATACTGACTGAATTCACAGTAGATGATTAAAACCATTTTTGTTACTGAATTCTGCTACTGGAAAAATCTCATCTTTTTTCTGACTCTTACCACTCGTTACTTCCTACCATATCTCCCTCAGCGTAAAACCGAGAGTGATTCTGTCTTCCCTTTGGTTTTAGTAAAAGCAGAAAGGCAATATGATGCAGTGGACATGGCACAGCACTTGGAATCTAACCAATTTGGGTTCACGTATGGGTCCGTCACTTGCTTTGTTATGTGACTTTTTAGCGGGTCATTCCTTTCCCTGAGCCTCAGTTTCCATTTCTGTGAAACGGAGATGGTAACAGACTCTCCCTTTGCTGGCTCACTGGCATAATGTGGCCACGAAACGAGGCAGCATGTGGGAAAGCCCTCTGCCGCCCTCTGAAGCGGCGGATACGCCGTGAGGGTGGTGGTGAGCACACGACTTTGTTCTTTGGCCTTTGGGAAGAAAGGGCCGTGGCTCTTCCTTAACCTGGGTGCAGCTATCTGAAACCCCTGCTGACGCATAGCGGACCTCCTCTGACTACAACGCTCCCCGCCTGCTGTGGGCCCATCGCCAGGTGCCTGACCAGCCCCCAGGCTTATGAAGTAAGTTCCTTTTATCTGAAACCTAAGTTCTTCATGAAGTGAAATTTTTCTGCTCTGTGGATGCGTCACTGGTTTGGTTTTGCTTCGCTGGCCTTTAAGGTATAAAATCCATGAGAGGGAATATAAGCCTCTTTTGCCCAGCCAGAAAAATACATATAGATACATATAGAAATCTAGAGATACAATTTCACGGTCTTTGAAACATCATTTGAAAAGAGATCAGTGATTTTAGTAAATAATTCTATTTCCACGCTGGTTTTCATTTATTTACAGTATGTGGTCGCAGTCATGTTGAGAGGATTAAGAAAACAATTTTTGATACCCCTCAAGTACAGCAGATGGTCTTTTACTTCAAACCTGCCAGCTTTTGGACGTTGGGGAAAGTTTGTCCACTGGCGCTCTGCATTGCTCGGCCCCACGAGCCTATCCGGATAGCACCCAGAGTCCACATTTTCTTTCCTTAGCCACCAACGTGAGATTGGTGATTCGGCACATGTCACGACACAGAAAGAAATGACAAATGCTGACTAGCCCTTATTTTAAAATGTGAACATCTTATTTTTCAAGTTCTCTTTAAAAAACCTTTGCTTCTAACCCAACCCTTCAAAAATAATTTGTGACATCAGATACAGGGCCCAGATTAAGCCCACCACCTGGGCCGTGGGCCGGTCTGATGGAACAGCTCGAGGAGAGCGACAAGGCTGCGGTGAAGCCGTGTAGACAGGCACCGTGCAGTCCCCTGCGCCCTCCTCTGTGGTGTGTTAAAGCCGAGCCCACAGAGAACGGACGGGAAGAGGAGTCTTAGTAGAGGTGGCACCCACAGGGTAGGGTGCCCTACAGCTTCGTGGGACGTTGAGTCCACGCACCTTCCTGACAGATCGTGCCCAGGGGCGAGGGGAGCACCCATGTTGTCTTGTCCCCCCGACCCCCACCTCCGGCACGGCCCAGGCTCCCCTCTCGAGCAGCCTCCCTTTCCTCTGTACCCCATCAGCCTACGAGGCTGCGGAGGAGCAGCCAGCTTCATCAGTTCTGTCAGTGAAGTTTGGCTCATAGCGTCTAGAAACCCACTCACCGTCACCAAAAGCCAGGAATTCCACAACTGTCCATGCTGTGGAATACAGCAAAATCCAACACTGTCATAGTCATTTCCTAGGGCAGCCCTAACAAAGTACCACAGACCGAATGGCTCAACAGAAATGTGTTGTCTTATGGTTCTGGAGGCTCGAAGCCTGAGGTCCAAGTGTGGGCAGGGGTGGTTCCTTCTGAGGGCTGTGAGGGACGCTCTGCTCCGGGACTCTCCCCAGCTTCTGGTGGTTTGCTGCCAGTCTTTGGTGTTGCTTGGCTTGTAGTCGGTGTGTTACATAGATCTCTGTCATCATCTTCACTGGACACTGTGTGTGTGTGTGTGTGTGTGTGCGCGCGCGCGTGTGTGCACGTGTGTGTGCGTGTGTGTGCTCACGAGCGCGTCACCAAATTTCCCCTTTTTTAAGGACACCCACCAGTCATACTGGACCGGGGCCCATACTAATGACCTCCTGTTAACTTGATCATCTGCAAAGACCCTATTTCCACATGAGGTCCCATTCACAGGTGCTGGTGGTTGGGATTTCAGGATCTTTTTGGGGGCATAGCGTGTAACCTGTAACAACCATAAAACTTAATTTTTAATGTTTTTTCATTTGTTAATTACCTACTTTTTTAGTTTTAAAGTTACCGTACTTGTGGCCAGCTATTCAAACAGTATGGAATGTACAAAGTGAAAAATCTGTTTGCTCCTTCTCCCACCTACATCCCCCCAGAGACAGTCTTTATTAATGATTTATTATGTATACTTCCTGATACACGGGAAGTATGTTACTTACATGTGTATATACAGCTTTGTACAAACTTACACAAATTTACATGTATAGCTTTGTTACTGTTTTATATAAATGAGATCACAATTACTTTGTCCTGCTATTTGTATTTTTCACTTAACGATATACCGTGGCTATCTTTCTGTGAGTGCACGAGACCCATTATCATCTCTTTATTCATGGCTGCTTAGTGCGGCTAGACCAGCATTGACTTAATCAGTCTCCTATGGATAGACCTTTAAGTTGTTTCCTTTCTCTCATTACAAACCATGTTTGTAGTAAATATTCTTGTACCTATGAATTTATCCAAGTATATAAAGGTATGTAAAATAGATTTTAAGGGTTAAATTGCTGAGTCAAAAGGCATATATGGATTTTAAAATTTGATAGCTATTGCCCCAAACCTCACACTTAATAAAGTCCTTAGAAGATGCTGAAGAGCCCTTGCTGGGGTGCAAAGGCACCCCGGAGCTTTTTTGTGAGTATCGCTCAGTGAGGGGACAGACCCTGGTGGGCTTCACGTCTTATTATACAGAGCAGGAGGGCATTATTGTTGGTTAGGAAATGGGTTTGGTTTTTAATTCACACGGCTTTGAGTATTTAGGCAAATATTTAGCAACAGCAAATTAAAACTTTTAAATTTGTGTCTAACAGTCTCTTCAGTCTGACTGTCTTAGACAAATTTAAGATTTTCAAACACACACAGTTTAGGAAAGATGGATGTCCACTGTTTGTATCGGCGCTACTTCCCTCAAGGAATATTAGTCACAGGTTTGTTTTGTTTTGTTTTGTTTTTGCCAGATCCGTGGGAGTGTTTAGAATGATTCTTAGGCTTTATATTAGAAAAAGATGACTTTCTGATTTTTAGAATTAATATGTACTCAGTATAATAAAATTTCAGTTTACATAAGAAAATAAAAATCTCTAGCAATTTTGTCATGCAGAGCTAATGATCATCATTTTGTTGACTACCCTTCCAAACTTTTCTATGCACATATAACATTCTTTTACTTACCAAAGTGGCATTGTGTGTGTGTGTGTGTGTGTGTGTGTCTATGTTTGATTTTTTCCCCCCCTTTTTAGAACTTTATTTAATTCTACTTTTTTGGCCACAAAGTCTCCGTGAGAACCAAAACCTTCTTGAGCTGGGAGACAAGTGTACAGTGAGGGTTCGACATATTCGGGGGATGTTTTATCTCTAGGCATTGTTCATACTGGAGTAAAAGCTTCATTTCCATAAATCCACTCATCCACTCAGTGAGCCATTGAACTTACATTTGGAGAATACCTTCTGTGTGCCCCAGGCTGTCTGGTGGCTAGACTAGAGCGTAGAAGGGGCTCAGAGGCTAGTGTGGGCCATGAGGGCTGACCAGTGCATGTGCAGCTGTGGTGCACGGGTGAAGGGCACTGCAGGACCAGGGCTAAGTGCGGGCCACCAGGAGAGAGTGCAGGAGGCACACCTAAACCCGCTTTGCGAGATCAAGCAAGACTTGCAGCAGGAAGGGACTTTCTTGTAAGCCAAGACCTCAGTGATAAGCAGGCTCTAGTCACAGGAAGGAGGGCGGGGGAGACAAGAGGTAAGGGAAAGCATGAGGGATTTGGGCACCTGTCAGCAGTTCACATGGCAGGCACACAGTGGGGTGGCTGGGGTGAGTGAAGCAGATGCCAGGGTGCGGGGTAGGGGGGGTGGTGCTGGTGAAAGGCCTGAGTCACGTGGTGTCTTTAAGCCAAGGTAAGGACTGTGGGCTTTATCCTGAGGGCAGCAGGCTAGCCCTGAAGGGTTTGAAATAGGGAATCCTTGGAAAATTCTTCTATTGGAAATGTTTCTTGAGTCACATAACAATTCTTAAGACTTATTTTATTTGCATTTAGAACCAGGAGCAGTTGAAGGACGATGACTCCGATCTGATTCTCAATGATGGCGATATTAGTTTGACGTATGGGGATTCCACTGTGAACACCGAATCAGGAGCATCCGGTGCCCCTAGGAGGTTTATGGGAAACAGTTCTGAAGATGCCTTGGATCGGGAGCTTGCATTTGGGGACCACGAACTGGTCATTCGGGGAACACGTCTGGTCCTTCCTATGGATGATTCTGAGCCCCCATTAAATTTGTTAGATAATACGAGACACAGTCCAGCCTAAGCTTACTAATACTCACTTAGTGATTTGTAAAATTTGCACATGTGATTGTGAAGAAATTTGTACTACCTAAAAAGTCCCAGTGCATGTCTCTGAATGTTTAAGCTATATAAATGCTCTTTATATGGCATCGAGAGAATATAAATATCCTGTACAAGGCAGATTGTGAACAAACTATTCTTTTATGTTTCATTGGCTGCACTATGTAGATTGGATCTGTTTTAGAAAAAAAGTTATTTTCACAGTGATGTCATGTGTTCCGTTAGCTTTATGTCTCAGTTAAAGTACACAAAGTGACAGATTTACTCTTTCTTACACTTACCTGATACTTAACCAGAGTACCAAGTTCTTGTGCCGTGAATTAATTTTGTTTCGTGGGAGGGGCGGGAGAGGAAAGAGGGAGTGTTATCCCCGGTAAAGCCCAGGGAGGGAGAGGTTTCTTTGTTGGGAAACTTGTGTTCATTGCTACTGCCTTGGTCGTGACCTTTGTCTTTCCTTTTTCTCCGGTGGCCTGCTGTGGCATTAGAGGCTGATGGTATTCGGATCTTGTCCCGTTAGAGTTGGGAGTGAAGTGGGGGGGACCTCTTCCCACCCCCTTGCTGTGAAAGAACAGGACCATTGACGATAGCACACTGGTGTTCAGAAAAGAAGGGCTACAAATGACATCCAAGACTGTGTTGCTTTTCTCCCAGACTGAGACCATAGGAAGGAGTCGCGTCGTCCTGCCAGGTTAGCCGAAGCACGGGTGTACATGGCACCCAGCAGGTGGTTTGCGCTGGTGGGGGCCGGGGCAGAGCGCAGGAGTGGAATAGAGAGAAGGCAGGGGTGCTTCAGAGAGCTCTCTTCCCCAAAGTGTAAATATTCCATACCAGATAAGTTTAAATAAGAAACTCAGTTGCTGCTTACTTTGGGGTTATATACTTTGTCTGTATAGCAAGCTTTGTGGTCAGATGTTTTTATATCGATTTAAATCGCTGCTCTTCAGCAGCCAAACAGGAGCAAAATGTAAAATTTTTGAACTTCGCTGTGTCTCATTGTCATTCGTTAGTCTGTAGTTAATGTTTAAAGTTAATTTATGAGTCCCGTGATCGTTGCACACTACATCAAGGTCAGTCGGGAAGAAGCGCACCACTTTGGTGCTCATCGTAAGGGCCATGTTCCTTTACGGGCACCGGCTAGACTTGTCTTCGTCTCCATGTTACTTTTTAATATGAAATACCGAAGCTGCCGTGTGGGTATGTGTGTGGGTGTGGTGTTTTGTTTTTTTTTTCTTTTACAGTTTTCAAGGAAGAGTACATAGCAACTTCCCACTTCCTATTCAGAGAATGAAAGTAGATTCTATTTTGTAATGCTGAAAAATCCTACAGGTGCACTGAATGCTTCGAAGGGGGGTACATTCTGATGTGGACCCTGACCTGTTGTTAATGTTTCAGAACACGAATGGGAACTTCTGTGGGTCTTTCCCCCCTCAGGTCTGAGTAGCATTGCCTTAAATCTTAACCCAATTCGTAAACTGACGTGCTTACATGATGTTCAAATTTCCCAGCAAAAGATGTCTTTCAAACAAAATATGTACTTATTCTCCCCAAGGTGTCTGTAACTGTCGCAAACACTCCTTGAGATTTTAAGAGAATTCTGCTGTTGGACCCTCGAGCGGCAGCTCTAACTGTTGACATAGCCATTTGTTACGTAGTGGTAGCGACTTTCCTGCTATGCAGGAGCCCCGTGACGTGTGTGTGTGTGTGTGTGTGTGTGTGTGTGTGTGTGTGTGTGTGTGTGTGTGTGTGTGGTGTGGACGCGTGCCTCTTCACACAGTCTCTCATTTCTTGTTAATGTGTGTTTGAGGGGCTTTGAACTTCAGCGCCATTCACCCATGAAGTTATTCAAGTTGTAAAAGGTTGTACAAGAAATTAACAGCTACCTTTTTTATTCTGTCAGGTTCCTGAGCTCACTTTAGGAAAATGGCTGTAAATACTTAGCATGACACATTCAGTAACTCGTCTCTTTCAGCATGCATCAGACTTTTCCTTAGAGAAACCGATACAGCTTGAGTCAACTAAATCTGCCTTCGTACTTTATCAAAGGGGAACCAAGGCTGCCATGCTTATGTCAGCATCTGGAAGCTTCTCCTCTCCCCAAATTTGTGTGCACATCTCCAAGCAAAGCAGAAACAACAAACTGTGCTCATACACCCGTCGGTTTTCGACGCCCAAGTGAACTCAAATGAAGGACAGTCTGAGTTACCACCACGTGCACGAAGTAGAGGTGCTCTCGGACCTAACCGTTCTGTTCTTTGTGAACCCTGCGCATTTGAGCGACTCAAACATGGCATCTTTTAAAGTTATTTTGTAAGGTTCCTTGGCATTTTATCCTCGTCGTCCGTGTTTGGCAATGTGCTGTTAAAGAAATAGACTTAATCTGTATGTATTTTTTGTTTTCCCTTGGAGTACTTGGACAGATGTTATAGTGGTTTCTTTTAGGAAAATCTGTCATTAAAAAAATTATAGCCTTGCAAATAACCACTCACCGTATTTGAGTCACAGTTTATTCTAGTGAGAAGTAAAGAGTGCTGACTTACTTCATTTATTTTTCTACCTATACACCTACTAGGAAAGCGGGGAAGACTGATGTTTAAAAAAAAGTAGAAACCTACTAGAATGTCACGTGTGGGGTTGCCAACTGAGGGCCTTATGTGTAAGGCCGGACATACTTGCTTGCAGTCACAATTGGACCATTTCAGAAATAAGATTCAAAGCAGTCAAATTGTGTTACACCGATTTGTAGCCTGTTAGCTCGGTAATGGATAATGTCGTGAAAATGTCAGTTCCATTATGTGGCAAGAGTAGAATCTGTGTCCCGTTAGGTAGAAAGGCCATTCCAGGTTTGGCCGAAAGCATGGTCACTCAAACAGCCCTTTTCCCCAGTTAGTGATAGGTCTTTCTGCACGTGAGCCATTTGCTGGGTTAGGCTTTGCTCACGGCAGCTTTGTCTAGTAAAGGCACCAACCACGCCGATACTCTCTTTTGTCGCCAGCTTTCTTGTTCATAGTCCAGGGAGAGACACGGATGGTGGGCCTACACACATCTCTTTTCTGGAACAAACCATGTTTTCTAATTCACAAATAAAACCTGACATTCGATTTGAGTAAGTACATTTGTTAACCTGACTCAGTGCGGGAGTGTAAGGAGATGAAGGGTAGGGACGCCTGGCTAGCTCAGTCACTGAAGCGTGTGACCCTTGATCTCAGGGTCGTGAGTTCGAGCCCCACACTGGGGGCATTGTTTTCTTAAGTTTACTTAACAAGAAGAGATGAAAGTACAGATGTTTTAACCCCATCAGGCAATCCTCGATAGGAAGCACCCCACACAGATGGCGCAGTGTAAGGTATGAGGCTTGGAATAAATTGGAAATTATAAGAATACTAATTCCCATTTTTTGAGCCCCTCTTGGATACAGGCTGTGTGTGTACACGGTCTTCTTAAAGATTACACTTTACTATAATCAGAGTATGTTCTGTTCTCATCTCACAGACATGGAAAAAAAGGTGCAGGGAGGTCATCACACTGCTAATAAATGACAGAGGCAGGACTCAAATCCAGTCTTGGTCCAAAGTCTAGATTGTTAACCACTCCTCTAGTGGCTCCAGTGGTGGGCTGTGGGCTGATCCATCTTGAGAACTAGAAGGAGGGTGCAGAGAATTGGAGACTTCCATTCTGCTGCCCACCGCCTGCTTGACATGAGGCCAGGGAAGGGCATGAAGTCTCAGCTCTGTCCCTCCATTCGATGCACTGTTGGCCACCAACACGTGTTTGCCCGGTTGGGAAGTTTCTCGAATTCTTAGTGAAGTGCCCTCCTGTGTCCATAAGCAAGGCAGCCTGGCTAGCCCCACGCCTCCCCACTCTGCCTTCCGCCATTTTCACCCAGGGGGTCCATCTTTTGTGGCAGAGTGTGTAGTCCTGAAGGGTGGCTCTGTGCCCACATAGTTTGGTGTAGTAGAAAAATCCCAGGCTTCGGAGTTACATAGATCTGGTTTCAAAGCCAGGCTCTGCTATTACACAATGTCAGCTGGTTACTTGACTTTGCTGAGCCTTTCCGCTTCCTTAGCTATAAAGTGAATTCATTCAAGAAATATGTGAGTGCTTACTTTGTGCCACACGCAGTGGCTATAGTAGCGAACGATTCCACAACCATCCCTGCTTCCACAGAGCATATGCTACAGAAAGACCGATTGCCTTCGGGTAGGGGAATATCTGTCTTAAATAATTGGCAAATAACATCAACTGTGATAGCCATAAAGGCTGTAATGGCAGAGTACGGGAGGCTGGGAGAGGGGACTGTTGCCTGGTGGTAGGGGAATAGGGCAGATCGTCCTAATGAAGGGGTATTTAAACTGAGACCTTGAAGCTAAGCGAAGGGTCACCCAGATGACAGCAGTGAGGACAAGGAGCGTTCTGGACGGGGTGCACAGTGACAACTCGCCACCTATAATCCATCTCCCACACAACCTTCATCCCATCAAGCAGTGACTGAGCGACAGACGTACCGTGTGCTATGCTGTATACACAGAGTGAGGAATAAAATGGACATGGGCTACTAGCCCTCCCAGCACTTACATATCCATGTGGATGACAGTACCCAGCCATTGTAACGAGGGGCACCTCAAAGCCAAACCTGCCCCTGTGACTTCCTCCCCTTCAGCCCTTTCCAGCTGCACCTGGTAGGCAAGCCAGTGCCCTCTGTTCTGCTTGCAGCCTTCAGACATTTGAAAAGAGGAGCTGGTGTGTCTTCTGGGTCTTTCTGCTCCCAAGCTAACAGCCTCATTCTCTTCCTATCTTCTGGACATGCACCAGGAGTCTGTTGTTCTAGAACTTTCCATGAATGCGCCTGAGCCCACATTGGCTCTTTGTTTCAGGGACCACACCTCTCTCATCTTACAGTGGGTTGACGGTCCGCAGAAAATCTGGGTGGACCTCTGCCCTCACAGAGCTTATATTCCTGTCAGAGGAGGCCAACCATAAATAAATACGCACACAAAATAGAGATTGGGATAAGGGACGGGTAGGGAACACAGTGGAGGGTGACAGGCATGAGGAGGCGGCAGGGGGATTGTGGGCTCAGGAGGCCACGTTAAAACCAAGGCGTGAAGGAACCAGCCAGGCAGACAGCAAATGGGAAGAGTGGCGGAAAGATCTGGTTTAGGATAGATGTTCAACCAATGTGTGTTGAGAAGGAGCGCAGTGTCCTCCTGACCTTTACTGAGTTGGGTCTGGAAGGCCTTCGAAGGGTGGAACAGAAGAAGCGATAGGCCTGAGGCCCTGCCCTGCCTGCCACCGGGTGCTCTTCGGAAGCTGCCTAAATCTCTCTGAGCCTGTTTCTTCCCTTATAAAATGACGCCAGCCGACTGACTGAGTAAACATTTGTTGAGCTAGTGCCGGGTGCCAACACTGTGGTAGGTGCTGGATTCTGATTCCAGCCCCATGTAGCTGCCCGCCCTGTTCAGGGGAGACAGATGAAGTGATGGACATCGGAACATTTTGACCAGGATTCCGAAGGCCCTTGAAACTGAGCTCGAGTACCCTGTAAAGTTTTGCTAATGAGGTGCCATATGAGTAAAATATGGAAAACACTTTACAGACCATGATTTGACTCCGGGCTGCTTTTCTTTGAAATCTCCAGTTCAGCAAGTTGGAGGTATCCCAAGCCGTTGCCACGGTGCAGACTGAACTCTGAGAACTGACTTAGCTGGGCCGGCAGGGCTGGAGCCGAAACTCCATGAGACCCAACAGTTTCTGGACAATTCTGTCTGCCTGGTAAAAGAGCTTCCCTCCTTTTCCACGCACCATACTGCAATTGTAGCCGGGGGAGTCCTTCCCTTGGCATCCGCCTGGACCCCAGGTCTGCGCGTTTTCCACTTGGTGCTGGCTGATGGGTGCTAGGTCCCCCTAAAGAGACACAGCATAGTTGTGCGAGTTATTTCTTTTGCAGCGATGAAAAAAATGCATCGAAGGCTCAGTGAGCACTTCTTGGAAACAAGGTTTAATTTCTCCAGATTTGCTGGAACTGAAGTGGCTCGCTGTGTTTAAATACTAATCTTCCAAAAATTGCTTGAGAAGTATTCAATTCTTGGTTGCTCTGGGAGTCACGAGGCTTTATGGCATGCTTTTTTTCTTTTATTCATTTGAATTTCCTATACAGCTGTGTTCCCATGTAGACTAGGCAAAAAGCATGTGAGCTGGGGTTTTTTTCATCTGAAAAAGTCTGGAAGACTTCTGTCAAATTATGGAAGATGCCTGGTTTGGGGGTTTTGGTTTTTTTTTTCACCGTAGAGCTGGTTTAGTGAGAGAAAGCAAGACAATGGCAATTGGACCCCTGATTGTGCTACAAAATTGGTTTTTTAACACTTGCTGGAAACCTCGACCATCAAAGCTCCGTTTTCTAAGGGGAGCCTAGAGGTTGATATTTAAACATTCCTGCCAACCGATCCTTCAGTCCCTGACTTCCAGTTGGCAAACGCTGAACATATCAAATGGGCTGAGCCCTGGGCCAGGCGCTGGGGACACAGAGGGGACTCAGTCAAAGTTTTGATCTCCAGGCAACTGTGGCCCATTAGGTCAAAGCACTGCAATTGTGTGAAAAGCATTAGCAAGGGACTTCAGATGGAATTCCCTCACCCGCCGCTGCTTCCGGTGGGCAGACTAAGGGTCCCTAAAGATGTCCGTGGGACATCCCGGGAACCTGTGACTATGTTAGGCTACATGGCAAAGAGATGACTATAGGTGGAACCAGGGTTGCTAAGCAGCTGATCTCGAGATGGGGAGATAGATTATCCTGGGCCTAGTCTAATCACACAGGCTCACAAAACTAGAGACCCTTTCTGGGCCGGTTTGGTTCAGAGAAAGAGTAGGATCCAAGAGATGCTACGTTGCTGAATTGGAAGAGACAGGAAGGCCGTCTCCGGAAGCTGGAAAAGGCAAGGAAATAGATTCTCCCTGTGACAGCCTCCAGAGGGAATGCAAGCGGCTGATACCTTGCCTTGAGCCCACTAAAACCAGCCCAGACTTCTGACCTCCAGAACCATAAGGGGACAAGGCACTGAGTCTGCACTAATTTGTTAAGGCCGCGGTGGGGAGCTAACCTGCTCCTTCGAAGGAGAGAGTGTCGTCTCTGTTACTATTTAGTTCTGAATGTCTGCTCTGTGCCAGGCACTGAAACAAATCCACGGCCCACAGCCTAGCGGGGAAGACTAGTAAGTAAAGGGCCAACACAGCACCATGATGGAGGGAAAGTCCAGATGGTAAGTGCATAGGGAGGGGAAGGTTCGGGAGGTTGGGGAGCCTGGGAAGGCCCTGCTGTTTCTATGACTTGAGCGCTGACACATAACTCACTGGTGTGAGGAGTTTTCCCAGGCCACCATGCCCACTACTTTCCCGAGGAGTGGCAGTGTATGGAAGACATGATCATATTTGGGTTCTAGAAAGTTCTCTCTCCTTGCGGCTGCAGGAGGAAAGATGGATTATCGAGATGGGACAAAAGTGAACACGGGGGTAATTTAGTGGATAGACTAGGCAGGACTCAGTGACTAACCGTACGTAGCGAATGACTGGAGGGGGTGCAGGGTGGGCGGTTATGGTGACACCCTGCCATCTGGAGTGGGCACATGAGGGGGACAGAATGACCGTAACTACAGTTCTAGAAAATACTTCCATGACAAAGAAGTTAAGGGATAGAGCCGTCAAGGTGCGAATCTAGGTTTGCCCCTAGATCCCTGAGGTAAGAAAAGACAGAGCCCAGTTGGGAAGGGGGTGGGAGAAGGGGACTGAGGGCCCCCAGCGAGAAAGTTGAGGGAGGATGCCAAGTGTGAGAAACGCCAGGACTTGTAATCCATTCTCCCATTATAACCCAAGAACATCTGGAGCTTTCTGCTATGGGTGGCGTCTGGGGAAAAATAATTGCTTTAACCCAAGTACAATAGATGGAGGAAAAAATTAATTATTTTCCCTCCTTACAAAAAGCGGAAAGCTTCCGAGGTTCTCAGGGAACGATGGGTGGTGTGATTAGGAAATTAAAAAGTGCATCACTCTGGATTTCGTTGTATCCTCCACTGGTCTGGCCAGAAGAATGAAAATATGTTGCGGGCTCTCTAAAATGCAGTCCTTAGCATTTTCCGGGAGGGGCAAGGGCCAAGGAATGAATACTGGATCTGGAGAGGAAGCCACGGCTACTTGGCCAGACCCTTGCTGATTCCGCGGAGGTTGATCTGCAAGCACAGAGCCTGCTTCACCCCGCTTTTCCCCAAAGGCTGTCGCAAGCAGTCTCGAGCAAATCCCAAGCTCTCTGGTCGGGTGTAGCTTTGCTGAAACAGTCGGTGCCGGAGCTGCAGTCTTTGTGGAAGTTTGAGCCAAATAGCAACTGTTGGGACAGAGTTCATCAAATATGCAGGGACTCAAAGTTTTTAAAAAACTGATTTTTGCCTCAATAGAAGGAAATCAGCAACGGACAGTGTAACTGACCAACAAAAGCACAGAGGCCTATAGTAAAGTGAAGGAAACATCTGGTTTTTGTTTTCTTAACTTTTATTAATTCATCTGAGGTGTGAGTCACCAGTCACCCAGCCAATGTTTCCAAAATGGAGTCTTGGTTGCCTCCAGGGTCGTTGGGAAAAGTCACTTCAGAACTACCTGGAGAGAAAGATGATCTATCTGCAGAGAGGTGTCAGGTTTTTTGTTTGTTTGTTTGTTTGTTTGTTTGTTTCAATGTAATGTTGGTCCTGATAGATATTTCCTAAAATTGCTTTTATGTTAACTCATGCTTACAATCCTTCCGCGGCAGGATTTTAGTCCTCTGCTCAGAAATTGTAGGACTAATGTGCTGACCTAAAAATATCACAAATCTCACAAAGTATGCCCTTCACACTATAAAGAAAATTCTCTTGGCTCACCTTAGATTTTCCCGGGAGAGGCAGGAGTGAGATGCGTAGTAGCCCCTGGAGACACTGGAGACACTGTAGAAGGAGAAAAGGCTCTCTCTCTCTCTGTCTCTCTCTCTCTCTCTCCCTCTCTCCCTCCTTCCCTCCCTCCCTCTCTCTCTCTCTCTCTCTTCTCTCTCTTCTCTCTCCCCGCCCACAGCTCTTGGTGACCGCCATAACATTTTCAAGATGGCCGTCATCCTGAACGTTCCACTCTCCCTCACGTTCCACCTCCAACCAGTCAAGATTGCTGGTCTGTGGAATGATGGAACCAGCAACTTTGCCCTCATTACTGTTGTACTCTATCCAGCTAAGCTCTACTTTTTCTGACCCATTGGTAGCGATATCGGTAGTGGGAGTCAAAGCTCTACCTTTCATGGGTGGCTAATTACTTGATTCTATTAATCATTTATTTACTGAACAAACTTTGAGTGCATACCCTGGATACTGAGAATTCAGAGGTGAATAAGGCAAGGTTTGTGGTCGCGAGGAGCTCACAGATTAGTGATGGAGACAGAGCTGCCGTAAGGGGGCATTGAGTTCAGCTTTAAAGGACATGTTAGATCTCTGAGCCCAAAGCACAGGAGAGAGATCTCAGCTTTGGGTGTGGATGAGATCACCAAGAGATCTTGGTCTACAATAGAAAAAGTCCTAGAAATAAAATATGAAATAAACCAAAACCAAACCAGAGCAAACAAAACCAGTGACATTGAAAGGGCAAATAGAAGGCCACCTGGGTGGCTCAGTCAGCTAAGCGTCTGCCTTGGGCTCAGGTCATGATCTCAGGGTCCTGGGATCGAGCCCCGCATCGGGCTCCCTACTCAGCAGGGACCCTGCTCCTCCCCTCCCCGCCTGCTCTGCCTGCAACTCCCCCTGCTTGTGATCTCTCTGTCTCCCCTTTGCTCACTCTCTCTCTGGCAAATAAATCTTAAAAAATAAATAAATAAAGGGAAAGTAAAATAAAAGGAGACTGGGAGGGAAGAACTTGAGGAGTTGGTGAGAAACAAGAAGAAAATGGTGTTACAGATGCCAAAGGAGAAAAAGAGTTTTCATAAGGAAGGGATGGTCAATAATGTCAAAATCAGTCAAGAGGTCAAGTAATAGACCAAAGGGCATCCGCTGGGTCCAGGAATATGGAGACATCACTGACCAACAGTGACGGTAAGGGTACGGCCAAAGCAGGTTTAGGAAAGACCTACTGACTAGTAGGAGGTGGAAAGATGAGGGAGAATGGAATGTTCAGGATAACGACCAGGTTTTTGGCCCGAGTGAGTGGTGAGTGGTGGTTCCATTCGCCACAATGTGGAACTCAGGAAGAGCAGGGAGAGGGAAGGAGTTCAGGTTTGGACACACTGGGCATGAGGTACCTGGGTCTCCAAGCGAGGATGGCCAGTGGGCCATTAGCTAGATGGATCTAGAGTTCCAGAATCCTAGTTTGTAAATCAAGTAGACTAACGGCCAGTTTTTTCTCCCCCACCTCCTGTGGGGAACTCCATGCCACCTTTTCATTGTGCCCTTTTCCAGGATCAGTCGCTTAGATTATTTTCTGATTCTTGGTAGTTCTCCATGAGTTCTCGACTGATTTTATTTGAACCAAAAGCAGCTGCACACGCAGTTTCTGTACCACGCACTTGGAGCCACTTGTAAGGAAGAACAGAAGAATTTCCAGGCAAATTAAAAAGGACCTGAAACAGCCCTTCTCTCTCAGCCCCTCTCTCTAAGCTTACTTAGTTAGCTTAGTTAACGAAGCCAGTTACCCCCCTCCTCTCCATAGCATTGACGGATTATGATAGAACTCTCTTGTTGCTAACCTAAGGAAGAAACTAAAGGGGAGCTTTAGATTCTATCTCAATTTTTTTTAAAGATTTTATTTAATCGTTTGAGAAAGCATGAGCAGGGAGAGGCAAAGGGAGAAACAGCTCCCTACTGAGCCGGGAGCCCAACATGGGGCTCGATCTCAGGACCTGGAGATCATGACCAGAGGTGAAGGCAGAGGCTTAACCATATGAGCCACCCGGGCACCCCCGGTTCTGTCTTAGTTCTATAGCAGCTGATGTCATAATGATGAACGACGATCTGATTCTCTATTAAATAAAGCACAAAGCTGTCGCAAATATTCAAAGGACATGACTGAGTTGGACAGGGCCTACCCTGGTCATTTAGGACAGGAATCCCAGCGCCTGTCCCTGTGCCGTAGATAGAGTCAGCCTTCAGGCCCTTATGTAGAAAGGAGGGTCTGTGTCTAGCTATTTCCTCTTGCCTGCTACAGATAATCTTCATTTCTTGCCAACTTCAGGCTCACGTGATTTCTTACTCTAAGATAGTCTTTATGTTGTGTCCCTTGCAGTAAATGAAAACTCCAAGCTTCGTAAAGAAAATCATGTCATTGGCTTGCCCTTTTCTCGATTCCCCATCTGATTGATTGTAGGTACAAGATTGGTAAGAGCAACAGTATAAATGATCGATTTGTGATGTGTCTGGTCCAAGGGGGATTACTTTGACAGTCTGCTCTAACCGTACAAGCGATGTTTCCAATAAAAAGTTTTATTAGGTGTTGTCACAGATGTAAATGTTCCATAAAGACATCACTCCAGTCATAAATCATATACTTGAATTCATACTAAAGTCACCTCATTAAATACCAAGGAAAACCTTGTCTTTCATATAAATCCTGGTCTCGAGTGACTTTAAAAAAAAAAAAAGGAGCAAAGAACGAAAAACGAAACTCAAGCCCCAGCCATCTAAGGCTGAACTTGGGGAGATTGACAGGCATAGAAAAATTGTCTTTGTTTCTATGATCTTCTTTTCGAAATTGTATACTCCAAAATATTCATCATCTTCCTGTTTATCGGACTGTCTCGAAATAATAGAACTGGAGAAATGATCCACACTCCAACATTAAAAAAAAAAACACTTCTGATTTATATACAGTGAAATTTATCCTTTTTCATGTGTATTTCTATGAGTTTTGAAAAACACACAGACACAAGAAGGATATGGAACATTTTTAATCACTCCAAAAAATTCCCTCGAGTCCCCACCCCAGGCTCCTGGCACATAAACAGAGTCATACAGCATGAGCCTTTGGCTGCCTCTCCACTTTTGAAATTTACACTGTTTTTCAGATAATAAAGATTAATACATGTTAAGTGAGGGAGAAATCTTAAATGTTTAAGAAACAGGAAGATGTAAAAATGCTTCCCAAAGACAACTCTCATTAACATTTTGATGAGTTTCCTTCCAGCCCTTTTGCTGGATTTGCACCTGCTCTCCTGCATACGGAAACAAAGTGTCCTATAAAATTGGAATCCCACCAGTCTACAGGATTTTGTCTTTTTACTTTGTATTGTAACCTCAAATCCTGAGCATTGTTTTTTTTTTTTTTTTTAAGATTTTATTTATTTGACAGAGAGAAACACAGCGAGAGAGGGAACACAAGCAGAGGGAATGGTAGCGGGAGAAGCAGGCTTCCCACCAAGCAGGGACCCCAATGCGGGGCTTGATCCCAGGACTCTGGGATCATGACCTGAGCTGAAAGCAGACGCTTAACGACTGAGCCACCCAGGCGCCCCCTGAGCATTTTTTAAACATGAACTCCTGCTGGAGGGTTGGAGGCGAAAGCCTAATCAGCAGGCTCAGGAACCAACTGCATTTGGTTTCCTGGGCTGCTGAGTTCCGCTTGTTTTCATCAGAGCTTATTTTTTGTTGCTGCTGCTGCTGGCTTTTTCTCAGACTAAAACAGACACATTCCCTGGATGAGCTCATGGCCTGTTCCTCTGGGGCACGCCGCCCCCCCCCCCTTCTCCTGCAGAGAACTTTGCAGGGCACGTTGGAAGTGCTCGTTTGTTGTGTCCAGCTCCCCCACTAGATGGTGCGCCCCTCGGGCACAGTCACCTTGTCCTGCCTGCCCCATTTCCCCCATGCCTGTGGCATGTTACTCAGCGAAGAGTAGATGCTTACTAGGAATGAAAAGAATGAGCAGAACGACGCATCAAGACGAAAGGCTCCCTTCCCTGGCACGTTGCTGCCCCTCATTTTTGTTCCCTCTTCTGCTTTACCTTCAGAAATACCTCTGGGGGCATTATTTTTGGTGAGCCATCACAGAAGGGATGGGTTTTCCTTTCGGATGCCTTGGCATCTCTGATTCACAGCTACACAGCCTGGCGAGATAGCCCACTGACAACTTTTCACTGGGGAGGCGGGCCAAAGTCACGTTGTCCCGGGAGATGCAGAAGGCGGACCTGGCCAGGAGGAAGGAAGAGGAAGGCTGCTCAGAGTCGCTGCTCACAGGCAGACAGAGCCACGAGGGATGGCTTCATGCTTCCCACCCGGACGGCTCAGCCCTCGCCCTGCCCACCCTCTTTGGGGGTCGGGAGAGAATTGAACGAGTCTGTGTCTAAGAGTCAAGGGAAGGTGAGAAGGAGAGTGAGGGAGGATAGGAGTCAGACAGAGTTAAGACGATTCTCATTTCCCCCTTGGATCCTAATCATCGGGTGTTTTTCACATGGACTAGCTGCCACCTATGTACCTAATATAGTAGGTAGTGCCTAATGGGGGCCAGGAACACGTTAAGCCCTTCACACACATGGCCCCAATGAGTCCCTGCGACAGCCCTCTGGGCAAAGCACTGCTATTACCCCTCTTTTACAGATAAACCACAAACTGAGGCTCAGAGAGGGTCAGGGAATGTCCGAGGTCACACAGCTACTTAGGACGGCGCCTGGGCTACCGGGAGCACTGTCAATGGTGGCTATTATGGTTATTATCACCATTATTCATCATAAGCCGTGGCTGATGCCATGGGCTCACAGAGGCCAACTCAGTGGGCCACGAGACCCCGGGACCCCCCCCTCTTCTGCCTCTTCAAGACTTGGGAAGGTGGCTCCTTGGGTGGTGGGAAAAATGATGCCATGCTTGTGTTTGGCTCCTTCTTGGTTCCCACAAATGCCCTGAACATTTTCCATTTTCTGAGCGCTTTTGTGAAACAGCTATGATGTGGTTGACAGTATTTGTAGTTGGAGCCAAGTCAAGCCTTCCTCTGGAGGAGAGCTGGGAGCCTCTAGGGGTCTTGTCAGGGCTCATGGAGCCCGAAGGCCCCTTCCCGGTGTCCCCTGAGGCTGAGGCTTTCCAGGCGGGCAGCTGCCGAGACACTGCGCCCACTGGTGCCCGCGCCGTGTCTCCGGGTGGGGAAACCGGCACCGGATCGGCCTGGCAGGGCCTTGCCAGGGCCTTTCTCCAGCAGGCCCTTTGCTGGAGCCTCTGATCTGCTCACGGTGCTCTTCGTGGTTTCAGAACTGCCACGGGTGGCTCGAGATGATTTCCCCTCCCGTGTTTTCTGCAGTGTTGTTGTTGTTGTTGTTGTTGTTTTTCCCAGAACCCGGGAGAAACTTTGAAACTTAAAATGACCCCTGTGCCAGGAATCCCCACAGCCTCCAGCTGAGGGGTAGATGAACACCATATGCTGTTTATAGAAAAATAAATGGCTTCCCCCCATGAAGCACACGGGCCTGAATCACTGGCTAACCCCTCTTTTACCTTAGCAGCTGGAGCAACGGCCCTCTGGATGAGGATGCGTCTGCAGAGAGCAGTTTGGCTCTGAAAAGCCCCAGTTTGTTTGTGCAAGAGCTGTGTCTCCTGGGGAGTCAGGTGGTGGGCAGGCCAGCAGCCCCGGTGGGACCGGCGGGAGAAGTCACCACCCAAAGGCAAACGGGTAGTGCTGGGCCGTGACCTTCTGCCTCCCCAAGTGGACTTTCAGAGGGGTCCCCTCATCTAAAGCCCCTCAACATCATGAGCTCTAGAGTTGACGGAGAAGGGGTTCTCTTTTCTTGGACTTCAAACACCAAGTCCTTTGGCCAGTTATTCTGGAAAATAGCATCTGTGCAAAATATTCTTTTTAACTGAGATGCTCACATAAATTTTACCGACTTGCTCGAGGCCACCTAACCAAAAAGTGGCAGAAGTAAGCTTGAAAAATCCAAGTGAGTCCAAAGACCGGGGCTGTTTTGTGGGCATTCCTGCCTACTGCAGGGCTCAGTCCCCTGTACCCCGTAGTTCAGATCTGGCCCACTGCCTGTGTTTGTACTGCCCAGAGCTAATCATGGCTTTTATGTTTTTAAATGTTTAAAAAATATCAAAAGAAGAATGTTTTCTGAAGTGACAATTACATGAGGTTCAAATTTCAATGTCAATCAATAAAGTTTTATTGAGACATAGTCACACCCATTCGATGACACATGGCGGAAGGCTTTTCCTCTGTAACAGTGGAGTCGAGGAGTCGTGACAGAGATGCTATGGCCTGCAAAGTCAAAAACGCTATCTAGCTCTTCACAGGAAGAGTTTGCCAAACCGCCCTTCCCATCACCTTGCAGGTCACTAGCAGAAAAAATAAAAAAATAAAATAAATAAAATAAAAAAAACCAAGCAGGTCTCAGCCCAAATTCAGGTGGTTTCCAGAGCCCTGGCCTCCTCTCTCAGCCTCTTCTGCAGCCACCCGGGGAGAGCTCCAGGGAGCCTCTGGCAAACATCCCCATGACGGCTGCCTTTGGGTTATTTTCAGCCCTTCTTTCAAGACTCTTTGAGGCCTGGGATGTGAACGGTGGTATTAGGTTTTTCCTCAAATGTTTAGATGAAAACGTAGACAGCGGAGTGAGGATTATTTGTGAACAAAGCCCCGAAAGCAGTCCTGTTGGTCTTCGTCGAGAGGTGCCAAATTTTCTCAGGCTCCACTGGGAGCTGCCTACAGGGCCTTATATGGGCACAATCTCCTAACCCGGGCTGGTCCCACTCTCCAGCATGGTCAGAGCCACTTTTAAGGTTATGTGTGACCATTTCTGGTCTTTCCCTTTGCTCGGGCTGTGGGGGAGTTCGCTTCTCCCGCACTTGAAGGAAACACGAATGCTGTCAACGCCACTCCCGTCTTATTTGGACATGAAAGATGACAGTTGACCTTTTCGGGGGGGCAGTCATGTCCCTTTATGTTTGTCTGAGGGTGAAGGGAAGCATCCTGGGATTCATGGTATCGAAGAGATGTTGACAGAGAACATTCATGGTGTGCCTACGGGCAGTGGGTACCGTGTGAGGCACGCCGGGTAGGTTGGCTTAGGATACTCAGACCTCACTGCATTCCTTCGGACATCCCGCAGATGGCTACTGAAAGCCAGCCGACGTGCCAAGTGCTGTGCTAGGCCAAGGCCACGATCATGAGTAAGAAGGACAGCCCCTATCCTCATGGAGCTAAGCCACCGGTAGGGAGAAGCAAGTCACACACAAGTCGTTACAGATGGTGTCGAGGGGGACAAAGCAAAAGAACTGTGGGCCAGGACAGAGTCATGGGGAGACCTCCGCCTCACTGGGGAGTCAGGGACAGCCTCTTGAAAGAGGAGACCCTGAAGATGAGCCCCCTGGAGCCTTAGAAAGAGCTGGCTGGGAGACTTCCAGAAGGCTGAAAGTCTTGGTATGTAAGAGCTCAGCTGAGAAAATTAATGGAAGAGGAGCCCGGGTGGCACGGTCAGTTGAGCGTCCGACTCTTGGTTTCAGCTCAGGTCAGGATCTCAGGGTCATGATCTCATGGTCATGAGATCAAGCCCCGAGTCGGGCTCTGAGCTCAGGGCAGAGTCTGCCTGAGATTCTCTCTCTCCCTCTACCCACCCTCACCATGCTCTCTCTCTCTTTCTGAGATAAATAAATAAATATTAAAAAGAAGAAGAAGAAGAAGAAGAAGAAGAAGAAGAAGAAGAAGAAGAAGAAGAAGAAGAAGAAGAAGAAGAAGAAGGAAAGAAAGTAAGCAGAAGACCTATGCCGAGATTCAGTTGATGGGAGCTTCATGCTGAGGAAGCCAGGGTTGGGTATTCTAGTGACCTTCACCTGGAGCCCAGGTTAGCCCCTGAGTTAGCTCAGGCTAGCCCTAGAAGACACAGCTCTGGTTCAAAAGAGAATAGCTGGGCAAGTGAGGTGTCTCCGTGATTGGGCATCCACCTCCACAGAGGGTTTCTGGAGTTCTTTCCAGGCGCCAGCACGCTCTCTGCCCTGGGGATCCAGAGACAAATCAGACCACAAGAAGCATGTCATGCTGTTCTGGAAGAAATCAGTCAGATAAGCAAATAAAGGACTGGAGCATGTGGTACATACAGCAGGAGAACCATGTGCAAGAGCCCAGAGTAGCACAGAATGTGGGGGGCGGGCCTGGACACATTCTCGAGGGGCAGGGAACAACCAAAGGAGGCTGAATTTTGAAGGGTGAGATGGGCCTTCGAGAACAAGGAACCTCAGTGAGCAGGGGGCCACATACCTCTGGGCCTCTGGGGAACGAGAAGCCGTTCGGCGCTGTATTTTGGAGCCTGGAGCGCAAGGCGGAGAGTGGTGGGTGCCGAGGTTTCAGCAGGGCCAGGTCACCGGAAGGCTTTGCGGATAAATGTTCGGGATTTGAGCTGCACTGAGGGTACGTAAACACCAGAAACACATCTCCCTGGGGATCTGCCTCGATAATGCCGCTCTTGTTACCTAATCCCACTGGTTTAGACTCGGTTTTCTAGGAAGCATTTCAAAGAAACTGCCTGATCCCTTTCTAGACAAATTTCATGCTTTTAGATGAAGTACTTTCTACTTTTCTTACAACTTCTCAAAGCATTTACCATATGGTATTTTCCCCCAAGTGAGAGATGATTACCCCTTTATTTGAGGGGAGCCGAAATGAAGTCCTCTGTCCCCTAGAGTGACAACACCTCTCCTGCCATCTGGGTCTGGCCCAGTGTGCCTCCTCCGTGGGAGTGACTGTCCCTTGCTGCCTTCCTTTTGTCCCGGCTTCCCATGATGTAAGAGCGTTTTTGCAGAGATGAGCTCTGGGCTTGTTCTGAATATTTTAGGTGTCAAACATCCTGTTTTTCTGAGTAATGTGACCCTGTCAATGACCCACTGCATTGCAGAATGACATCATGGGATTAAACTGAGAACGGCTGAAGAGAAGTGATTACGGGAGCCTAGGGACCCAGCTCGTCCCTCTACCTTTCAGCAAGTTGTTTGGAGATGTTCAACAAGAAGTCTGCAAAGGAGTGTTCACTCTGCCGAGAGCAGAGGTCGCAAACTACAGCCCGCAGACCACAGTCAGCCCGCAGAGCAAGGCCGGGCCAGCTGTTTTTGCAAATAAAGTTTTATTGGCACACAGCCACGCTGGTTGTGGTGGCTTTTCCGCTACAAAGGCAGAGTCGAGCCCATGTGACAGAGCCCATATGGCCCCCAAAGCTGAAAATATCTACTCTGTGGCCCTTACAGGAAAAGTTTGCCAAGCCCCCTAGCCCCGGAGGAGAGCATGTGAATTTAGTGGCATCCCCTGTTTCCTTCTCCTCCTCCCAAAACACACGGCACACACACACACACACAGAGAGAGAGAGAGAGATTGATTTTTAACAAGCATCTCAAAGCTTTCATACTTATTCAATGACATCAGAATTCTTACATTTAGTAAATGAGCATTGTCCTTCCAAGAAGTTCCCTTGGGAGATTGCACACTTATTCCAATGCTGCTGCCAGTTCCCTGGACATCTCGGGGCAGGGGAGGGGGGGGTTGCTGCTCCTCAGAGCCCAGTTCTGTGACACCTGAGAAAATCCCCTTCACCTTTTTGGACCCAAAGTAGTGTGGCCTTGTTGGAACATCAGCCTCGTGGCCATGGATCGAATGCTGGCCAATTAAAAAAAAATGTAGCACTTAGGCTATCTCAAGGAATTGGCTGCAGGTTCTGAATGAAAGGAGTTCCCTAAAAAGCACTCCGCAGAAGATTTCTTCAGGGAGAGAGAGAGAGAGAGAGAGAGAGAGAGAGAGAGATCAGCCTTACCCCAGGGATTGGGAGTCAGGGTTCTATTTCAGAAACGAGAAACGAGTTTTGGGATTTAAGTGTATGTTTTCAGCATTTGGGCCATGTGATTTCTCAGTGGAGACTTTCTCTTCCTCTGCAGGGACTGCTGGGAGGGGGGTGTCAACATTTGGGGGGTGTCTGGAGTTGGATAGTTTCTGAAAATCACGACATGCCTGCTTTCTCCTCTTCCAGAAGCTCATTCTGCCATGGTGATATTGCCCGGCAAGAAGATAACCAGCTCAGCAAG
>CM053612.1:13262258-13286194 GCA_028646535.1 Procyon lotor | reverse complement strand
CCAGGGAGGTGGGGGGGGGGGGTCACTCAGATCCCTGTTTGTGCTTATACTTGTCTCGAGCTGGCGTGGAGAGGTATGATTGCATGGATTACTGAGAGGCGAGGAGGATTAGGACTAGAGCCATGAGTGTCAATTCCTCCCCCAGGTCTCCTGGGTTCGCGCCCCATCCTGGCTCCAAGAATGGAAATCTAACAGATTTCTGATGGGAGGGTCTGGTGCTCTTCGGAGATCTTCTTGCTCCAGGGACCCGAATTTAAACTTGAGCTGTTATCTCTAGCCCTGGGTGAGGGGGTGGGGCCTGGTCCTCGGGATCGGGAGCCCCCAAGGACGCCAGGAGCCTCTGACTGCTCACCAGAGGTGGCACAGAGGGAGAATGCTGGCCGCCCCATCGGGGCATCTGCTCTACAAGATTCTGCATTAACAAGTATGTCGATCTGGCCCCCCTTGACTCTTTCGGGGGTAGGAATGATTTCTTCGGGCAGCACCACACAGGGTCTCCTGAACCAGGGCACATAAAGGGCCGAACTGTCCACAGTGCTATGGGAAATAGCAAGCAAATGGGCCTTTGGGCGTTGGGTTTTGTCCTTGGGGTATAGTGTCCACTCTGCTAGTGCTTAATAATCAAGAGGCCTTTGGGTGTGAATCCTCCGAGGGTTGAATCCCACAGGACTTCCATCCATCAGGCAGCATTTGACGGAACTTGTGCTTTGTTCATAAAAAGCCTGGCATACAAATTCTGGTCCTTGGGAGATGTCCAAACTGGCATGGCTCTCCAGCTGAGGGAGAGGTGGAAGAGAGGCTTTTTGCGAGAGAGAGAGCTCTTTACTTTGCAGTTTCGACAAAAGAAAGGGGGTGGCTTCAGAAATGTTTGTTGGAAAGCTCAGGACCTAAGAAGGATTCACAAGAGCAAAGAGCTCCATTTAGTAGGTTGGACGTGTTCCTGTGGACAGAACTTCTGGAGGTGGAATGATGACTTTGTTCCTGCTGGGGGGGCTGGGGGGCTGGGGGGGCATGCCGTGTGGGGGCAGGGAGGTGGGAGCGCTGCAGATTGGGGGGCAGCGATGGAATGTGGGGACTGTTAGCTAAAATTCCTCTGCACTGCTCTCCAGAAAAGCTGAGACTGTTGAAAAGGGCCACCAGACATCTGGGCCACTCGGCTCTGCCCTGGGTCTTATCACAGGCGAATGCCAGGCTAGTTTCCATGAGTGTTCATGGGACATCTGTGTCCCGGGCCTTACCTGTCACCGATTAGCCAGTCTCCAGCAGCCACTGGAAGTTTTGAGAAGCCACTCCCTGCCAGCCTCTTTTTTTCCAGCCAGCCACTAGGGGAGGAGGGGTGCGCTATTTTCTCTTCTTTCCATATCAAGGCTGTGTCCCAACTGGAAATTTCAAAAAAGCACCTTTCATGAGTGCCAGAGGCAGTTCATGCTAGAAGGTAGGCCCTGGCCCTTAGGGAACCACTGGGGACCCATCTTCGGCTCCAGCTCGGGCTTCATGGGCTCCTCACTTAGTTTACCGCTTCCATCTAGGACTGCTGCTCTCCTCTGAGGGTTACATCTGATTCATTCATTCATCGATTCATTCATTCCATTCCTCCATCATGTATTCATCCAATATTCAGGCTACCATGTACCAAGCTTTAACCCAGGTTCCATGTTACGGTCTGGGGCAAAACCAGACTTTCCAAAATGAGGGTATAAGGCTGAGCTAGAGCAAAGAGCCGATTATGAGCTGGACACACGGCATACAGAGAGGAACAAGAGAGAAGAGGTCTCTGCCCTCCAGAGTTTCTAATCTAGATGGAGAGACAGAAAAGAGGGAGTTGCAATTCAGTTAGATCAATACTATGACAGGAAGAATATGTAGAGAGCTCTGGAAACACACAGCAAGGGCCCCGAAGGCTGAGTGTGAGGGCAAAGTAGGCTTTCTGGAGATAGTGACATGTAAGCTGTGACATGAAGGACAAAAGGTCAGCCAGGTTAACAGGTTGAAGGCGAGGCGAAGAGAAGGGATGACATACTTGAAAGGCCAGTGCTTACAGTGCTTAGGCATGTCTGAGGGACCAAGGAAAGTTCCCAGAGCTTGAGGAAGGGGAGGGAGTCCTGGGAAGGGCTGGAGAAGTAGACACAGTCATGTCATGGATTTGGGATTCATATTTTGATGACAGTGGAAGAACTACCAGACAGTGTTAAGTTGGGGAGAGACATAATCCAATCTATGTTTTGAAAAGACCATGGTTCTGGGGAAACTGGGCTGTAGGGGAGCAAGAATGGAGGCAGGAAGATCAGTCAGGAGGTGACTCCAATTATCCAGGTGAGAGATAATATTGGCTTAGATCAGGATGGTGGATGGAGATGAGATTCACAAGATATTTAACCTACTCTTGTGGGGCACCTTGGGTGGCTCAGTCAGTTAAGTGTCTGCCTTTGATTCAGGTCATGATCCCAGGATCCTGGGATAAAGTCCCTCCCTGATTGGCGGGGAGTCTGCTTCTCCCTCTCTCTCTCTCCCCTTTCCTCTTGTTCATGCATGCACGTGCACTCTCTCTTTCTCAAATAAATAAAATGTTTAATAAGAACATGCTCCTGTGTCTCCTGTATTTTTTGTATACTAGCATTTGAATCTAGAGGCTTAACGAGATTCATGTGGGTGGGTGGGTTGGTTAGTTGGTCTATCTATCTATCTATCTATCTATCTATCTATCTTTCTCTCTATTTATCGATCTATCTGTCCACCTATTTATTTATTTATTTGCTAGACCACTTTAATGGTGGTGGTGTGTGCTTCCATTGGGAGGTACAAAAATGTGATAATGCCTCTTTGTGTGATGTTAGCAGCTATTGCTAATATGGCTAATCTCATGCATAGATTTCCACTGAGGACTGCAATGTAGTGATATTAGAATTCTATCATCCCATCTTCACTTATTAGCTGGAAATACTTCAATAAATAGAAATGTCCCCTCATCTACTATACGGTTTTATACTGGTACCATTTCTGTAGAAAGAAAGGAAGGATGCTTGATTCTCTCCCTCTATTTACCAGTTCTTAAAATAATGAGTTGTAATCTCAGCACCCACCAAAAGTGACCAATGATTTCTTCCCCATCTCACACTAGTCAAGCTTTCACCCCCATCATCCCACCTAAATGGCTCTGGTCAAGGTCATCAATGATCTTCACGATGCTAAATCCAATGATATAGGCTCAATCTAGGTAAAGTCTCAACAGCATTTGGCACAATCTTATTGAAACCTTTTTTTCTCTTTCCTTCCAGAACAATCCACCCTCCTGGTTTTCTTCCCACCTCACTGACTTCTCCTCGGTCTCCTCTGTTGATTCCTCCTCTTCTGACTTCTTTTTTTAAGTTAATTTTTAAGAAATCTCTATGTACAACAAGGAGCTTGAACTCATGACCCCGAGATGAAGAGTCACATGCTCTACCCACTGAGCCAGCCAGGCGCCCCCTCTGACTTCTTTTTTTAAAATTGAGATATAATTCTCATACCATAAAATTTACCCTTTCGTACTGTACAATTAAGTGGGTTTTCGTGTACTCACAGAGTTGGTAATCATCACAATGATCTAATTCCAGAACATTCTCATCACTGCAAAAAGTAACCCTTATTTATGAAGAGTCA
Source organism: Procyon lotor (assembly GCA_028646535.1). Taxonomy (NCBI): domain Eukaryota; kingdom Metazoa; phylum Chordata; class Mammalia; order Carnivora; family Procyonidae; genus Procyon; species Procyon lotor. Next base: position 13,282,555 of record CM053612.1, on the reverse strand, counting down.
CTCTCCGTCCCCAGCCCCAGCTACCCATAAATCTACTTCCCATCTCTTTGGATTGACCCATTCTTTTTTTCCCACTTCTTAACATTGGAAGCTCTTCCTCTTCCTCTTTATCAATCATTACCCTTTGATGATCTCATCCAGTTCCATGGATTTAAATACAATCCATATACTGATACCACCATCATGGACCTCTCCCTTGAATTCTCAACTTGATATCTACCTCCCTAATCAGCTTGTCCACACAGATGTCTAATAGACTTCACAAAACCAGATGCTGAGCGCCTAGAATCTGCTCTTCCTGTATACTCATCATCTCGGATTATGAAAACCCCATCTTTCCAATTGCTCAGGCACCAAAACCTTGAAGTCATCCTTGACTCCTCTCTTCCACTCACACCCGATATTTACTAAATCAAGAAATTCTCTTGGCTCTAACTTCAAAATATGTCCAGAATCCGACTACATCTCCCAACCTCCACTGCTGTTACTCCTGTCCAAGCTGCCATCATTTCCCATCTGATGATGTCAAGAATCTCCCTGCTGCCTTGTGCCTTCTATAATTTTCAACCCAGAAAAGGATGGTTCTTTAAATATTTGGTGATAATGACGGCATTGTATAGTAAGACACTTATGAGGCCAGGCACTGCAAGGCCTCACGTGATCTGGCCCCATTGCTTCTCTGACCTCATTTCCTACTACTCCGCCCATCATTCACACTGCTCTACACTGGCTTCCCCATTCATGCTTCTGTTTCAAGGCTTTTGAGTCACATCCCCTCCGTCAAAAACATACTTCCCCCAGATAGCCTCATGGTTCATGGCTCATGGCTCACTCACTCACTTCCCATTCACTTCCTTCCTTCATGGCTCACACACCATGGTCTTAGGTGCCCCCCCCCATCAAAACGTACAACCTCACACTCAATCCTGGCACTCCCAGTCTCCTTTCCCTGCTATGCTTTTCTCCACAGCAATTATCACTTTCTGACGAACTACCGGTTTTCAGGACACTAAAGATCCATTCGAGAAGGGATTTTGGTTTCTTTTTTAAAAAAATTTATATATTTGAGTCATCTCTACACCCAACGTGGGGCTCGAACTCATGACCCTGAGATCAAGTGTCTTACGCTCCACTGACTGAGTCAGCCAGGCGCCCCAAGGTTTTGGTTTCTTTATTAACTACTATATTCTCAGCCCCTAGAACAGTGCTTGGAAAATAAGTACTTAATAAATATTCATTAAATGACTGAATGATCATACCAGGCAATGCCAATCAACAGACGCAAACTGTGCAACTAGACACCCAACAATTATGACATCACCTAATTTTCCTCAGAACCCTACACAGTTGTATTATATCCATATTTTGCAGAGGTGGAAACTGGAGAGTTAAATGAATTACCGAAACTCGTACATCTGGTAAGTGCTAGACTTCCCAATCAAGCTTCCAAAGGGTTCCGGTGTGGCTGCTCTTGCCTCCTCTCAAGGTACCTTGTCTCGAGAGAGTATTCTTCTATGGGTATCTGTGGGATTCTGGATGCGAACATGGAAATGGGGCCCAAATAATAATTTTTACATTTTAGAAGTTGTCTAAGAGCAGGCTGTGCTCTGTGGGTTTATTTTCCTTTCATGGTTTTGCATCTTTGGAACTACAGCCACAAAGGACAAACGTGGTCCTTCTCAGACACCAGAGATGACAGAACTGACACACGCATGAGTGGGAAAAAACAATGTGATGGGAGTAGAAGATGAATTATTTTCTGGAATGAAAATTGTGTACAGCGGAGGCAATTTATCATGTCATATCATCGCTGAAATTATCTCCCTGCTGCCTGCCAGCCCATCAGAGGCTTTGCTTCAGTGGCTTCCTTAGTGTTATTTAAGCAAATGAAATATGCTTCCTTCCAGCTTTGTTTATGCAATTTTTTGTACCACTTTAGTAAGAGAATGTGTTTTAATAACCTTATGTATTTTATAGATAGTCTCAGATAGTTATGACAATATTTTTGCAGCCGGATGATAAAATAAGCATTGCATTCTGGACAGGGTCAGACTGACCAACACTTGCTGGCATAATCCTTTATATTTGATGCCAACTCTGCTAAATTAAATACAGTAAAGCAAAATAGCTTTATTACGAGCATAAAGATCTGGTGGGTTTTCCACATGGCTGGACTTGAGTTTTGGAGGGGCAATGGGAGTGTGGGTGATGGGGATGTTTTTTAAAGGGTAATAAATAAGGGGTTCTCTATGCTGCTTGACAGAAGCAAGATTTTGAAATGGGTGGCCCCCTAAATGGACTGGAGAGTTTGGACAGCACTTGGAACCGGTCTCTCTCTTCTGAAAACATAATGCTGGTGGTTATCTTAGCTCCATTCTTTTTTTTTTTTTAAGATTTTATTTATTTATTTGAGATAGAGAGAGCGAGAGAGCAGGAGCAGGGGAGCAGAGGGAGAGGGAAAAGCAGGCTTCCCACTGAGCAGGGAGCCCAACGTCAGGCTCGATCCCAGGACCCTGGGATCATGACCTGAACCAAAAGCAGATGCTTAAACAACTGAGCCTCCCAGGCGCCCCTATAGCATGGATTATACTGTATTGTAACTGAATATTTACTTCTCTACTCAGGCTATGTGCTTGTTCATTCACTTAGTCATCATATATTTGTTCATTTATTCAATGTGCCCCACTGTGCTAGGCACTAGGGATACAGCAGTTTACATAAAAGACAAACTCTCAGCTCCTGCTCCTTGGAGCTTACATTCTAGTGGGGGGAGACATATAATAGACAAATACATATGTCATGTGATGATAAAGACTTTGAATAAAAATAAATCAGGCCAGGGCGATAGAGAGGGATGGGGAAGTGTGCTATTTAGGGCAGTGAGGAAAGGCCTCTTAGATAAGATGGTACGTTTGGGCCTCTTAGATAAGATGGTACGTTTGGGCAGAGAACAGACGGATATAAGGAAGCAAGCCATGCAGATATCTGGGAATGTTCTAGACCAAGGGAAGAGCAAGCACAGAGGCCATGAGAATGGAATGTACTGGACATTTTTTTGAAGAACAGCACAGAAGCCAAAGTGGCTGGCACAGTATGAGCAAAGACAGTGGTGGGAGGCATGGCTGAGCCTTTGAGTAGGACAACCTTCAAAATAAAGAAGATGATGGACTGGGGAAGACCGGGAACTTCACTTAAGTTCAGCACCCAACACAGAATATCATTTCGTGAGTATCGAGGGCTGTTGTTTATTTTGCCCCTGCCATGGCTCATTATCTTTATTGCTCACAATAATCCTGTGTGTGTGTGAGGGGGGCAGGATGTTAACCCAATTGGACACATGAAGCAACTGAGGATAAGTGATTTGCCAAAGCTAATAGGTAGAACAAGAGGGAGCGGCACTTGGATCCATCTAACTGCACGTGGTAGCCCCAGAGCTAAATGGAATGCTCTCATATGGTTCAAACTTAGAAGTACGAGAAATTCCAGAAATACAATGCTGTGGTGTTCTAAGTAGGACAAGGGTGTTGCAGGTGAGAAGGGATGGGCAGTGTGTCAGTTTGCTGTGGCTGCTTTGACAGATGACCACGAACTTGGTGGTTTGAGAAAACTGACATTTCTTCTGTTCTGGAGGCCAGAAGTCCAATACCAAGGTGTCAGGCGGGGCCAAAATCTCTGGAGGAGGGTCCTTCCTAGCTTCCTCCAGCTCCTGGTGGCTTCCTCCATTCCTTGGTTTGTGGCTGTGTCCCTCCACTGTCTGCCTCTGTCTTCACATGCCCTCCTCTTTTCCCTGTACCTGTGTCCTCTCACCTGTCTTCCATACGTGTCCTTAGATTTAGGGCCCACCTGGATAACCCAGGATGACCTCATCTGGGGACCCTTAACTTCATTACATCTGCAAAGCCCCTTTTTCCAAATAAGGGCATGTTCGTTCACAGGTTCTAAAGGTTCTAAGGTATTTAGCAGCTGATCTGGTAGAGGTACCAGCCCATCAGAATGGGCATGGCTGTCCATTAAGGTGGCACCCCCCCCATAATCAACAGGCACTTTTTAAAAAAAGATTTTATTTATTTATTTGACAGCGAGAGACACAGCAAGAGAGGGAACACAAGCAGGGGGAGTGGCAGAGAGAGAAGCAGGCCTCCCGCTGAGCAGGGAGCCTGATGCGGGGCTTGATCCCAGGACCTCAGGATCATGACCTGAGCTGAAGGCAGACGCTTAACAACTGAGCCACCAGGCGCCCCAACCCTTCTGATTCTTAGTCCAGTATTTGTTCCACATTGCCAGGCTTGGGTAGACTTAGTTTACTTTGTAATGAACATAACATCCATAGAAGATTAGGGCTGAACATCTCTTCAGGAAGTTAAATGGAGGAGCCAGGCCAGTGGTCAAAACCCATAATGCCTTCAGGAGCTGGCAGGTGAACTAAGAGGGCACTGCCGGGGGGCCGGGGGTGAAACGCAGAGTATGATGGAGCCTGCATTGATCTAGAAAGCACGTATTTTCCCTAAAGGTGTTTAAAATGAATTTTTTTTTTCTAACACTGAGCCATCCCAACACAACACACCTGCTGACTTTATTCAGTCCACAGGAGACCAGTATCTGCAATACTCGGACCACCTCACGACAGATGACGAACTTGAGACTCAGAGAGCCCAAGCAGTTCACCCAAAGTCAAACAGCTTGTTACTGACAGCTGAGATGAAAACTGAGCTCTGCTGACCCTCTGCTCAGTCGTCTTCTCATCCTTATCCCCAGGCTGCACTTGACCCTAAAGTGCCCCGAGAAGCCTACCACCCCATTACTGTGACTCATAATCTAGGCTTTGACTATCCCTTTGGCACCAAACTCCCTTGGTCCTCACAATCAGTTCCCCAAACCTTCTCTCTGTTTCCTATGGCCTTGCTCCATGTTTGGCCTAAACCCAAATGAAGAAATCATGCCGAGGTAGCCATGTGGGGCAATGTCTTCGCATGAATCAGCACAACCAATTACATCAGCTGGTTACGCCAAGTCAGGGATAAGTCCCTTTAGAGCAAATTCATTAGGGAAGGCTAACATCATGGCTAACACTTCCGGAGCTCTTGTTATAGAGACCTGGGTTCAAATTCTGCTGTGTTACTTTGCAAATGGTACTTATATTCTCTATTACTTAGTTTTATTTTCTGAAAAATTGTTCCAGATACTGGTCCCTACTTCGTAGTACTACAGTGAGGATTAGAGAGAGTATATGCAATAATCTTAGCACAGTGTCTGGTATATGTAATTCATCACAAGTGACAGATTTTGGGGGGAAAAATCAACAAAAACAAAAAAATACGTCCCATGATGGGTTTTCCTTGGCAGTCTGGACTGCTTCTGTGTTCCAGATATGACTGGAGTTCAGAGAAGAAAGCGGTGAGAAGGGAGAAAAAAATCTTCTAGGTCATATGTGTTCCCATATGTGAATGTGTATAGCCAGATTATTTTTATGTAAAGAAGAGCTCTTCCATATAATTTACCTGTAAATAGGAGTTACTTGACAGGGCTTAGTGCACCAGAAATAAATTTACAGAAATGGAATAATCATGAAATAGACAAATTGGAGCCAATATGTAGAATTGGGGGTGACAGCCAGGAAACGAAAAGGCCAGAGGTGACTGGGAATAAACCACAGTGAAAGAAAACAGGAGACAGGCTCCTTATCCTCTTGTTCTGCTCAACATCTCTTATCGGTAACTGGAATAAAGACTAGAGGGAAAGTTAATTGAATTTGGAAGTAGCATACAGCTTGGAAGGGATGGTAGAATGAGGTATCAAAAAGAGCCAAGGGGCACCTGGCTGTCTCAGTCAGTGGAGCATGTGACGCTTGATCTTGGGGTTGTAAGTTTGAGCCCCACGTTGGGTGTAGAGATTACTTAAAAATAGAATCTTAAAAAAAAACAAAAAAAAACCTGTAAAGAAATCTGACTTCCTGCTCTAATAAGATAGTTTTTACAACTAAAAAACCCTGGACACGACAGAACAAACAAACATATGAAGACTCTAAAAGGTGTCAAGAAGAAGGCAGACTTGGCTAGGGACCTTGAGACTTCAGGAGCAACATGGCGCTAAGTTCTCTGGGTTTCCCTTTGCCTTCCATATATCTGGAATGGGCACTGGAGAAGCTTGCAACCTGGAACAACCAACAGGTAGAGATGAAAAATATCTCCAAGAAGGGTCTGCCCTTTCTGTCACAGGACTAGAAAAAGGGTGGCCTACAAGAATGGAAAATATTTTTGACAATACCTGTCCTACTCCAGCTAAACACCAGTCTGTGTGTCTGTCTCTCCAGCAATACCACACTGTCCTGATTACCAAAGCTATGTAGTTCATCTTACATTGGGAGGAATGATCCCTCCCACTTCATACTCCTTTTCCAAATTGTTTTAAGCTATTCTAAGTTCTTGCCTTTCCATTTCAATCTGTGTGGGCACTTTTATTATTGACTTGGGACATTTTTTTCTAATATGTGGATTCAGTGCTACAAATTTCCCTTTGGCACTGCTGTAGTTGTGTCCCACAAATTTTGATGTGTAGTACTTTCATTGTCATTTTTGGGAATGTGTTATTTGGTTTCCCTTGAACCTCCCTTTTTTTTAGTGGATTAGTTAGAAGAGTGTTACTTAGTTTCCAAGCATTGAAAATTTTTCTGTTTGTGCTTTTTGTTTCTGCTTGGTTTCTGGTTTGATTCCATTGTGGCTGGAGAATATGCTCTGTATGATTTGAATTCTTTTAAATTTGTGAATGTTCTTGGTGAATGTTCCATGGGCACTTGAAAATAATATGTATTCTGCTTTTACTGGGTGGAGTGTTAGATAAATGTTAATTAGATACTGTTGGTTAGTGGTGTTGTTGAAGTCTCCAATATCATTGCTGATTTTCTGTCTAATTATTCTACTTACTGCTGAGAGTAAGGTGTTGAAGTCTCCAACTATAATGTGGATTTTCTATTCCTCCTTCCAGTTCTTTCAGTTTTGCTTCATGTATTTTGAAGCTCTGTTGTTTGATGAATACATTTAGGACCTGTGTCTTATCGGTGTTTTATTATGTAATTTCTCCTATCACCTGGTAGTTTTTATTTTTGTCTGAAATCTACTGGATATGATATTAGCATAGTCACTCTTACTTTTTAAAAATTCATTTTTGTACAATGTATCTTTTCCTGTACTCTTTTTCCAACCTCTTTATGTCATTATGTTTGAAGTGGATTTCTTGTAGAGTTGGGTTATGTTTTTTAATTCACTCAGCCATTCTTTTTTTAATTGATATATTTAGACCATTTACATTTACATTTAATATAGTTACTGATATGTTAGGATTTAGGCCCACCATTTTATTATTTTTTTCTCTTTGTTCTTTCTGTTTCCCTTTTCCTGCCTTCCTATGGATCACTTGAACATTTTTTTAGAATTACATTTTGATTTATCTATATTCAAAAAATGAAGAGGATAAAGAATTCTAGCATTCTTTCTATGATGACATATAAATTCTCTAAGGTGATTCAGGCTTTCTTTACCATGCCCCTGATTTCTTCCTGAGCCCTCATGGAAGAATCTCTAACATCTCTATTTCTATCAACAGTCTGTCCAAACCAATGTAGGATTTTTCTATCATGCTTTTCAAAATTCTTCCAGCTTCTACCCATTGCCCAATTCCTGAGTGACTTCCACATGTTTAGGCATTTGTCGTAGTAGCATTCTCCTGATACAAAATCTGTATCAGTCAAGGTTCAACCAGAGAAATAAAGCCAGTATGAAATATATATTGAGATTTATGGGGAAAAATTGGCTTATGAAATTGTGGAAGCTGGCAAGGCAAGTGTGGAATCCACAGAATAGACCAACAGGAAGGGCAGTCTGGAATTCTTGATCATGACCTGAAGATTCTATCCACAGGCAGAGTTTCTTCTTCAGGGAAACCTCAGCTCTGCTCTTAAGGTCTTTTACCTGATTGAATCAGGCCCACTGAAATGATCTGAGATAATGTCCTTTACTTAAAGTCAACTGCTTATGGATTTTCATTGCATCTACAAAATACTTTCAGAGCAACACATAGATAACTATTTGACTGAATAACTGGGGACTGTAGGGCACACAAAACTGGTCATCACAGACTTTAAATTGCCACAATCACTTTTTCAAACTGTTTGACGTCATATACTAAAACTAAGCATCCATGTACCCTATGACCCAGCAAGTATTCTTCCAGGTTTATACCTAATATAAATCCATGTATCCACCAAAGGTCATGTAGAAGAACGTTCATAACAACATTATCTGTGTTAGCCTGAAATTGGAAACAACCAAATTTCCATCCACAGAATGGATAAAGAAATTGTGGCATATCCACACAATGGACTACTATTTATCAATGGAAAAGAACAATCTACTGATATATGCAAGAGTATAGATGAATCTTACAGATATAATGGTTGATCAAAACAACCATTTGCTCATTCACAAATGAGCACATTCTGTATGATTCCATTTATATGAAGTTCAAAAACAGGCAAAACTCATCTACACTGTTAGAAATCAGGACAGTAGTTACCTTGGGGTGGGAGCTATTGACTGGAAGCCTTCTGGGTACTGGCAGTGTTCTGTTTCTTGATCTGAGTGCTGATTAAAAGTGTGTGTGTGTGTGTGTGTGTGTGTGTGTGTGTGTGTGTGTGTGTGTTAAGAACAGTCAAGCTGTGCACTTAAGACCCATACACTTTACTTAAGTTATACCTTAATAAAATTACTTTAAATAATAAGATCCAGATGGGCCAGAATAATGAGTTGAAACCAACAAGATGAGATCTTTAATGTCTGACGGTTTTAAAGTAGAGCATGAGGAAGAGCTGAATGGCAGTGTGGAGAAAAACTTGGGGGCTCAGTTGACCACAAGTTCTGTATGAGTCAGCCCTGTGACATGGAGATTTTAAAAGTGCATGTAATTTAAGCTGCTTTAGCAAAAACAAAACCTCTGTTATATTTCATCTTTTTGGTTCTAGCCCATCACTTTCAGATCTCTTTGGACTTTCATTTTGTCATGTAGGACAGAATGAGGTTGGAAAAAAAACTCCTAGCTAGGAAAATAAAACAAAGCCTTGGAACTCTCTTCCTAATTAAGACAACCGTTTTTAATGTTGAGCAAGAGTCCAATGCATTGCTTTCTTTATACCTGGACTTTGAGTTAGAGACCAAATGCAAGGCCATTCGAAAGTTCTTGACAAATTTAAGAGGATCCAGAGGCTGGTAATTAGGATGGTAATGTAATTCTGCCATATATGAAGGAACTTGAGACAAAAGAAACGAAGCAGGGACATGGAAGTTTCCTTTCATTTTGAATATTGGAAGAGCTGACATACAGAAGAAGCCAGGTCTGTTTATTCCTGAAGGGCAGAGCTAAACCTGCATGTAGGTGTGATGGTGACATTTGCCTGCATTCTCTATTAAGAAGGGACTGCTTAATGTCTGGGGTCCTGAGAAAGAAGGAGAGTTGGCCGTAATGGAAGAGTGTAGGCGATCACTCAAAGACCACAGGCTGGCTAGTGCTCAGAGGACAGCTGTGGCACAGTGCCTCTTTCCAGATGTGAAGAAGCAAAGAATGGCACCGAAGGGAAGGGAGGTGAAATCTCAAAGATCATGAGAAAGGACACAGGCTAACACCCATGCTCCATCACTACTCTCCTTTTGCCATCTCTTACAAGTGGGGGTCAGTGGGGGAGCCGGTAAAAGTAAAGTATCAAATGTTTATAGCTGGAAATGGACCAGAAGTAGAAGGTCAGGTTGTTGCAGGTTCCCCGAGGCACCTCTAAAATGAAGCTAAGATTGGGGCTCCCAGGTGGCTCAGTTGGTTAAGCACCTGCCTTCAGCTCAGGTCATGATCCCAGGGTCCTGGGATTGAGCCCCACAAGGGGCTCCCTGCTCAGCGGGGAGTCTGTTTCTCCCTCTCCCTCTGATCCTCCTCCCTGCTCGTGCTCTCTCTTGATTTTAGCTCGGGTTATGATCTCAGGGCTGTGAGCTCAAGCCCACATTGGGCTCCACACTCAGCGCAGTCTGCTTGGGATTCTCTCTCTCCTTCTCCCTCTGCCCTCCCCCTGCTCACTTGCTTTCTCTCTCACTCTCCCTCTAATAAAAATTTTTATAAAAACCTATTATTTCAATCTTCTCCGTGAAGAATGAATTGAAAATAAGAGTGAGGCTGGAGGCAGGAGACCAGCCAGAAAGGCACTGTAAATATCCAGGCACGTTAAGGGCATCACTTGGGAGCTTGTCACACATGCAGGATCTCAGGCCCCACCACACACCTGCTGAATCTGATCTGCATTAGGACAAGATCGCCAGGTGACTGGGGTCCATATTAAAACTGGAGAAACGGGGCGCCTGGGTGGCTCAGTGGGTTAAAGCCTCTACCTTCGGCTCAGCTCAAGATCTCAGGGTCCTGGGGATTGAGCCCCACGTCGGGCTCTGCTCAGTGGGGAGCCTGCTTCCTTCTCCCTCTCCCTGCCTCTCTGCCTACTTGTGATCTCTCTGTCTCTGTCAAATAAATAAATAAAATCTTTGAAAAAAAAAAAAAAAACTGGAGACGCACAGGCCAAGGCTAAACCAGGATGGACGGGAAGGTATAGATAGGAGATGGCTATTTAGGTGGAACACACAGAATTTAGCATCAGATGTAGCGATTCTTTTTCACTTAGTTCATTCCTCCATCGGCTGACATTTCCCCTTTTCCATCAGCTAGCGCTCCAAGTGACCGCACACTCTCCTGGACTGGCTTCCCACCACAGCTGAAGAGCTGGCCTTCATTTCGGGTTTGGAGTCATGTGTGGACAGAAAGTTGGTTTCTTTTCAGGAGTCCCAGCAGATGGCCTCTTACGCAGCTCAAAATCAATAAAATGTAAGGCAGAACAGGGAAGGCTAATTCCACATTTTTTTGTTGTTGTTGTTTTTGCCAAAGCAGATTTAGACTCCAGCTGTTTCAATAATGTCTTTAAATCTCCTCAAAGACAACAGTTGACTTTCATTTAAAAGCACTGGAGGGGAGGGAGGAATTGAATTACCTTGAGAAGTTTGGAAAAGGAAAATGTGATCCCTTGATTCTAGTTGCAAAGCACCAAAGGCATCCTTGCTTTCATTGTGGATACATGTCTTAAAATTGGGAGGCCATGCGTTTCTATAGCTGCTGTTACAAATATGGTGAATGGTGAGTGGGCTCATCATTAAGAGAGGCTCCAGAGAAGGTTCTTCCCCATGAATAATAATTCCCACGTGTTATTTTTAGAAGGAAACTGACTTCACCCATGAGTCAATATGTTTATTCCTGTTAGATTAGGATGACAGTTACTTCAGCTGCTGACCTCTTGTTTCTCCTTCAAAGACTCCAAGGAAAGATGTCAATGAACCAAAAGAGAGAGAGAGAGAGAGAACTTGCCATTAGATCACGGCAGCTATGATGGAAAAGCAGGGGACTCCTCACCAAGTAATTTTTAGTTAGGGGGAACTTATTCAGACACTTGATCAGCAAATACTTGTTGAATGCCCACCAAGTTCAAGGCATTGTGCTAAAAGGATTCTCAGTTGCAATCTACAGAAACCCACTCTGGTTAACTGAAGGAGAAAAGGAATTCATTGGCAGGAAATCAGGTAGCAAACAGAACTTAGAGGAAAACCAGTGACCCAGGCTTGGAAACAATCGGAGACTGAGGGAAGCCCAGGGGTCGGAGTCCCAGCCAAGTTCACACCACAAAAACAGACTGGTTAGGTGCCTCTGGACGCTGGGTTAGTGCCACACTGGACGATGAATGCTGACACCATCACCACCAACCACAGCCGGTGACCACTTTGATGCCACAGCGGCTGCCATCAGAACAAATTCGAAACTGTCCTTCGCTCCTTTGCAACACTGGCCCCAGATTCAAAGTCTTGGACAGGAGTCCTAGGTCACATGTCCGTGCCCCGGCTGCCAAGGGTCAGGGAAAGTGAGTGTCTGGCATTTTCAGTTTCCCCAGGGGAAGGCCGGCTCTGCCTCCCATCACGACTCATGCAATGGGGATTCCCCAGCTCGCTCCCTCCCCAAATGATCTCATCCTGCCCCTTGGCTTTTAAATACTACAACACACCAAGGGCCCCAAATTTCTGTTTCTTTCTCTCCCTTTTTCTTTTTTTTCTCCAAATTTCTATTTCTAGCCAACATCTGTACTGAGCTCCAGATTTATATGTCTGCATGCCTATGTGACATTTCTGTTCGAATGTCTCATCAACAATTCAAATTAATCATGGCAAACAAGAAATTCTTCCTTCTCCCTACAAGCCTGCATCTGCTTCAGACTTCCCTGCCTCAGTAAAGAACATCACCAATCACTCAAGCCCAAATCTTTGGAACTTCCCTCCATCCCTCTCTTTCTTAGCCTCCACGTCCAATACGTAAGGACGCCCTGTGGTTTCCACCTCCAAAATATATCTCAGTTCAGCCTTATGGTCACCACCTCCAACATGACTGCAGTCCACGCCAGCATCTCTCTGCCTGCAGCAGGCAGGCACTCTCTATCACTCTGGCAGCGCTCAGAGCACCAAAGAGAGTCTATAACTAGTTAACTACTAACTGTAAACCATTATATATTTTATATATATATATAATATATTATATATTACCACTATGTGTTATTATTACTATATATATTATATATTCTTACCTAACCAGTATATATAAACCATTAACTACTGACCATTAAGCAAGGTACGGGCAGATTTAAGAAAACAACCAAAAGGCGGTTGTTTTCTTAAAACAACTGTGGTGTTTTAAGAAAACAACTGTGGTGCTGTGGCGGCACCCAGGGGGCTCAGTCAGTTGAGCGTCTGACTCTGGATTTCTGCTCAGGTCGTGATCTCAGAGACCTGGGATCGAGCCCCACTTCTGGCTCCATGCTCAGTGCAGATTCTGCTCGGGATTCTCTTTTCCTCTCCCTCTGCCCCTCTTCCCACTCACACTCTCTCGCTCTCTCTAAAATAAATAAATAAAAATCTTAAAAAGGAGAAAAGAAAAAGAAAAGAACCAAAAGGTCGTGAAGCACCAGGAACAAGCACCAAGAGCTTTAGGAACAGCCATAGCCAGGACCTGGTTGAGAAAGAAAGGAAATGGGGCAGAGAGAGTGGTAGTGAGGACCCTGATCTCTCTTCTCCCTCCTTTTGATCTCCTGCCAGTGCCTGCCATTGGCTAAACTCAACAAGAAACCAGCTAGCAAAGGAGACCTAAAGATTCTCTCTATAAGGTTCAGCCTTCAGGGTCAGAGAAGGCAGAGAATGTAAGGGGGTAAGAGGTAAAGAGCTTAAGGAGAATGACCAACATGGCTTCTGACTAGCCACTTGCTTCCTCTCTTCCTGATCTCCCAAATCTATTCTCCACAGAGAAACCAGAGTGATCCTTTGCCGTGCAAGTCACACCGTGGGCCTGTCGAAACCCCTCCAATGGCTTCTCATCTCACACAAAAGAATATCCAAGCTCCCCCACCATGGCCCATATGGCCTGACATGTTCCAGCCCTACATCTGTGATGTCCGCCCCCCTTTGCCCTTGCTCACAAAGTTCGGGCTCATTTCTATCTTAGAGTCTTTGCATTTGCTTTCACTCTGTCTGGAGCATTCTCCCCTCAGCTCACTGCATGGTTTCCTAATTACCCAAACTAAAATAGTCCCTCGTCCAGTCACTCTCTATCACATAACCTTATTTTATTTTCTTCATGGTGTCAAAGGACTTTGAGACTATCATTCAGTACCTGAGTTCCATTTGAGATTCCTATATAATCGTCCAAGTAGCAATGTCAATTAAGTAGTTGGACATATGTTGTCCTTTTGTGGCTGTTTCAGGCTCCAGGGCTTGATTTTTAATTTTAATTTATACTTTTAATTAAATTTTAATTATAAACTTGTAAAAATTCATTAATCTGAGGTTCAATGAGTTTAGACCATTATATACCCCAAATAAGCCATAAAACATCTCCAACATGAGCACTGAGTAATGTATAGAAGTGTGAATCACGATATTGTACACCTGAAACTAATATAACACTGTATGTTAACTATACTGGAATCAAAATTTAAAACTTAAAGAAAAAAATAAAATAAAACCTCTCCATCACTCCAGAAAGCTCGTTCATACCCCTTCCCCCTACCTATAGTTTTTTTCTGTTCCTGAACTTCAGAGAAATGAACTCATACAGTATAAACTCTTAAGTCCAACTTCTTTAGTTCAACATTATTTTTGAGATTCATCCATGCTGTTGCATGTATTAGTAGTTTGTTCCTTTTACTGGTGACTGATATTCCAGTATATTCCACAGTTTGCCCTTTCTCCTGTTGGCATATGTATGTTTTGGTCCTCTCCCCTTAGTTTTTGACTGTATGAATAAGGCTACTATGAGTATTCTTACAGGAGTCTTTTTGTGGCTATTTATTTTGGATAAATACCCAGGAGTAGAAGTGTTAGGTCAGGGGCACCTGGGTGGCTCAGCAGGTTAAAGCCTCTGCCTTCGGCTCAGGTCATGATCTCAGGGTCCTGGGATCGAGCCCCGCATGGGGCTCTCTGCTCGGCAGGGAGCCTGCTTCCCCTCTCACTCTGTCTGCCTCTCTGCCAACTTGTGATCTCTCTCTCTCTATCAAATAAATACAATCTTTAAAAAAAAATTTAAAAAAAGGAAGACTAAGTGTTAGGTCATAGGCAAGACCTGTGTTAGACTTTCTAAGGATCTGCCAAACAGTTTTCCAAGTATTTTACCATTTTATATTCCCAGCAGCAATGTGTGAGGTTTCCTCTTGCTCCACATCTTTTGCTAACATTTTATGCTGTCAGTCTTTTTCATTTTAACCATTCTAAAGTGTGTGAAGTGGTATTTCACTGCAGTTGTAGTGTGTGTCGCCCTGATGACTATATGTTAAGAACTTTTTCATGTGTCTGTTGTGTTTATTTTCATGTGTTTGCTTCACCTATCTCCTTTTATAAAGTGTCTATTCAAGTCTTTTGCTCATTTTCCTTTTGGGTTTTTTTTTCATCCTTTGTCAGTGATATGTATCGTGAATATTTTTTCCCACTCTATGACTTGATTGTTCATTTTCTTACTGGTGCCTTTTGATGAGGAGAAATTTTTTAATTTTGATGAAGTTTTGTTTATTTTTCTTTTACGTCAGTGCTTTCTTTTTTTTTTTTTTCAACTTTTTTGTAACTTTTTTCTTTTTGTTTCTTTTTAAAGTGATCTCTCCACCTAACCTGGGGCTCGAACTCACAACCCTGAATTCAAGAGTTGCATGCTCCACTGGCTGCACCAGCCAGGTGCCCCATGTCAATGTTTTCTATATCTTGTCTAAGAAACTACTGCCTTTCTCTAGTTCATGAAAATATTCTCCTACATATTCTTCGAGAAGCTTTATAGTTTTAACTATACCTAACTACATTTAGGTACATGATGCACCTCGGATTAATTTTTTAATTAATTTGTTTATTTTAGAGAAAGAGAGAGAGAGAGAGCACAAGTGAGAGGAGAGGCAGAAGGAGAAGGAGAGAAACTCAAGCAGACTCCCCGCTGAGTGCAGAGCCCAACACAGGGCTCGATCCCACAACCCTGAGATCATGACCAGAGTCAAAATCAGGAGTCAGACACTTAACCAACTGAGCCATCTGGGCCCCTCTCAGATTAATTTTTAAGTAAGCAGTGAGGTAGGGGGGCAATGTTCATTTTATTTTCCCATAGGAATATCTAGCTGTTCCCAATACCATTTATTGAAAAGACTACCCTTTTCTCATTTAATTGCCTTTGCATTTTTGTTGTAAATCAATTGAATATATATATCTGGACTCTCTACCTTGTTCCACTGATCTATTTATCTATTTTTATGCCAGTACCACACATTAGCTTTAGAATTGAGCATTAATTCAGACACCGCACAATATCCAAAGTTTTTCTTTTTAAAGATTGTTTTGGCCATGGGGCGCCTGGGTGGCTCAGTGGGTTAAAGCCTCTGCCTTCAGCTCAGGTCATGATCCCAAGATCCTGGGATCGAGCCCCACATCGGGCTCCCTGCTCGGCAGGAAGCCTGCTTCTCCCGCTACCACTCCCTCTGCTTGTGTTCCCTCTCTCGCAGTGTTTCTCTCTGTCAAATAAATAAAATCTTTAAAAAAAAAAAAAAAGATTGTTTTGGCCAGATCTTTTGCATTTTCATATAAATTTTATAGTCAATCGGGGTGCCTGTGTGGCTCAGTCAGCTAAGCATCCAATTCTTGGTTTTTTGGCTCAGGTCGTGATCTCTGGGTTGGGAGATCAAACCCCATCTCTGACCCCATGCTAAGTGAGGAGTCTGCTTCTCCTCTCCCTTTCTTTTTACCCCTCCCCCTACTTGCTGGTGCATCCACATGCGCTTTCTCTCGCTCACTCACTCTCTCTGAAATAAATATTTTTTAAAATAAAATAAAAATAAATTTTATAATCAGCTTGTTAATTTCTATAAGAGAAATTTGCTGCGATTACAAGTGGGACTGCATTAAGCATTAAATTCATAGATCCAGGGGCGCCTGGGTGGCTCAGTCGTTGGGCGTCTGCCTTCGGCTTGGGTCATGGTCCCAGGGTCCTGGGATCGAGCCCCGCAGCGGGCTCCCTGCTCGGCAGGAGGCCTGCTTCTCCCGCTGCCATTCCCTCTGCTTGTGTTCCCTCTCTCGCTGTGTTTCTCTCTGTCAAATGAATAGAATCTTTGAAAAAAAAAATTCATAGATCCATCTGGAGAAAACTGAAATCCCAACCATATTGATTCTTCCAATCCATCAACATGCTATATCTCTCCATTTTTTTAGGTCTTCTTTAATTTCTTTTGGCAATGTGTTCTATTGTTCACTCTAGAGATCTTGAATGTCTTTTATTAGATTTTTTTGGGTGTTTGAAGGGTTTTTTTGATGCTAACATAAATAATAATGTGTTTTAATTTTTTATTTCCAAATTTCTCATTGCTAGTCTATAGAAATACAATGAATTTGTACAATGATCTTGTACCTGTGACCTTGCTTAATATGCTTATTACCTCTAGTAGTTTATTTTTGTAGAGTCCTTAAATTTTTTTCTTTACACAATTATGGTACCTGAATAAAAAGTTTAATTTTTCCTCCCCAATTTGTATGCCTTTTATTTCTTTTTCTTGATTTACTGCACTGGCTAGAACCTCCAAGATGATGCTGAATAAAAGTGGTAAGAGTAGATATCCTTGGGGTGCCTGGTTGCGTCTCAGGGTCATGAGTTCAAACCCCACATTGAGCATAGAGTTTACTTAAAAATAAAAAAAAAAGAGTAGATATTCTTGCCTTGTGACCGATCTTAGTACTCAATATATCACCAGTAAATACAATGATATGTAAGTCTCAAAAAGAATACTCTGGCTGCTGTGAGTACAGGGGGCTCAGTGGATAAGAAAGACTAGAGTTGGAAATTTGCGATTCATAACTAGATGGAGAGTATTTAAAGCATGAGTCCCAAGGAATAACAAAATTCAGAGGTTGAATAATAACTTAAAATAAGAATAAATCAATAGCAGGTCTGGAAAAAATGAAAAAGATGCCACAGGAACATTAGAAATAATAATATGTACCATTTATTGAGTGCTTACTATTTGCCATGAACTATTCTAAGCAATTTTCTACTGCAAGAGTAGAGGAAGAAGCAGGATCTAGCAAAAAGTACTGAAGGAGAAGCTTGAAGAAAGCCCAGATGTGAGACGGTACCAAAACCAAGAAAAGAGATTGTTTTATGAAAGAAGGACTGACTTCTGGTTATTGCTGAGAGGCTAAATAATAGGATAGAAGAATGTTCCTCTGCTTTGCCAGCATGGAAGCTGGCTGCCTTGGCAGGAGTGGTTTCAGTCAAGTAGAGAGAGAGAGGAAGACATATTAGAGTGGGTTGAGAAGTGGATGGAGGCTGAAGAGGAAAAGGTTGGGTAAGGAGGCAATTCTTTGGAGAACTTGCACTGTGAAGGAGGCAGGAGAGAAGGGTATCAGATGGAGAGGGCTGTGGGGTCAACGGAGAAATTTTTCTGTTCCCTATGTTCTTGCCACACTGTCCTTCCCATAGTTCTCCCAAACTTGGCTCTGTCCATGCTGTTCTTTTCATATGTAAAATTCTGCCTCCATCCTTCTCCACCCAAGAAGCTCTTATCCTTTAAGATTCATCTCAAATGTCCCCTTCTCTTTGAGAACTTCAGTAAATCAAGGTAAAATGAGCCTCTTTCTCCACCATGTCTCTAGGTAACATGTGCACACTTCTGTTGGAGCACTCAGCACATGGATGATAATCGCACCATTTTGCTTGTCATCTGTCTCCTGTATCAGACTACACCTTCCAGGGCAGAGGGCAGGTCTTGCCCACTTTTTGCACATTTCTTATTAAAAATCCTCCATTATAAATGGGTAAATGGTCACCCAGTGTGGTCAGCTTGTGAAAATTTACCAAGCTCTATACTTATACTCAACAAAAAAGTTAGTTTTTAATGCACAAGAAGATAAAAAAAATCTTTAAAAACTCCCCACCTCAGTGTCTTCGGGATAAAGTCCAATTATTGAGCAACTACTATGTTCTCAGCACTGTGATAGATTCTTAGATGATCCCAGCCAAGGACCTCTTGGCTTCTCTGTCCCTCTCCATCTCTTAATCTATGCTGGCTAGAGTCTGGAGAGATAATAAACATGTCCCATTTGAGAACTGTGGACTCCAGAATGGTCAAATCCTTGCTTGGTTCTGTAGAATACTTTACAAGGAGTTCAAA
The DNA here is from genome assembly GCA_028646535.1 of Procyon lotor. Classification (NCBI taxonomy): domain Eukaryota; kingdom Metazoa; phylum Chordata; class Mammalia; order Carnivora; family Procyonidae; genus Procyon; species Procyon lotor. Next base: position 13,263,762 of record CM053612.1, on the reverse strand, counting down.
AAAGGCTAGATAAACAGGGAGGATGACTTTACAAATGTTTGGGCCTGCATGTTATTTTTCTGTTAATATATTCTGGAACATAGCAAGGTCATTTGCAATAATATGTTCATATTTCACACTGTGCTTGTGAGCAATTATCTATACATTCTTGTTGGGCCACATGTCATTAACAAAGAGCAAAGTTCTGAGAAACTAATTTCTGGACCAGTGTGATGGAATTTTCTACCTACTTTTTTAAAGTTTGAAATAAAATTTTCATGTTTTCCAAAAATAAGGAAGCAAACATCTTCTTTCTTCGTTTATAGCATTGGAGTGTATTACTCACAGTTAATCTGTGTTTAGCAATCTGAAATGGGGCCTTAAGGGAGTTTAAATTCCTGGAGCCCTTTCACATTTCCGGACTCCAATTGAGTGAGATGTACACACTACAAGAGTAACCATCTGTAAACAGGGAAAATCAACCCATATTAAGCAATTAGAATCAGAATATAGCTTGTGTAACAGTCCAGTTTTGAAATCTAGCCCTAACTAAATGTCTGACTTCAGCTAAATTGTTCAATTTCCTTGCTCCTTAGGCTCTCCATCTTATAAAATGGAATGAATACAGTAATTCTTAAGATCAGTAATTAGAAGGTATATGCTAACAATTAGACAGCTATTTGCTAAGAGAAAGTACGAGTATTCATGTGAATCCCTTTATCTGAAGAAAAAATAATTCTGTGCCCCGATTATAAGACCTCCTTAAGTGTCATATGTAGAAGGCTTGCAGAAGACATAGGGACATTGGGAACTTAAAACAGGTGCATTTGGGGGGGCGCCTGGATGGCACAGTCAGTTAGTATCTAACTCCTTGTTTCGACTCACGTCATCTCAGGGTCCTGAGATTGAGCCACACATGGGGCTCCACGCTCAGTGAGGAGTCTACTTGAGATTTTTTCCCGCTCCCTCTCCCTCCCCTTCTGTTCCTCCCATCCCCACCTCAAATAAATAAATAAATAAATAAATAAATAAATAAAACCTTTAAAAAAGCCAGGTGAATTTTGGGGCACCTGTCTGGCTTGGTTGGCAGAGCGTGTGACTCTCGATATCGGGGTTGTGAGTTCAAGTCCCATCCTGGGTGCAGAGATTACTTAAAAAAAGGAAATCGTAAAAAAAAAAAAAAAAGTGCCTTTATGGTATGTAAATGACACCTCAATACAACTGCTTTAAAAAAAAAACAACAACAACAAAAACCTAGGTCCACCTGAGCACAATGTCCCCAGTCTAGAAGGACCTATGAGTGATATTTCTCTCAGGCTTCCAAACCAGGAAAAGCTGCAGTTATCTTGAGCAAAACTGTGGTTTCTCTTTTTTTTTTTTTTTTTTAAAGATTTTATTTATTTGACAGAGAGAAACACAGCGAGAGAGGGAACACAAGCAGAGGGGATGGTAGCGGGAGAAGCAGGCTTCCCGCTGAGCAGGGAGCCTGATGCGGGGCTCGATCCCAGGACCCTGGGATCATGAC
>CM053612.1:13240439-13261758 GCA_028646535.1 Procyon lotor | reverse complement strand
CTCCAGAGTGGCTGTACCAGCTTGCATTCCCACCAACAGTGTAGGAGGGTTCCCCTTTCTCCGCATCCTCGCCAACATCTGTCATTTCCTGTCTTGTTAATTTTAGCCATTCTGACTGGTGTGAGGTGGTATCTCACTGTGGTTTTGATTCGTATTTCTCTGATGCCGAGTGATGCGGAGCACTTTTTCATGTGTCTGTTGGCCATTTGGATGTCCTCTTTGCAGAAATGTCTGTTCATATCTTCTGCCCATTTCTTGATTGGATTATTTGTTCTTTGGGTGTTGAGTTTGAGAAGTTCTTTATAGATTTTGGATACTAGCTCTTTATCTGATATGTCATTGGCGAATATCTTCTCCCGTTCTTTCAGTTGTCTTTTGGTTTTGTTGACTGTTTCCTTTGCTGAGGACTGTCATGATTCTTGTAATTAGGTTTCAATCTTCTGCAGAACATCCTGAGTACAGGGCGCCTGGGTGGCTTAGTGGGTTAAAGACTCTGCCTTCGGCTCCGGTCATAGTCTCAGGGTCCTGAGATCAAGCCCCACATGGGGCTCTCTGCTCAGTGGGAAGCCTGCTTCCTCCCCTCTCTCTCCGCCTGTCTGCTTCTCTGCCTACTTGTGATCCCTCTCTCTGTGTCAAATAAAAAAATAAAATCTAAAAAAAAAAAAAAAAAAAAAAAAACATCCAGAGTTTGATTTTTTCTAATCTCATCGTTTAAAATGTGTTAATATATGAGTATTATAAGAAAACCAATACTTCAGAATCCAGTATTGCATCGTGAAAAGTCACAGCCCCCCTACACTCCTTTTCTCACATCCCAGTTGTACTGCGCAGAAGCAAAGACTTAACTACTTTTTGTTTTTTCTGCTAGTAACATTACGATCACATTGCTTTACCGTATGATTTTATTGGTATTTCTGGACTCATCAGTTTCAGACATTATCTACTGACTTCTTGTTATGCTGGAAGAGTGCTAAATAGATGAAATCCAACCATCTTATACCACGTAGTTGTAAGTAATTATATTTTAAAATAAAACAAGTGTTTAGACTATTACAATGATGGTAAGATCATTTACTGTGGAGTCAAGTAATAAAGTATGATTTTTTTTTCTGTCTTGTAATATATTTTTTTTCCTGGAACTTCTACTTAATCTTTTGCCTTATTTTTGTTGACCTTATATATCATCCACAGACCCTAAATTCTTTGTAACTTCTCCATAATATTAGATATCCCCTTAAGTTCTTAAAGCGCAGTTCTGATCACGTCACTCTCCTGCTCAAAAGCCTTCATGTTTCCCTCTTGCCCAGTAAGGTAAGTCTAGACCTTTTAGTGCTCCCCGGGATATGACCCCACCTGCCTGTCCTGCTTTAGGGGGTCACTGCACCCCAACTCTTACCTCCAGGTCCACTAGCGTACTTGACATTTCCTAAACAAAACAGATGCTTCTCTCTTCCACTGTTCTTGCTGTAAATTGCTACCCTCCTCCCTCCTTACCCTCCCCTCCCCAGCTGGAATGCCTTTCTCACTGGGCCATACCTGTCAAAATCCCACTCACCTTCATTACCGCAGGCGGTACCTTCTCCGTGAAGAATTTCTCTTACTGTCATCATAACTTTTGGTACCTCTTTGGGTTCAATCTCCACTTTCGTCCGTGCATTAGAGCCGCTGATGCCCATGTCCTCCACTGAAAGCTGATGTCAGAATTAGTCTTCTGGCTCACCAGGCAGCTAGCACAATGTGTGGCCTAGAGTAGGTACTCCATCAATGCTTGGGAAATCAATAAATCTGTGATTTCTGTAAACGTGGAAGAATGTTATCACAGTTCAGTAACTTTATTGAGATATAATTCACATACCAAGCAATGTAGAATGAATGTAGACTATTCACATACCAAGCAATGTAGAACATTTCCATCACCCCAAAAAGGGAACTCTGTAGTCATTAGTAGATGCTCCCTATTCCCCCTCCCAAAGTGTTCTTTATATGTTCTGTATACAAGTACCTTCCAAGGTATATGATTTTCAAATGTGTTCTCACATTTCACACCCGAGGCAAACAGTTACCTATTGTCTGTCTCTATAGATCAACCTATTCTGGACATTTCATATGAACAGAACTATATATATGCATGTGGGAGGGGTGGCAAATAGTTTTCAAGGTGCATCCATATTTGTAGCATGTATCAGTACTTTGTTAGCTTTTATCGACAAATAATATTCCATTGGATGAAAATACCACATTTTATTTACCCGTTCAGTGGCTGAATAACATTTTGTTTGTTTCCGCTTCTGACTATTAGGAATAATGTTGCTCTGAACATTTTTTGAGAAGCATCTGTTTTCGTTCCTCTTGCCTAGGGGTGAAATCGCTGGGACCCATGAAAACTCCACATTTAACCTTTTGAGGAGCCACCGAACTGTTTTCCAAAGTGGCTGCACCATTTTTCGTTCCATCAGTAATAAGAGGAAGGTTCCCCTTCCTCCACATCCTCGGGAATACCAGCTATTGTCCGTCTTTTTTGTTATAGCCATCGTAGGAGGTGTGATGGGGCGTGTCATCATGGTTTTCTTTTCTTAAGGAAGCAAGCCCGATGCCCAAGGTGGGTCCCAAACTCACAACCCCAAGATCAAGAATCACGTGCTCTACCAATGGAGCCAGCCAGGCGCCCCCATGTCTTATGGCTTTGATCTTGGGGTTGTGGCCATTTGTACACTTTGCTTGGAAAAATATCAACTTCCTCGGAGAAATATTCAAAACCTTTGCCAATTCTTTCTTTCTTTCTTTGAGCGAGAGATCATGAGCAGGGGGGAGGGGGAGAGCAAGGGGGAGGGAGAAGGAGAAGAGTTCTCCTCACTGAGCAGGGAGCCCGATGCCGGGCTCTATCCCAGGACCCCCGGATCATGACCTGAGCCAAAGGTACATGCTTAACCAACTGAGCCACCCGGGTGCCCCCTTTGCCAATTTTTTAAAAAATTATTTCAGAAAATTATTTCTAATTGTGTAAAATACACATAACAAAATTGCACACATTCACCTTTTTTAGTGTACAGCTCCAGGGCACTAAGTTACACTCACACTGCTGTGCGAGCATCACCACTATCCGGCTCCAGAATGTTTTTCACTTTGCAAAACTGAAACTCTGTCCCCATTAAACAACAACTCCCCAATTTCCCCTCCCCCCCAGCCCCCGGAAGCCGCCATTCAACTTCCTATCTCTATGAATTCAACTATTCTTAGTGCCTCATTTAAGTGGAATCATACAGTACTAGTCTTTTTGCGACTGGCTCATATCACTTAGCGTAATTCCTCAAGATTCATCCAGGTTGTACATGCATCACGATTTTCTTTTTAAGGCTGAATAATATTCCATTGTTTGTCTACACTGCATTTCATTTATCCATTCATCCACCAGTGGACACTTGGCTATTGTGAATAAGGCTACTATGAACAGACATGTACAAATATCTCTTCAATGGCCTGCTTTAAATTCTTTTGGGTATGTACCAAGAAGCAGAAGTCCTGGATCGTATGGTAATTTTATATTTAATTTTTTGGGAAACTGTCATACTGTTTTCCATACCTGTTACATCATTTTTATATTCCCACCAACAGTGTACAAGGATGCTAATGTCTCCATGTCGTTCTTTTTAAAATGCTCTTTCACTCTATTTTTTCCTAGTTATATTGAGATGTAATTGACATATAACATTGTATTATTTTAAGGTATAGGACATAATGACATAATGTACACATTGCAAAATGGTTAGCACAATAAGTTTAGTTGACATCCATTACCTCACATAGTTACAATTAGTTTTTCCTTGTGAGGGGAATTTTTTAAAGTTTATTGCTTAAGTAATCTCTACACCCAACATGGGGCTCGAACTCACAACCCTGAGATCAAGAGCTGCGTGCTCTACTGACTGAGCCAGCCAGGCACCCCAGAGATGGGAATTTTTAAGATCTACTCTCTCCTTGTGGTTTTGATTTGCATTTCCCTAATAATTAGTGATCTTGAGCATCTTTTCATTGTGCTTATTGGCCATTTGTAGGCCTTATTTGGAGAAATGTCTGTTCAAGTCCTTTGTCCATTTTTTATTTGGGTTGTCTTTTTATTATTGAATTATAAGTGTTCTTTATATGTACTGTATACAAGTACCTTCCAAGGCATATGATTTTCAAATGTGTTCTCACATTTCATTTCGTTGGCTGTTTTATCACTTCCTTGATAGTGCCTTTTTGAAGCACAAAAGTTGTTAGTTTTAATGGTGTTCAATTTGTCTATTTTTTTTGGTCACTTGTGCCTTTGGTATCATATTTAAGAAGGTTTTGCCTACCCCAAAGTCACCAAGATTTCCTCCTATATTTTCTTTCAAAAGTTTTATAGTTTAGCTCTTATGTTTAGGTCTTTAATCCATTCTGAGTTAATATTTATATATGGTATGAGGTAGGGGTCCAACTTCACCCTTTTGCATGTGGATATTCAGTTGTCCCACTACCATTTGTTGATGAGACTACTCTTTCCCCATTGAATAATCTTGGCACCCTTGTTGAAAATCAATTGATCTTAGGGGAACCTGGGTGGCTCAGTTTGTTAAGCATCTGACTCTTGATTTCGACTCAGGTCATGAGATTCAGCCCCCAGTGTGGAGCCTGCTTAAGATACTCTCTCCAGGGCACCCGGGTGGTGCAGTCAGTTAAGTGTCCAACTCTTTGTTTCAGCTCAGGTCCTGATCTCAGGGTCATAAGACTGAGCCCTGCATTAGGCTCTGTGCTAAGCACAGAGTCTGCTCAAGTTTCTCTCTCTCTCTCTCTCTCTCTCTCTCTCCCTCTGCCTCTGCCCCTCCTTACCTTGCTCTCTCTCTCTCTCTCCCAAAAATATAAAAATAAATAAAAAAGAAAATCAATTGATGATAGACGTATGGGTTAATTTCTTAACTCTCTATTTCATTCCATTGTTCTGTATGTCTACCCTTGGGCCAGTACCACACTGTTTCCATTGCTACAGCTTTGTAGTAAATTTTGATATTGGAAAGTGTTAGTATTCCAACTTCATTCTTTCTCAGTATTGTTTTGACTGTTCAGGGCCCCTAGTGATTATGTATGGATTTGAGAATGGGCTTTGCCATTTCTGCAAAAGAAAAAAAAAAAGACTGCTGGAATTTTGATAAGGATTGCATTGAATTTGTAGATCAGTTGGGGAGTGTTGCCCTCTTAACAATATGAAATCTTTTGCTTCCATGAATGTGGAATGCCTTTCACTTATTTAGGTCTTCTTTAATTTGTACAGTGCTTTGTACTTTTCAGAGTACAAGTACTATACCTTTTTTGTTAAATTTATTCCTTAGTAATTTATTCTTTTTCATGATATTGTAAATGGAAGTTTTCTTAATTTTATTTTCCAATTGTTACTGTAACTTTTTTACATTTCTTTTTAATTTTAATTCCGGTATAGTTAACATATGCGTAGTATTAGTTTCAGGTGTACAACATAGTGAGACAACACTTCCGTACATCGCCCTGTGCTCATCACAGCAAGTGCCCTCCTTAACCTCCATCACCTATTTCAGTCATCTCTCCACCCCCCTCCCCTCTGGTGACCATTATGGTTATTCTCCAGAGTTAAGGGTCTATCTCTTGATTTGTTTCTCTCTCTCTTTTTCTTTGCTCATTTGTTTTGTTTCGTAAGTTCCACACATGAATGAAATCATGCGGTATTTGTCTTTCCCTGCCTGACTTACTTTGCTTAACATAATACTCTCTAGCTCCATCCATGTTGTTGCAAATGGCAAGATTTTATTATTTTTTATGGCTGAGTAATATTCCATCAGATAGATAGATACACAGATATACATACCCACCTCTTCTTTATCCATTCATCAGTCCACAGACACTTGGGCTGCTTCTATATCTTGGCTATTGTAAATAATGCTGCAATAAACATAGGGGTGCACATATCCCTTTGGATTCATGATTTTTTTTTAATTTTTGGGCTAAATACCCAGTAGTAGTGGGATTACTGGATCATAGGGTAATTTTATTTTTAACTTTTAGAGGACCCTTCATACTGTTTTCCACAGTGGTTGCACCAGTTTGCATTCCCACCAACAGTGCAAGAGGGTTCCTTTTTCTCCACATCCTCGCCAACACTGGTTTTTGTTACTGTAACATTTTGAATAAGAGGTGTAAAAAATCACCACAGTCAACCTCTAAGTTTAAAGTCAAAGGTTGGGAATGTTTTTAGGTTGCTGTTTTCAAGGGTCCCCATGTTTTGCAATGGTCTATGCAGTAATAAAACTGAAAAAATTATCTTATTAGTATGTTTTGGTAATATGGAAACAATTGACTTCACTAATGGACTTAATATTATCATAAAAATTCCAAGCCAACCCCATTCTATCTGAGAAAGGTTAATGTGAAACTGTTTACTTTGGTTCTTCTGGAAAGTTGTACGGCAATTGTAATAGTTAAAGTATTCAGTATGCTTCCTGGATGAGTGGGTATTTCGATATCATTCTTCTAGAGGGCATGGAAAATTCCTGGGTGCTGATATCAATCTCTTCCTTTTTTTTTAAATATTTTTTTAATTTATTTGACAAAGAGAGAGACAGAATGAGAGGGAACACAAGCAAGAGGAATGTGAGAGGGAGAAGCAGGCTTCCTGCTGAGCACAGAGCCCCATGCGGGACTCAATCCCGGGACCCCCAGGATCATGCCCTGAACCAGAGGCAGACGCTTAACAACTGAGCCGTGCAGGCACCCCAATCTCCTCCTTTTTTTAATGAACTTAGAGTCTGAGCACCTGGGTGGCTCAGTCAGTTAAGTGTCTGCCATCAGGTCAAGTCATGATCCCAGAGTCCTGGGATTGAGTCCAGTATTGGGCTCCCTGCTCAGCCGAGAGCCTCTTGTCCCTCTCCCTCTGTCCCTTTTCTCCCTTGTGCTCTTTGTCTCTCTCTCTCAAATAAATAAAATCTTTTTTTAAAAAATGAACCGAGAGTCTCTTCCAGTATTGGTTAAAATTTTCTCAAAGACCAAGATGAGAACTCTGCTGTTAAAGTTTTGGATGAATTTTGGGTTTTGCACGAAACATAAATTCATACCAACCCTTCACCTAGAGAGGCTGGTCTCTCCATTTCTTCCTCATCTTGGCTTTAAGACATCCCAACGAGCAAACGCCTTCTCTTTTTAGATTGCTGGCTCCCCTCACTCTATGCTTAATTAAATAGCAAACAACTTTATCAAAACATCTAGTATATTGGTCAGAACTGAAGTATACAGTGAATATTAACTTATTTGACTTGAAACAATGTCTTCTTTCAATCTTACACCAAAAAAAAGGTTTCCTCTGCTAATCAGAGTTTTAAAATGTTTACCCAGATTATGTGTCGACTTTAGAAAAGAAATTTCATGGACTAGAGGCATTTGAGAAGTTGGAAGGGACTTTAGACAGCCAGGGCAGGAGACCGTCAGCCAAGTTCAGCCTGTAGACATGTTTTATTTGGCCCCCGTGGTATTTTAAAACTATTTAGATTAGTTGCCAACATTGAAAGATCAAGCAGTTTCACATAAAAACCTGGATTTCTGGCCTCTCTTGGAAAAAAAGGGATAAATCTGTCCGTGTTAGGCCCACACGGCCCTATGGTACCTCTGGGCACATGCGTGCCCCAGGTTGTCAAAGTCCTCCCTGCAGGAGCCCCCTGCCCCCCGCCCCTCCTCCCCAGGGCCTCTGAGCCCGAGACTCCGGAGCACATTCAGTCCTCGCCTGAGATGCGGAGAAAACATCACTGCTCAAAATTCGGCAACAACTGACTAGTTATCAATTTCTCAACTTGTTTTGACTCATGCACCAAAAGTATTATTTATCAAACAGGGTGAATTGTTCTAAAATGTCAGAAGCTTTTCTTGTGTGATGGCACCCTCACGGTGGCCTTGGGCTTTCTAAATACCATTAACCCACATAGGAGCCATAGGAACCAGAGCGAAAGAAGGATCAGTCACATCTAAAACCAGGAAAATGGGCTCTGAATCATCATTTTTTATTTTTTTTTATTTTTTAAGGATTTATTTATTTATTTTGAGAGAGGAGAACAAGCAGGGAGGGGCAGAGGGAGGGGGTGAGAGAGAATCTCAAGCAGGCTCCACACCTAGCCCCGAGCTCGACTCGGGGCTCCATCTCATGATCCTGAGGTCGTGACCCGGGCCGAAACCGAGAGTCAGACATTCAACCGACTGCACCATCCAGGCGTCCCTGAATCATCGTTTTTTTACAACCTATGTCCCAGTAGAGGGGCGTCTGGGTGGCTCAGTCAGTTAAGCAACCAACCCTCAGTTTCAGCTCAGGTCATGATCTCAGGGTCCTGGGATCCAGCCCTGCATCAGGCTCGGTGCTCAGTGGGGAGTCTCCCTGAGGATTCTCTCTTCCCCTCTCCCTCTACCCCTTCCCCAGCTTGCACGTGCTCTCTATCTCCAATAAATAAATAAACCTTTTTTAAAAAACCTATCTCCCAGTTGAACTCTGACCTCCTCTTTAAAATTTTCTTCATTTTTCTCCTTTTCTTTGGAATCCCTGTGATTTACTTATATCTCTGGGTAACAAGTAAGTTAGCACTTAATCATTTGTTCATTCAATCAATATTTATTTAAGCACTTGCTAGATGCCAGGTGCTGTTCTAGGCACTTGGATAGCACAGAGAACAAGAGACAGAAATGCCCCGTGCAGTTTACATTCTCGTGGGAGAAAGAAACAATAAGCAAATGAGCAAAATTAGGTCCACTAGTTACAGGCACTATGAAGATACAAAAGGAAGATCTGTGACAGTGACCTGGGGCTGGGTACTACTGAGATAGGGTGCTTAGAGAAGACTTGATGGCAAGCAACCAGCCATATGAGGTTAGAGAGGAAGATTGTTCTGGGCAGAGAGAAAAGCAAGTGCAAAGGCCCTGAGGTAGAAATAAGCTTGGTGTGTTCCACAAAGGAAAAGCCAGTATAGCTGGACCACAGGGAGAGGGGGAGGCTGGTAGGAACTGTGATGGGGAAGGAAGGTGGGGGTCAGACATGTAAGGCCTTGTAGGTCATGGCAAGAGGTTCAGATTTTATCCTACTTTAGAAGCCATTGGAGGGCTTTCCATTACATCGGCCATACCTTAAATTTTTTCTGAGTCTTCTGTAACAGATATAGTAGTGAATGAAGTGAGTGAATAAATACTTACTGATTCATCAACTAATTAATTAAAATAATATTATAATAAAATAACATTGTATGGTGACTACATTTATCATGGTGAGCATTGAGTAAGGCGTAGAATTGTCGTATCACTATGTTGTACACCAGAAACACTGTATGTCAACTATTCTTCAATAATAAATAAAATAAACAAATGCAACTTAAAATGAACAACAACAAAAAAAACTAAAATGGTTTCACCCAGAGCTCCTGGCTGCCCTTGTAGAGTTCTGAACTTCCCCATTCACTGATTTATTGAAAGTGACAGCGAGAAAGAAATCATGCCAATTTTTGATCAAACATTCCCCCAAACGATGACCTAAGTCAATGATAAATCATGGTCCAACACCGCTAAAAAACATTATATGAGGGGCACCTGGGTGGCTCAGCTGGTGGAGCAGCCAATTCTCCCTTTCGGCTCAGGTTGTGACCTCAGGGTGGTAAGATCGAGCCCCGAGTCGGTCTCTGCGCTCAGCAGGGAGTCTGCTTGACCCTCTTCCTGCTCCCGTTTGTTCTCTCCCTCTCTCTCTCTCTCTCTCTTTCTCAAATAAATAAATATATAAAATCTTTTTTTAAAAAACATTATATGTGATGGTGAGGAACACGTAAATGAAAAGAAGCCTGTCTGTGCCAGCTTAGTGGGGTCAGAGTGCCCAGGGCTTGAATACTCACAACCCCTCTTAACAACTGTGTGACCCTTGGCAAGTTGCTTAACTTCTCTGGGCCTTCAGTTTCATCATCTAAGAAACAGGCTAATACAGCACCTCCTTAATACGGTTACTGCAAAGTTTTAACAAGATCATATATGTAAAGTTCTTAGAACATTGCCAGGCACGGAGTCGTCAACAAACATGAACTAGTTTTCTTTCTTTATTCCTGCCTTGCTTACAAAACAAACAAACAAATGTAGAAATAAGACAGCTTACATCTGTACTGAATTCATAGCCATTCATGACATGCTGTCTGAGCTGAGATATGGGGGGTAAGGGACTCCGAAAAGAAAAAGTGACTCCAACTAACAGTATCTTCAGTCACTGTCTCCCCCCCCACCCCCCGCCCCGACTTTGTGGCTGTCCTCAATTACACCGACATGATTTAAGCCCAGTGCAAGCAACCCTCCCAAGCTCCGGTGGGTCTGGTGTCCCTCGGCCCTCAGAATTCTAAAATGGGAACGTTAGCCTCCGATGTGTGGGAGACTACACTCTGGGGGGAAGAAAAAGGTTTTGCAGTTATCAGTGGCTTTCAGTTCTGAGGTAGCAGAACAACGGTTGACTAGGACATTTACCTTTTCCCAAGATGCGCCTGTTGTTGCTGTGAATTGCTTTTTCTATGATACCAGCTGTGCGTCCACAGCGAACAACTGAAATATTAATGGCTGAAGAGTAATGTTTAATTAACTTGCTTTTATCAGACACCACGTCCAGTCCACTGCTATATTTAGCGGCTGAACTAATACAGAGAGTTGCTGCAGAATTAGTCAGCACATCGTCCTGGTAAATATCAAAGAGCAGAGGAGGCCCTTTGTCTCAGCCTTGAACCAGGGACTGAAAATGCATCCAATTTTAGCCTTTCCAGAGGAGGATAAGAAGACGTAAAACACAATAATCAGGGAAAATGTCACGCATGGCTTAAACACACATCCGTCAGGGGAGAAATGCTAGGAGGCTGGCCACATAAGTAAGAGGTCTGCCCGGAAGCCAGAATTCCCCACCACAAGCGGGTTCCTTAAGATAATTTACCATTAAAAAAAAAAAAAGCCAAGACTCCGTCTACATAAGAGGTCTTAGAGGGTAATACGGAGTACTGAGTAGGTGGCAGGCTGTTATTTATTTATTTGTTTATTTATTTATTTATTTATTTATTTACTTATTTACTTACTTACTTATTTTTACCAGAAGCAGATTCCTGTGGTCTGCTTTACCGTGTGAGGGCTCCTGGGCTCCCAATGGAAGGAATAAAGGGAAAGCTTTTCTTCTTAGGGTGAGTTTTTATTTTCTATAGGAAAGCTTCTTTTATTTTGAGAGTGTATATTCAGGTGGAGGTGAGTGAGGAACAAACGGGTGAGGTGAGCACTCCTTCAAGGGAATCCTAGGAATCCCAATGGATTTGAAAGGTCTTATTGGATTATGAAGGCTAAGTGCACATGTTTAATAAACAAAGTATAAAGCGAAAGAAACGTGAGTTTTGACTACCTCTGATCGTTTATTTTTTTAAAAAAAGATTTTATTTATTCACCTGACAGAGTGAGAGAGAGCACAAGCAGGGAGCAGCAGGCAGAGGGAGAGGGAGAAGGAAGCTCCCTGCTGAGCAGGGAGCCCAATGCGGAGCTCCATCCCAGGACCCTCGGCGGGGAGAGGAAGGCAGCCGCTCAACTAACTAAGCCACCCAGGCGCCCCCCTCTGATGGTTTCTTGAATTTGTTTTGGTGTCCCAAGACCCTAGCCTGGTGCGGGGCACATAGTACGTCTCAATAAACATTCACTGAACAAATGAATGTATGGTTTCACGTCAAGGTGGTGAAGCAAACACATGCAAAATTCTCCCTCACGCTATTTCAAACACGTAGGAATGATCCATAAGGTCTTTAAAGATATATTTAAAAAGACATAACAATCAAATGTGAGAGGAAAATTGGCATGGACCAAAACCGAGAAGCAAACTACAGTGGGAAGCCATGAGCTGTTGGGACCAGGGCTTCAAGTCCATGGGGTAAAGGAGCTAAACTTGCTCAATATGCGGTACAGGCTTGGAACCAGGATCCCAGTGTGAATCCAGGGCCTAGAGCCATGCTTTCTCCCTGAAAGCGATGGCCGAAAGAGCTCTGTCTACCCAGCAGGGTTGGACCAGGATCTCCCACCTGCTTTAGGCAACAGCTGAATCAGAAAACCCTCACCAACATGGCACCTGTGTCTGGATTTGTGCCACGTGGGTATGGGCGTTAGAACCGTTAACTCTTATGGAAGGACTCTGTGAGCTAAGCTGCTGCTAACTTGAGGGGCCAGACCTGAGGCAACTGAGAAACCCTCTTCCCAGTAATGGGCATGCAAGAAAATCCCCATAGACGATTAGCTTCAAAACCAAATCTGTGAAATCTGTGGGAAGCTGGGCACCATGACCAGTGATCAGCAGACCCAATATCTGAAAAATGGAGACAACAGAACAATCAAAAAAGGACTTTCAAGTAGCCTTGGATTATATCTTCATAGATTGTATTGTGTTTGCAAGATGCGAAATATTCTATACAGTATGCTACCTTTTGTGTAAAAAGGTATCTTTTTATGTATCTGCTAATATCTGAAAAATATATTTTGCAGGAAGGATAAACTAGAAATTAAGAAAATTCATTGCCTAGGGGCACCTGGCTGGCTCAGTAGTTAAGCATCTGCCTTCGGCTCAGGGTACGATCCCGGGGTCCTGGGATCAAGCCCTACATCGGGCTCCCTGCTCAGAAGGAAGCCTGCTTCTCCTTCTCCTACTCCCCCTGTTTGTGTTCCTTCTCTTGCTGTGTCTCTTTCTGTCAAACAAATAAACAAAATCTTTAACAAAAAAATTGAGTACCTAAAGGGAGTAGATGCAAATAGAATGCAAGAAAAGGCAATGGGACTCTTCTAGTATATTTTTGTATATTTCATCTGTTAGTTACATTTATATTTTATATATTTAAAAAATTGAATCAATGTGAGGGGAAAAAACCCCAAAATTCAATATAAACAAATAAATTAGCTTAACTGCACAACACATTGAAGATATACCTACACAGCAGAATAAAAACATTTAGTCCAATAACTTTTGATACAGCACTCTCACTTTACACCTTCAGTGGGATACATGATATAGATTTTTAAAATACCTGTAAAGAAACCTTGAAGATTTTTAGCAGGTTTATTATGGGTAATATATTGCTGCAACAATTCTGAAGCTATCTCCTGTGTATCATTAGATATAGCAAATAATTCAACACATTGCCAATGAGCATATACATTGGGAGTCAGGGTTCTCACCATGAGTAAAAGGAAATACAAACTATTTAATGGGGAAAGGAGAGGAAGAACAATGTGATGTTGAATTGAGCACAGCTATTAGTGTGAACTCATGATTTAAAAATATGTATCTGTCTACTGGAAGGGTCTAGAAGCAATGACATCCCAGTTGCAATGAGCACACAGAACCTAGATCTTGTATACTAAATACCACATGCCTCAAGTTGGGTTCTCTGGAAACAGTGTTGGGATGGAGTGTGAACTACAAGATATTTACTAGGGATCAACAAATGTATAAAGATAGAGGGGAAAGCAAGATTGAGAAGAGAAACAAGATTCAGGCTTGACAAAGCTTTGTTCAGCCCAGCAGGGAGTTCTGGAGCTGCATTTTGCCCTAACAGAGGGTCTTGCATCAAGTTGAAAAGCTGGGCCTTTATGCTGCTGTCTCACTCAGTCACTGGCTGCGGGTCGCCCCAAGAAGCGCATGAGCTTAGGCGAAGTGGTTCGGCATCTGACACAGGCCCTGGAGGAGCTGACAGCTGGAGGTGTCCCACTGACCGCACTCCCCACAGCTGGGCAGCGAGTCCTTTGGGCAGCAAGTCCTTTTCTTTCCTTTTTTTCCTTTTTTTAAGTAGGCTCCATGCCCAGCGTGGAGCCCAGCATGGGGCTTGAACTCACGACCATGAGATCAAGACCTGAGCCAAGATCAAGAGTCAGATGCTCAACCGATGGAGCCACCCGGGTGCCCCAATAAGTCCCTTCCTGAAGGGTGATCTGTACATCTCTATGTCCACCACACTATGCCCCACTAAAAGGTGCTAGATCTCCTTGGAGAACTGACTCATTCTATGTCCAGGGCAAGGAAAGAATGAAATGAGCTTGGAATATCTTATTACATCAGAAAGCAAGGAAATGCCCAAAAATGGATAGACTATGTAAAAGGGACACAGGAGCCAGCTAGAAGGGGCCCCCACTAGACACATTTGGGATAATTTGAGCATCAAAATGAATAAGGACAGGAATGGATTGTAACACACTGAATAATAATAAATAAAAAACCCATGAGTCCATACAGATACTGAAAAAAAGTTCAAAAAAAGTGGAAGAAAGGAGAGAGAGCTCTTATCGATATAATTCCAGCTAAGAAATGTGGAGGAGATGATAGAAATAGCAAATCATCATTTTATAACTGCCAAAGTAATAATTGACTCAAGCGAAATTCATCAGTGGGTGCTAAAACCATGAAGTGAAAGCAGGTTGAAGAATAGGGTCTTCGCACAGTCTCAAAATATCGCTTCACAGATCCCTTACTAAGTACAAGGAGGAAAGGACCCCTTTCAATGGAGAAGTCTGCTGGAAACCACTTGAAGCCAAGTGATCAAACCTCACATTATAATAATGGGATAAGCTGACATCATGTGTCTTCTGATATGATGCACGGAGAAGAACACATATGGGGGCGCCTGGGTGGCTCAGTCGTTAAGCATCTGCTTTCGGCCTCTGGTCATGATCCCAAGGTCCTGGGATCGAGCCCTATATGGGGCTTCCTGCTCCGCAGGAAGCCTGCTTCTCCCTCTCTCACTCCCCCTGCTTGTGTTCTCTCTCTCACTGTGTCTTTCTCTGTCAAATAAATAAATAAAATCTTAAAAAAAAAAAAAAAAGAACACATATGTTGTATACTTGCCAATATGTAAATAGTCAGACAAATCCAAACTGAGGGACTTTCTAGAAGGTAACTGATCTGGACTCTTCAAAATGTCAATATCAAAAAAAAGGCTGGGAAGTTATTCTAGATCAAAGTAGATGAAAGAGCTACAACATGCAATGATTAATTCTCAATTGGATTCTGATTTAGAAACAGCTCTAGGGGCACCCCACTGGCTCAGTAGAGCCTGGACTCTTGATCTTGGGTTGTTAAGTTTGAGCCCTACATTGGGGGTAGAGATTATTTAAAAATAAAATCTTAAAAAAAGTCTTTAAAGAAATGAATAAATACAAGCAGCTCTAAAGGATATTACTGGGACAACTTAGGGAAATTTGATTGTGGATGAAAATTCAATGATATTATTATATCAATATTAAATTTCCCAAGTGTGATCATTGTACACTGGTTATGTGAGCATATGCCCTAGTTTATAGGAAATGCATGTTTGAAGTATTTCAAACATCATCATATCATCTGCAACTATAACTATCAAATGGTTCAGACAGATAGATAGGAAGGTATAGACATAGACATCCATACACAGGTAAAGCAAATGTGAAAAAATATTAACAATAGATGAATCTAGGTGAGGGGTATATGGGTTTTCATGATACTGTTTTTGCAATTTTTCTAGAGGTTTGAAATATTTCAAAATAAAAAGTTGAGAAAAGCAAAAATATAAACCAAAAACAAACACAATTTCCAAAGATAAAAAAAGGAAAATTAGCACATAAAATTTTAAGAGATTATGAGGTAGGAACATACAATAAGAAATGAATTGAAAAAAAAAAGAAGAATCTAATCAGGTAAAGAACAGAAAAACCAGACAACCAAACAAAAAGTCATTTCTTTGAAACAAAAATATCAATAAAATTCACAAGTCTTTTGTGATACTGACCAAGGGAAAAAGGGAGAAGACTCAGATTACCAAAATCAGAAGTGAAAGAAGGTACACTACTACTAATTTTATAGAAATTACAAGGATTGAGGGCGCCTGGGTGGCTCAGCCGTTAAGCGTCTGCCTTCAGCTCAGGTCATGATCCCACGGTCCTGGGATCGAGCCCCACATCGGGCTCTCTGCTCAGCAGGGAGCATGCTTCTCCCGCTACCATTCCCTCTGCTTGTGTTCCCTCTCTCGCTGTGTTTCTCTCTGTGAAATAAATAAAATCTTTAAAAAAAAAAAGGAATTATAAGTGGATTCCTAGAAAGACACGAACTACTGAAACTAACTCAAGAAAAAGAATAAGAAATCTGAATAGAGCTATAATAAGTAACGAGATTGATTTAGTAATTTTTAAATTCCACACAAAGAAAAACTCAGGACCAGCTGGCTTCACTGGTGAATTTCATCAAACACTTAAAGAAGAATTAATATCAATTCTTCACAAGCGCTTCCAAAAAACAGAAGAGGAGGAAACTCTCCCTAACTCATTCAATCAGGCCAGTATACTGATACTGATACCAAAGCCAAACAAAGACAGGGCAAGAAAACTATAATCAATATCTCCTATGAATGTAGATGCAAAAATTCTCAACATAATACAAGCAAACTGAATCTGGCAATATATACACATATAAGAAATATTATCCATCTGGCCAAGTGGGATTTATTCCAAGAATGCAAGGATAATTTAACATCGGACAAACAATATCCTATAATATATCAATAGGATTGATGTAGAATATCTATAACAATAGAATAAGGGACACATGATCATCTCAACACACCCAGAAAAAGCATTTGACAAAATCCAACATCTCTGCATGATGAAAACACTGAACAAACTAGTAACAGAAAGGACCTTCTGCTACAAAAATCTACAGCTGACATTATAGTGAATGATGAAAACCTGGAAGTTTTCCCTCCAAGCTCAGATATAGGACAAGTATGTCCGTTCTTACCACTTTGACTCAACATTGTTCTAGAAGTTCTAGCCAGTGTTATCGGGCAAGAAAAACAAACAAAAGGCATCCAGATGGATGGAAAGAAAGAAGTAAAACTATCTCCACTTGCAGATGACATGATTTTTTATATGAAATACCCTACAGAACCCACAAATAAACCTATCAGAACTAATAAACAAGGGCAACAAAACTGCGGGGTACAAGATCAATATGTAAAAATCAATTATAACTCTACACACTAACAATGAACAATCCACTGGTGAAATTAAGAAAATAATTCCATTTATGACAGAGTAAAAAAAAAAAACAAACACTCAGGAATTAATTTAACCCAAAAAAAGTATAAAACCTACACTCTGGAAACCATAAAACATTGTTTAAAGAAGGCCTAAAGGGGCGCCTGGGTGGCGCAGTCGTTAAGCGTCTGCCTTCGGCCCAGGTCAGATCCCAGGGGCCTGGGATCGAGCCCCGCATCGGGCTCTCTGCTCTGCAGGAGGCCTGCTTCTCCCGCTACCAGTCCCTCTGCTTGTGTTCCCTCTCTCGCTGTGTTTCTCTCTGTCAAATAAAAAAAAAAAAAAAAAAAAAATCTTTAAAGAAGGCCTAAAGAAACTGAAAGACATCCCATGTTTATGCATTAGAAAACTTAATTTGTGAAGATGACAATACTCCCCAAATTGATCTACAAATTTAACGCAATCCCTATCCAAATCCCAGCTGGCTTTTTTGCAAAAATTGACAAACATCATTAGTCTTCAGTGGGAAATGCAAAACCTACAATGAAATACCACTTCACACATACCAGCACAGCTATACTAAAAAAGACAGACAAGTGTTGATGAGAATATGGAGAAATCCGAACCCTTATACATTTCCATCGGGAGTGTAAAATAGTGCAGCCACTTTGGGAAAATGTTTGGCAGTTCCCCCAAAGCTTAAAGATATAGTTACCATTTGACCCAGCAACTCCACTCCTAGGTATGTACTTGTTAACCTTAAAAATAAAACTGCCAGTTATTTTACTAGCAAACACGGGTTTCTTCAGGAATAGCACAGAGTTGTAATCTAGGACAAGCAAGTTAAGACAAAAGCCCAGGCAAGACCAGAGAACAGAAGAGAGGAAGGCTCTTTAATAGAGGAAAGGGGGCAATTGGGAGGGCTCTTGTAAACAAGAAGTCCATTGGAGTAAACTGGGAGCTCTAAGTATAGTGGCTTCTCGTTGGTTGAGTTGTGACAGTCTCTCATTGGCTGGGCAGTTGCCAGGGTGAGAAGGAAGCCTTCCTTCCTCACGCAGGTAGTAAAGGGGTAGTAAAGTCCTACCCTTATGCAAGGTTTCTCTCTTCCTCTTGGGTCTATAAGTGACAGCGACAAATGACTCCATTCTAAAGGAGGTTTCCCTTATTAATTTTCACATATCCAAGAGAGCTGAAACATATGTCCGTACAACAACTTATACACAAATATTCATAAAGCATTCTGCATAGCCAAAAGGAGGAAACAACTCAAGTGCCCTTCAACTGATGAATGGATAAACAAAATGGAATGGACGAACAAAATATCCATAGGATGGCCTATTACTCAGCAATAAAAAGGATGAACCTTGAAAAGATTAAGCTAAGAGAAAGAAGCCAGACACAAAAGGACACATACTGTATAGTCTCATTTATATGAAACATCCAGAATAGACAAATACATGGGGAAAGGAAGTAAATAAGTGGTTGCCGGAGCTGGGGTTGGAGGACAGGAAATGATGGAGTGACTGACTGCTAGCGGGGTTTCGTTTTGGGCGATAAATGTCCTGGAATTAGATGGTGGTGATGGTCGCGCGACTCAGTAAATATGCTGAAAGCCAATGAATTATACTTAAGGGTGGATTTTACAGTAGGTGAAATATATCTCAATATAAAAACAAACAGGTGTTAACTAAGGCTACAATGGCAATCATGTTGCAATATGTAAGTGTATCAAATCAGCATGCTGAACAAAAACATAACAAAAAAATGGAACTAAAGTCACAAACAACAAAAACACCAGAGTTGGGGGTGGAGTGGGAGAAGGATAGAGACACACAGTACATTGGACCAAATGATATAAATAGTTATTTATAACTTCTAAAAATGATGATGGCAGGGAAGAAGGAGAGGAATATATAAAGCCACGATAATCAGTTAAATAGATAAAAATAAGTTGCAGAATGATATATACTAATGGTACCACTAAAGTACATTAAACATAAAATCATAGAACAAAACCAACTCATAATAGTGGTTGATGCAAGTGAGAGAAGGGGGTAGGACTGACGTCAGTGGCCAATATTAAATATTTATCTATAATATTTAATTCCTTTGTTTCTCAAAAGAGAGACTTAAAGTAAATATAAACTGTTATCGGCTGTTAATTCTGAGTAATGGAAGCCTGAGTGTGTGTTCTATTATTATTCTTTGTGTTTTTCTTTTTAAAAATGTCTAAAAGTTGAAAATAATGCACAGGGAAATGTCCTGAATTGGATTTTCAGCCCACTTTTATTGATTTCATGTGTCATCTTGGCCACATAACATTTTTAAACATGCTTTTTAGGCTGTAAAAAAAAACGATTATCAACGGTACTTGTGTAAAAATGGGCAAGTCAGGGTGGAAAGGCGGGGAAGGAAGCTAATATTTGCTGAGTATCTACTCTACTGCTGACATTGTGCTAAGTGCTTTACATGCGGTGTGTAATTTAATTCCATCCTCATATTAATCCTGTGAGTCAGGTAACCCCAGTCCCAAATTGCAGCTGTGGAAACTGGGTTGAGGTAAATTAAGTCAAACTAGGTTGAGAATATCAATGGGCATATGTGAAGAATTGCCAGGAGTCCCTGGGCACATTCAGTTGTAAAGAAATCAATTTCTGGACTGAAATTGATCTCCTGAGAACACTGAGCCTCTGCCAGGTGGATTCTCTTTCTCACCTCCTCTGGCTCACTGCTCAACGGCCTTTCTCCCATTTTACAAAAGAAAGACAATCCTGGCCCCCCTCTCCCCACCCCTCCGTCACTAATCTGACTTTGGTCCATAGCCTGGGGGTGGGGTGGGGGCAGAAACCTCCCGGTACCAAACAAAGGAACCGGCCAAAATCAGGCTGTTGCTGTGGAAAAATGAATGACCCTAATCACCGCCTAACAAGCCCTTTTGCAACACAGGTGGTTTCTAATTCTTTGCTTTCAACGAAACTGCTGAAAGCGCTAATGGAATTGTCATCTAATAAATCATTAAAATTAATTTTTGATGATGGATCTCGATGGGATTTTTGGTACATAACTCAGAAGAAATACAAATAACTGTGTGATCATGCTGTGAGAAAAAAATTCATTTCATTCTAACTATTTCTGTGAACAAAGCTTCTTAGTATTTACATTTTTACAAAAGTGAAAAAAGGATCAACATAAAATCAATACTGAATTCTGTCTCATTTTAGCAAGAAGGAATATTTATCCACAAATGCATGAACTAATTGAAAAAACACCTCATCCATCCCTAAACATACATTTTCAAAACATTCCTTATACTGTATATTTAAATTATTTTTCAAACTTCCTAAAATATTGTTCTTTTTTATTTTTTTATTTTTATTTTCTTAAATATTTTTATTTATTTGACAGAGAGAGAGAAATCACAAGTAGGCAGAGAGACAGGCAGGGGGTGGGGGGGGGAGCAGGATCCCTGCTGAGCAGAGAGCCCATTGCGCTTGATCCCAGGACCCTGAGATCATGACCTGAGCCAAAGGCAGAGGCTTTAACCCACTCAGGCACCCCGTGTTCTTTATTTTTTTTTTTTTAATATTTGTTCTTTCAATCAGTTGTGTACTAAGACTAACTCTATCCCGAAAACTTTTTTTTTAACACATAGAGCTTTATGGTGATAAGACATTTTAAAAATCAATTTTAACTGCCCTGGCTTTATTGGTGGGAATGTAAATTGGTGCAGCCATTACAGAAAACAGTACAGAGGTTCTTCAAAAAAATTAATACTATATTAACAGAACTAATATATGGTTCAGTAATTCCACTCCTGGGTATTTAACTGAAAACACTAACTTGAATAGGTATCTGTACCCCCATGTTCATTGCAACATTTACAATAGTCAAGATATGGAAACAACGTAAGTGTCCATCAGCAAAGGAATGGATAAAGAAATTGTGGTATCAAATGAAATAATATGGAATAAAATGAAATATTACTCGGCCATAAAAAAAAAAAGGATGAAATATTGTCACAAAAAACATTTGTGACAACCTAGATGGACCTTGAGGGCGTTATGCTAAGTGAAATAAGACAGAGAAGGGCAGAAAGAATCTAAACAAACAAAAAGCACCCCAAGCCCATATAAACAGAGAACTGATGGATTGGTGATTGCCAGGCGGGGGGTGGGGGGTGGGGAGTTGGGGGTGGGGTGGTAGTGGTGGAGATTTTAATTTATGTTCGTATTTTTGTTGCAGAGAAGTAGAGTGATCAAAAATAGACATAAGC
>CM053612.1:13204565-13239939 GCA_028646535.1 Procyon lotor | reverse complement strand
GTGCTATGAAATCCATCCACAGGCTTCCCTCCCTTTCCTCCCCTACCCTGCTTCCTTTCTCCCTGTAGCTCCCTCTCTCTGCATCTCCTTTGTGTATGTGTCTCTCTCACTCTTGGGGTCACTCTCTTTTCAGTCCAGCAGACTCACCCCACTTGCCTTTTTCTGGGCTCTTGCTGTAGCCACATCGTCCCGTTGGTTTGCCGCTGTGTCTTCCGTGACCCCACCGACGGTGTTAGGGTTACCCCAGCCCGGGTGAGGCAGGGAAGCCACCCTCCAGAGCAGACGTGGGATAAAGAGAGCTGCTGTCACTGAGTAGAGAGACGTCACCAGTGGACTAGAATTAAGCGCACACTCCATATAGAGATCCCACGGGCTGCATAGACATGGAAATCCGTGAACACCAAATCCTCCCTCGTCTAGGGCCCCGGGCCCCAGCAAAGCCACAGCTCTGTGAGATAATATGGATCAGATACTCATTGCCAAGGGCTTACCATTTGAACAAATGAGAAAATTGTACCTTTGCCTAGGGGTGTGTTCTTAAGTAGTTTTTGCTCCTGTTCCTCATTATTGCCTACTAATCAGTGTGCGTTATCGGGGCACAATCAGCGCTTCCCGGAGTCCTGGAGTACACTTGTGGAGGTGGGTTTTCCTCTGTATTTAAGTCAGTGAGATTTGCTTGGGCTTCATTTTTGAGCAGCCGTAGATATAAAACGCACAGAAGATGCATGTGTACTGGTTTTTAAATGTGGCGAAACCTAGAAAAAGAACAATCAGAATAAGTCTTCGCTGTCAGCACTTCAGTGCTTATAGAATTATTTTCTTGACCCACGTAAAAACTCTCTGGGTCTTACATATATTCCAAGCCAAGAAATGTTCCGTACGCACTGTAATCACAAGAATTTGTAAGAGCCGCGAGGGTTTACATTTACTTTTCAACATGAAGAAAATGATAGTTAAGAGTACGAGGTTTTATCGGCAAGGTGATCTTGATGAAGCTGGGACAAAACGAAATTTCTGTATTTGATTAATTAAGACTCGTTATTCACTGTCAGTTTTAGGGTGTGGATAAGACAGCTTGAACTCGTGTCACACTGGAAACGCATGGCTTACTAGGAAGACATGGAGGCTTGGTTTCGCACATCATTCTTGTTTGTGAAGCTGGTGGCTAGCGTCTGCCCAGGCCTGATCCATCATCTGCACTGCATGTGGCCATGTGGAGAACAGTAACCGGTGCCCCCCCACCCCAGGTTTCTGAGAAGCACAGGAGCCTTAAAGTCCAGACATTTCTGCATCACTAAGCCATGTAGCAGATTTAGAGATTTGAATTAACACGATTTTGTTTTCCAGCAGCTTCTAAGAAACAACCTGTAAATAACTGTAGTTGCAAATACCTAAAATGATCAGTTCCTCAGCCAGGAAGCGAACACTAAGTTCCTTGTCAATGATTCCGCATCTCTAGATGCGAGGATCAGTTCAAATTTTCAAATCCTAGGCCCTTCCCTTCTAGGCTACAAGAACGCCTTGCATCTTTTAAGGAAGGGCCTGGGAAGGGATTTTGCAGTGTAGTAAGCATACCTATCCCCACGAAGGACGGGAGCCAAGCAGCCACATACCTAACAGGCGAGTATTTATGCTTGCGTCTACAGATAAAGCAGGGCGCCTTTGCTAGAGCCCCCCCCTTTTTTATAAAGATTTCATTTATTTATTTGACAGAGAGACCACAAGTAGGCAGAGAGGCAGGCAGAGAGAGAGGGGGAAGCAGGCTCCCTGCCGAGCGGGGAGCCCAATGGGGGGCTCGATCCCAAGGACCCTGAGATCATGATCTGAGCCAAAGGCAGAGACTTTAACTCACTGAGCCCCCCCAGGCGCCCTAGAGCCCCTTTTTAAATATCAAATGTTTTCCCGACTTTATTAAGGAATGATCAACAAGTTGAGTATGCTTAAAGGGTACCTACCACATGGTCATGTGATGTACATGTACACTGTGCAAGGGTCGAGATGATTTAAAATCCACTTCATTGGTTATCATTTACGGACCGTAAAGTGCATCCACTTAAGGCGTTCACTCCAATGAGCACCCGTGAAGCCAGTGCCACCAGCAGGTGGTAGGATCTTTTTCTCACCCTCCCCCCAAAACTTTCCTTGTGCTCCTTCGGCCTTACATTGTGCCCTCTGCCCCTATCCCGGGACAGCCGCTTATCTGCTTTTGTGCGAGAGCCACTTTGTGAGCCTAGATTCCAGCCCAGAGAGAAATGATTCTGATAAAAACAGAAGAGTGGCCCATGTTCTTCTGAAGTAGTTGCTGTGAGCTGTGTCACATCCCCCAAGAATGGGACAGAGAAAATAATTTGAATTTTGCTTCACGCTTATAAAGTAGAAATGAGAAAAATGGGTGTAAATATTTTGCCTTTCTGTTTATACTTCTAGCTAGTGTGTGTACATAATCAATAGACAGGAATAAACGAACCCTATCCCTTGCACCTTCCAAAAGGTTTCAGAAGGCATTTCCTGTGGGTGGAAAGAGTGCTTTTAATATGTTAAATGTTGCCTTCCCGTTGACATATTGAGATGGAAGAAGAATTAGACAATTTCGGGACCAGAAGACCGAGACGCACTTTGTCCCTTCCTCCTTTATCCCTTCAAAAACCGTCCACCCCATTGCCGTCTGCGTGTAGCTGGCGGTCTGTTTCACTGCCCTCACGCGGTCCAGCTAGTGTCCCATCTGTCGCTCCCTGTGCCACCGAGTCTGCCCCGCCCCATCTTCCTCTCCCTGGTTTCTTCTTCCTCGGCTTTTCCGACTCCTGATGCTACTGCTCGTCCACTGCTCCGCTTTCTCCTGACAAACCTGTTTTTGTAAACCTCTCCAGCCCACGCTGTCAACAGATGGACTAATTTCAGCATGTCAGCTATCATTTCGGAGGCTGTTTTTCTTACTTTTCATTTTGTTTCCAGTCATTTCTCCAGACTCCTTTCAAGTTTGGGGCCACGCTGGAGGTTTGAGAGTGGGGAACCAGAGTTAGTGTGTTTGTGGGCTGTGGGGAGGAGGACAGGCTTTGAAACCATGAACCATTAGAAAGAAGCAAATGATTTGCATTCTAATCCTAGGAAACTTCCTTTTACAGAGCTAAAGTGATTACAGTTGTCCCGAGGTAAGGTAGGTGATTCATCGCGCCTCTGCATGTACTGTAAAGGGGAGCAAAAGCCTTCCACATTTGTCAAAATCCGCAGGATGCACGACACCCATGTATACTATGGACTTGAAGGAAGAATAACGTTTGAATATTGGCTCATCAGTTGGTACAGATGTGCTATGGGAATAAAGGATATTAACCGAGGAAATCAGAAGGGAG
This sequence comes from Procyon lotor, assembly GCA_028646535.1. Classification (NCBI taxonomy): domain Eukaryota; kingdom Metazoa; phylum Chordata; class Mammalia; order Carnivora; family Procyonidae; genus Procyon; species Procyon lotor. The sequence goes on along the minus strand of CM053612.1, from coordinate 13,236,589 downwards.
GTGTTGAGGTAAAGGCGAACTGTACTTTCTGCTCAGTTTCTCTGCAAACCTAAAACTGCCCCCAAAGTCTATTTAAAAACCCTTTAGGATTCAGAAATACCAAGACAATATACCATGAGCTGTGTGTGTGTGTGTGTGTGTGTGTGTGTCCGTGCTAGTAACGGAAGAGTCGGGCTTCTCCTGGGGGGCTGGGACTGGTACCCTGGGCCCCCTCCCCCGCCAAGCGGAAGGGGGAACTTCCAAGGGAGTGGGCCAGTCCTGCTGACCGCTGGCTGGGTGCACAGTAGTCTCTGGAGAGGTCTGTGGGAGCATTGGGCTGGGTCTTGCTTGCTTCATCACCACTGGGACATCATGCCATCTTTGTGGTGGCGTAGGGTCCCGGACATAACAAATCCCCTGCCCTACAAGCCCATGATTCCTTTTTTGACCCTTGTATTTCTGGTGTCACAAGCCACAGTGACAATTGGTGAGCTCACACCGACTCTGAGCCAATGTCCAGGTCCGAGTTTGACTGCTTTGGGCCGGAGGCTACTTCGTGGCATGAGGTAGGATACAGACCTAGCCTTGGAAGCTCCATGCCCTTACTCATTATGGCCAGCTCTCCAGGAAACCCAGGTGAGAAGATGAGGGGTTTTACGGTCTTGTTGTAATTGGTTTCTGGATATGGAACCCGTGTGATTACTATGAGCCAACTGCAAATATGTGTTGCTTTCTTGAGTTGGCTGTAAAAACAGAACTTTCTAGGGGTGCCTGGCCAGCTCAGTTGGTGGAACGTGCAACTCTTGCTCTCGGGGTCACGAGTTGGAGCCCCATGTTGGGGATAGAGTGTACTTAAAAACAAAAAAACCCACAGAACATTCTGTGGCAGGTGGTAGTAAGCAGAGGTCAGGGGACGGGTTCTGAGAGGGGCGTTGAGGCTGCGGGAGACTAGAAGAGAAACAACTGATAAGACATCCAGGATTAGAGTGTAAGTGAAGGCGATCGATCACCGAAGGAGTGGTTGCCTTGGGGATGTGCTCGGTCACAGAATGTGTCCGTTCACTGGATCTGTGATTAGACCCAGACTGAAAAACTCCAGAGTTGCCTGAAAAAAATACAAATAAAGGGGAGGGTTGCTTATAGAGCTCACCTATTTATTTTTTTTTAAGATTTTTTATTTATTTATTTGACAGAGAGAGAGATCACAAGTAGGCAGAGAGGGGGGAAGCAGGCTCCCCGCTGAGCAGAGAACCCGATGTGGGTCTCGATCCCAGGACCCTGAGATCAGGACCTGAGCCGAAGGCAGAGGCTTCAACCCACTGAGCCACCCAGGCGCCCCAGAGCTCACCTATTTAAAATGTGCTTTATGTATCAAGTAATTTTCCGTGTGTGGCTCTGTTTTGTATATTCATCATTACACCTGTTACTAGATAAACTTCTTTGTATTTTTTTCTTGGTGCCACCACGTGGTCTGCACCCGTACCCCCACCTCCGGTAGGCACAGAAGAAAGCTCTACCCTGAGTCACAATCTGTGTGGAGGCCAGGGGTGCCAGTTTAATTGCCAAGATCATAGGTCCCTCTCTACCGTGGGGACCATGTTCTTCAGCTGACTTGATGGTACAGAGATTCCTGGCCATCATCGACGTGGTAAAAGTAACCATCCGACCACATCGCAATGTATCTGCGTCGTAGGTAGAGACAGGCTTGGCGAGTTACAAGGCTTCCAATGGCATTGCTTCTCTTGCCCTCTGTTGCTTGCCCGAGTGCTTCTCCCAGCCCTTTGGCCCCTCATCTCCTCCTTCCCGTCTGTCTCCTCTTTACTCGTAATTCAGTTACTTGCGGGTTTTCTGTTAAGGAACAAGGAGGACCTCAGCACAAAAGAGCCTAAGCATTCGCACTCCTAGAGCAGTGCCCTGCCCTGGCAGCAGGGTCTGTATGGCAGCGCCAGGCTGTGACACGAAGGAACCCAGGGGTACTTTGTAAATGTTTTCTGACACGCAGCTCAAAAGTTGACTTGTGTCTCTTTATGAGCCATATGATCATTCTTCTTCATGTGCTTATTCTTGTCCCTCTAACGGATTCCAGCAGAGTGCACGCCGATGTGAAGGATTCACTCTGTGCCTGATTGATGGGAGCAGGGCTGCTTGGGTGCCCACGTGTGAGGAAACAGTTCATGGGGTGCCGGACCCAGCTTTCTAAAGTAGGAGCCAGGGAACGTCGTAGAGTGAAGTCCGCAAATGTCTGTGGAGCACTTACTCAAGGCACTTGGCTAAGCTTGCTAGGTGCTGTGGGGAGTTACTAGAAACAAAAGAGCTCTTCAAGCAAAAAAACTTCCATTCCGATTGCAGATGTTAGAGCCCCTGGAAGGGTGTGGCGGAGAGTATGGAACGGAGGGGGAGGGAGCCGGGAGTCTGGACTCTTAGCCCAAGTTTGCCAACTGTGTAAGAGGTTCCAGAAGATGGTACATTGTCTTTTGCCAAATGAAGTGCACCTACAATAGTTACTGTTGTATGTATATGGGACATATCTGCTATATCACTGTGCTAATTTTAACCACTGACCACTATTCCTCCAAGCGGGGTCCTTGGACCATCAGCATCCCCGGGGAGCTTGTTAGAAATGCAGATTCATTGGCCCACCCCAGACCTACTGAATCAGAAACACTGGGGATGGGGCCCAGCATTTTGTGTGTGAACAACTCCCACTCTCCCTGGAGACTCTGATGCCCACTACGCTTTCATGGGTACAGGCAGAAGGACGTCGGGGTAGTGCTTCTCAGATCTGGTTACACATTAGATTCATCTGAGGGAACTTGGCTGGGGGGGGGCAACCCAGACCTCCGTAGTGGTTCTGGCTCTGCAGGGGCAGCCAGAATTTGAGAATCCCTGGTTTAAGGGCGGGGGCATGATCCAAAACATCCGCTCCTCTCCAGCGGTGACAAACCTCTTAGCCGGAAGTCAGCCAGAGCCAGAGTTGAGAATAGGGGAAGGTGAAATGGGCCTGATGGGAAGGCCTTGAATTTCATGATTGAAATTTTGTCTTTAGATTACAATGGAGGAAGATTGAGGGGAAAGAGAGGGATGCATTCTAGGTGATGTATTTAAAAAATTATTCTGGCAGCTATATGAAGGGGGGGCATATCTGATGAAGTGGTCTAGGTGTGAAGTGACAATGGGCCATATCAGGGTCAAGGAATTGAGATTCTAAGGAAGAGAAGGTCTGGAGGCTCTTTTGCAGATCAAATAGACATGAGTGGGTGATGGTTTGTGGGAGCGAGAGCAGCATTTGAATGTCTTTGTCCAGTACTTCCCCTCAAACTTCTGAGACAGCCAGCGCTTTCTAGATGCTTCTGTCAGAGTTGTCACATTCTATGGGTCTGTGCTCATCCTTTGTTCCTCATTGCTTTGATTTAGGGAGCTGGTATTCCCCAATGAGTTATGTAAAAATAACAGAACTGTAGCCACCCAGAATACTACCCACAGTCATCATGTCAGGGGAAACAATCCTATTTCTTAACGAAAGAATGCTTGGAGTTGTGGGAAAGTCATAAACTTGGCAATGAGTAATTCGAGCCTCTCAGTCAATTAAGTGAATTTTTATTTTATCATTTGTTTTATTTGGGAGCTGTTGTAACAGTCATTGAAGGGACATCAATCTTCATATTTTTAAAACAAAACAAAAATACCATTGAACATTAGGGCAAAGGACAAGAATGTTAAGGTTTTACCTTTTGACTTTAGCAAATATTTGCCACTCCATTTTTCTTGCTGGATTTCACCATTTGATTTGTTTTGCTTTGGTTGTTTTGCATTGTTCACATTTGTTCCTGATGCCTGATCATTTTAGTGTCCCATCTTCTGTTATAGATGGCTTTTTTATTCTTTTTTTTTTTTTAAGATTTTATTTATTTATTTGACAGAGATCACAAGTAGGCAGAGGGAGCAGCAGGCAGAGAGAGAGGGGGAAGCAGGCTCCCTGCTGAGCAGAGAGTCCGATGTGGGGCTCGATCCCAGGACCCTGAGATCATGACCTGAGCCGAAGGCAGAGGCTTTAACTCACTGAACCCCCCCAGGCGCCCCTAGATGGCTTTTTTATTCTTAAGTATTCCTTTTTTTTTAAGATTTTACTTCTTTGAGGAGAGAGTGAGCACCAGCAGGGGGAGCAACAGAGGAAGAGGGAGAAAGAGAAGCAGACTTCTCGCTAAGTAGGGAACCCGATGTGGGGCTCGACCCCAGGACCTCAGGATCATGACCTGAGCTGAAGGTAGATGCTTAACCTACTGAGCCACTCAGGCGGCCCTATTCTTATGTATTCTTGAAGTCTCATTATATTTTTTCATTTTTCTACTTTATTCTCATCAAGCTCATTTACTGGCAATTATGCAATGATCTACATGGAAAAATAGCTCCGGTCTTTACTTTTTTATTTTTTTAACTTTTCAACCCCTTTCAGCCATTTCTCTCACCCCCCGACCCCCTGCCTCTGGCAACCACTCGTTTGTTCTATCTATGAGCTTTTTTTTTTTTTTTTAAGATTCTACCTATAATATGTGAGATCATTTGATATTTGTCTTTCTCTGACTTACTGCCCTCCGCCCAATGCCCTCGAGCTCCATTCCCTGTCATTGCAAGTGGCAGGATTCTGTTCTTTTTAATGGCTGAGTAATATTCCACGATGCATCTGTACCACATTTTCTTTATGCTATGTCGTGGTTGCCGTAGATGATGCTGCAGTGACTGTGGGGGTGCAGATACCTTTTCAAGTTCGTGTTTGCATTCTTCCTCGGCCAGATACCCAGAAGTCAAATTGCCAGTTGATTGTTCCATTTTCAATTTTTTGAGGAATCTCCATAGTGTTTTCCACAGCGGCTGCACCAGTTTGCATTCCCACCCACAGTGCCCAAGGGAACCCTTTTCTCCACATCCCCGCCAACACTTGTTGTTTCTTGTCTTTTTCCTGATGGCCATTCTGCCAGCTGTGAGGTGATTTGGATTGTTTGGATTTGCATTTCCCTGATGATGAATGGGGTTGAGCATCTTTTCATGTACCTGTTGGCCATCTGGATGTCTTCTTTGGGAAGACGTCTGTTGAGATCTTCTGCCCATCTGTTAATTGGATTGTTTGGTTTTGGCCCCAAAGCTGTGAGAGTGCTTTCTGTAATGGATATGATTCCCCATCAGATATATGATTTGCACATATCTTCTCCCATTCAGTAGGTTGCCTTTTCGTTCTGTTGACAGTTCCCTTTGCTATGCTCAAGCATTTTAGTACGATGTAGTCCCACTTGTTTAGTTTTTGTTTTATTTTTAATATTTTATTTATTTATTTATTTATTTATTTGAGCACAAGCAGCGGGGAGAGGCAGGGGCAGAAGGAGAAGGTCTGCTCAGCAGGGAGCTTGATGTGCAACTTGATCCCAGGACCCCAGGATTATGACCTGAGCTGAAGGCAGATGCTCAACCATCTGAGCCACCCAAGTGTCCCTATTTTTTTGTTGTTGCGAAAGTATTCTTAATGTTTTTACTACCCCAGTCAAAAAATAAACAAATATATTTGTATTTAATATCCCCTCCTTTATGACCAAAAAATTCTTTAAATTTGCATCCAGAAATGGCCCATGGAAAGAGCTTCTTAGTGTTTATTTGGGTCATGGTGGGGTCACTGCTCACCTTTCCCCCTTTTGTTAGTTTGTAGGTCATGCTATATCTGGAAGGCAAGGCACCTTTTCTTACCTTGTTTGGCAACCTATAAAAGCAAATTCAGTATTTTAAAGTTTTATGTGTCTTTCGTTGCAAGGTTTAAAAATGGTAAAGTTGGGGCGCCTGGGTGGCTCAGTCGTTAAGCGTCGGCCTTCGGCTCAGGTCATGATCCCAGGGTCCTGGGATCGAGCCCCGCATCGGGCTCTCTGCGCAGCAGGGAGCCTGCTTCTCCCACTACCATTCCCTCTGCTTGTGTTCCCTCTCTCACTGTGTTTCTCTCTGTCAAATAAATAAAATCTTTAAAAAAAAAAATGGTAAAGTTACCATTTTTACTTTGTTACCAAAGTTACACACCAATGCGTTACACACCTGAAACTAACATAATACTGTGGGTCAACTAGACTCAAAAAATAAAAATAAATTAATAAAAAATAAAGTGGGATGCCTGGGTGGCTCAGTCAGGTTAAGCATCCGGCTCTTGATTTCAGCTTCGGTCATGATCTCAGGGTCGTGGGATTGAGCCCTGAGGCATGGTACCTGCTTAGGATTCTCTCTCTCCCTCTTCCTCTGCCTCCCACCACTGTTTGCTCACTCTCCCCCCTCCCCTGAAAAAAACCCAGCTAGACATAGTTTAAAAAATTAAAAATTAAAAAAAATGAAGTTAAAGTAGTACTCTCATACAATGGACTTACCAGACAGCCATTTAAAAATGAGGCAGGTCTGTATGTACCAATACTGAATGATCTTCAAAACAGATAAGTAAAACAAAGACAAAATTGTGAAGAATATTATGATTTTATCATATAAAATGAAGATTGGAAACCTGCGTAGAATAAATAAATGATCTTCCAGAGTATGTTTTGTGATATACTCTATACTAAATCCTAATATAAAGACACAAAATTAGATTTTACTGCGTTTCTGTAACGTAACGTCTTTTCGGGCTTTGTTTATTTATTGTTAATATATTGTCGATGTCACAGATCTTGATTGTGTTGAAATTACTGCAAATGAGGCATCTTTCTTCTGTGTTTATTTTTACCAATAAATTATTTTGCTGAATGAGAGCCAGTTTATCGGTTCTTCTGCTAAAGGAAACGAGCTTGTGGCCGGCTCACTTGTATTTATTGAATTTATGAAACTACGTTTAAAGTGTGTTCTGAATAGGACCTAGGCCAGTACTTCTGACCAGCACAGTATTGTGAGCACCTGGATAAAAGTAGGGAAAACGAGACGTCTGGGCCGCCCACTGCCATGCTGAGTGGGCCTAATGAAGATGTTGGGCTGCACCGGTCTTTGGTTTCGGAGGTTAGAGAGGGAACAGTCTGAAGGGCATGATTAAGGAACGGTTACCATGACGATCACATTTCAGAGAATTTAGAGGAGACAAGGAATCTGTGGGGCTCATCCATTTTGATTGATTCAGCTGGTCTTTTCGGTTCATTCACACAGCTGCTGGCTCTGGATTTTATTTTTTCCACGTAATTCACCCAATTGGTGATTTGGGGACCACTTAAGCTTGGCTGTTGGTAGTGACAGGGTCACCCCTGTCTGTGACCACGATAGAGTATCGTTAAACCCGAAGGAGAATGATTATGTATGTTCAGTGTCACTGGAACAAAGCTGCTGGCTTCTTCTGGAATCATATGAATGGTGAAATTAGCACTTATTAATCCTGTCAGGGTGGGATGAGATAAACACGATTTATTTTAAAAGCATGACTAACCCTAGATTGTTTGGGTTTGACTTTGCCGTCATCACGTTTTACCCAGTGTGTTCGGCTGCCGTTGGGTTTTTATTCTTTGATTGCGCACCACCGTCAGTACCGTTCGTAGCATGTCTGTCCAGAGGCTCGGTTACACACTGCGCATTGGGAAGGGTACACAACTCCCGCCTGCCACAGCGTCCTCGTCCTCCCTGCCCCGGCTGTGTTCGGCGGGCCACGCCAGCACACACAGTGGAGTGAAATGGAGACGCAGAGCCTGGTTGTTACCATTATCTCTCTGCACGTTGTTCTTGTCCTTGGTCTAGTGCTAATGGCGAAAGCATGAACCGTGGCATATCTGACTCTGGGGGCTGGGGGCCCCCAAGGTGGGCCCCAGTGTGAGAGCTCCTCCTGCTCAGCCTTTGGGCCTTTCCCTCTTCTGCCCCCTGGAGGGTGTGCGGGAACACGGCATGCAGGGAGTCCCCATGAAGAGGAGAGCCAGGGTCCTGGTGAGGTTGCTAGAAGTCTTTAGCCACTCCCTCGCTCCCCCCCAGCGCCTCTCCAAGCCTGAACTTGTAGAGGTGGGGAGCAGGCCGAGGGGGCAGGAGATGTACTGGCGGTGGGGGGGGGGGGTGTTACGGAGGAAAGCTCTTCCAGTTCTTTACGCCCAGGACCGATTCCCTCAGGTAGAGCCCGGTGTGTATTGTATCCCATTTCCAGGAAAAATCCATTCCACAAGGGGGAGTCCAATGAAATAGGTTATTGAGGCTCACGTGTGATGGATTTGGGTTCAAAGTGTACGTTGGGCTGAATCTGAACAGGGGTGATTGGGGACCAAGTGTTTGTGGCAGCGCAGGAAGGTGTTTTCCGAGTGTGAGGACATTTTGACTGCGCCTGCTGTCCTGGGGGTTGGGGCCTGGGCCCGTGTCCTGTTCGGCGAGCGCCTTGTCCGTGGGAGGCCCTGGCAGGGGCTCCCCACGCGCCGCCCTCCTGCCACACAGCCGCTCTGTGAGGTGGCCTGCCATTGTGAGGCTCAGAGGGGTTTACGCAGCGGGTATGAGGCCGGGCCGCTGCGGGGGCCCAGGCAGTCTGAATCTGGCACCCTCGTGTGAACTGCCGTGCCATGCTGCATTCACACCCCAGTTGCGTGAAAGGGTGCGGCACCTTCTAGAACCCGTGAGTTCCATGTGAATGGGTTGTGGGCAGTGGGGAAGGAGAGCGGGAGAAGCCTTTTCCGTATATGTTTACGTGCCCTGCCAAGTACAGTCGGGAAAGAAAGGTGGGGTTTCCAGCCCTGCCCCCGAGACAAAGACCCTGCAGGTTCTCTAGGACGGAGGAGACACAACATGAAACAAGTAATGCATGTTCGTATGTAGCTCTAGGTAAATAGACGTGGGAAGAAGACTAGAAGGTGTTTCTTTGAAGTCCCTCACTTTCAGGCATTTGCTGTTGAAAGCTAGCTCCTGGCTGCTGGTGCAGATGGCCTTCCTCTGGGCCTTTGATCTGGCAGATAAGAACCTGTCCTTGTGGTCAGCATCCCTGTCCATCTTGAGTTAGGAAGAGTTGTCTTCAGCGTGACAGTTGTCATTAAAATCTCTGCACAGATGAACCCGTTGCCCTGTTGAACTACCTGAACCAGCTACTTCTTTTCCAGTGTACGAACCCTTTTAAAACTCTCTAACCCCTCCTTGTTTGATGAGCGGCCCAGAAACAGTTGGTTGGGGGTGAGAGGTGGGCATTCATGAGCCTGGTTATAATCCATGGTCTATGTTTGCCCTGCCTCGTTCCATAGATACTTTTTCATTTTTTAAAGATTTTATTTATTTATTTGACAGAGAAGGACATCGAGAGAGGGAACACAAGCAAGAGGAGTGGGAGAGGGAGAAGCAGGCTTCCCGCTCAGCAGGGAGCCCGATGCAGGGCTCAATCCCAGGACCCTGGAATCGTGAACTGAACCAAAGGCAGACGCTTAATGACTGAGCCACCCAGGCGCCCCTGCGTAGATACTTATTTAAAAAAAAAAAAAACTTCGGGCACCTGGGTGGCTCAGTCGGTTAAGTGACTGCCTTCAGCTCAGGTCATGATCCCAGAGTCCCAGGATCGAGTCCCGCATCAGGCTCCCAGCTCTGCAGGGGGTCTGCTTCTCCCTCTGACCTTCTACCCTCTCATGCTCTCTCTTACTCTCTCAAATAAATAAATAAAATATTTTTTTTAACTTATTTATTTAGGGGCACCTGGGTGGCTCAGTTGGTTAAGCAGCTGCCTTCGGCTCAGGTCTTGATCCCAGGGTCCTGGTATTGAGTCCCACATGGGGCTCCTTGCTCAGCAGGGAGCCTGCTTCTCCCGCTGCCTCTGCCTGCCTCTCTGCCTACTTGTGTGCGCTCTCTCTCTCTCTCTCTGACAAATAAATAAATTAATTTAATTAAATCTTTTTTAAAAACTTATTTAATTTAGAGAGATAGTGCAGGGGGAGAAGGGGAGAGAGCCCCCCGCTTCAAGCCCCCCCCTGGATCTTGATCTCACGACCCAAGCCAAAACCAAGAGTCAGAGGCTTAGTCAACTGACTGCACCACTGGACACCGCTGCATAGACCCCTTTGGAGAGTCTCCTGTGTGTCCATCAGACACTGTTCAGGGCACGGAGATAGAGCAGGGGACAGAACAGATGGGGGCCCCCCTCAGAGAGCAGTCTTTTCCTCAGGTCTCACTTGCTCATGTCCATTTCACAGTTGCTCTAAAGGTGCTCTTGGTGTGGGTTTCAGGATCTCACACACCTCCTTTCTCCTTAGCCAGAGCCAGCCCTGCTGAATGGGGCTGGGGGGCAGCGAGGTGCCTCTGGGGAGGCCTCAAGGGCGTGAGGAGGGCAGCATGTCAGGGGACTGACTGTCTTTGCTTGAGTGACAGGAACTGCGCAGGGCACACCTGTTTCCTAGCAATGCGAGCCCCCCACCCCAGGCAGGGATGGGGCAGGGATGAGCCCGCTCGCCAGCCGGCATCCTAAGCCGTTGAGTGGAGATAACTTCCGTGGTCACATGGCCCCTCGTCTCCATGGAAACACCTCTAAATATTCCTCTGGTGACTCGTGCTCTACATTCTGCCTGGATCTTAGCCCTCCTGTGGCAAAATATTCTAAAGATGTTAAAAGGGGGGGGGGGAAAAAGGCTCAACTAATAAATCTATTCTAAATGACTGAGTCATTTGTTTTGATTACCCGGGTGATTGCCAAATGTTAATTTAAAACTGAAATAGGCCATGAGCTCACTGTGCTAACAATGCTGAGTGTTTGAGCTAATGCAGCCTGATAATGAGGGGCCAGATCTGCCACTGGTGCGCGTGTTATATGATAAACACACAGTGCGGAACGTCTTGGCACTTTAACTTCAAGGGTTGTAAATATGAAGTAGAAGGTGTTACTGTGAGCCATTTTGAAGGAAGTAGACTTTGGGGTATTTTGGGGGGTTTGTGGTTTGTTGTTTTAGAATTTCTTAACTTTTCTGCAAAGGTAACTTTGTGTCTTGCTTCTCATTTTCTTCCTGACTTAGGCACATCGGAAGTTGTCACCCTCCGTGTCCGGCCCTTGCTGACTACATCCCTGTCTCCACGCATCCATTGTGAGGTGAGTTTTACTGATTACCCCAAATGCAAACACTGATCTTCAGCCTTCCGATGGGTGATGTTGGGGTCAACACCGTTAAAAAAAAAAAAAAAAAAAAAAAAAGCTTTATTTGTATAGTAGATAGAAGAGGATTCATTTTAATTGATCCAACCAGTATCCCTACTTATCCTAAATATTATCTCTCTGGGGAATGTCTTTTCGAGGGGAAAAAAAATCTCATTTGTTTTTAATTTGGGGGCACGGAAAGTGTGCCAAGCGCAGCGGAACTGTTAGAAGGGCTGCCTAAGAAGGCAGAGGTGCTCATGTCCCAGCGTGGACAGTAGGGAGCAGGAAAGCCCCGCAGAGCAGTGGTGGCATCGAGGGAGGAGCTTGCTGCCCAGGCGACCTTGTGAGAGGGTCAGGCCGACTGAGTCAGCTGTCCCGGGTGCAGGCAGCCAAGGGGTGCGCCGCTGGCCTTGCAAAATCTGGGGTAGGAACACCTGAGGGGGCTTCCGAGGGGTTAGGTCAGTGGGGGCCAGTGCGCTCTTTGCGGATGGGAACCCAAGTTCAGAACGGCCAGACTGGGCAACCCTCTCACCTAGCACACGGCCTCGGTCGGCTTCGCTCAGCCACAGGGCTGACCTAGAGCTCTGAGATGACTCAGTCACCTTCGCACATCTCAGAGATGGCCCATCTAGGCCCAGCGTCAGGGGCCCCGGGCTCCCCCCCCCCCACGTTTGTGGGAGAGAGAAGGGGACATGTGCCGGCCCCTCTCACATTCGGTGTGGGCCGTTGATCTTAGTGGGGGTAGAGGCTCGAGAGCTGGCCCCCGCTGTTTCCCTGACACCCACTTGCTGTAGAATTCTTCACACGTTTTGAAGGCTATATGTTCATACCTTGAAGAATAAAAAAAAAAAAAAAAAGCGGGACAGATTTTTGGGACTGTTTAATCCGAGATTTGTCAGTTTCTCAATTACATGGAAGCTGGAAGATCTTCCCGGGGCCTGGGGCTTCCAACTGGCCGCAGACCAAAGTGTGCGCCGCTTCTCGGTCACCAGCGCTTGACTCTGCCCTCCGAGGGTCCCAGCCCTACCGTGGCTGCCTCTGTAGCCTTTACTTGAAAGGGTGATTTTCAAACTTTGGTTTTTATGACGATAGAAACCTGTATTCGAATAAAATCTTCGGCCTTCCCCCGCAGAGAACACCGGGGCAGAGCTGTGACTCCCAGCATCCTCTGAGGACCCCGAGGGCAGCTGGAAAGCGGTGCCCTCGGCCTTGCCGCCCTGTGGCCCCTCCACGGCCCTTGCCTCTCTTTCCCTACAGCAGCAGAGACTAGATTGTTTAAGGCAGGCCGCAGAAGGGCACAGCCCGACTTCGTTGGCTGTCTGCAACTCTGACCTATTTCATCACCAGAAAGCTCATGGGAAAACTGTGTGTTCTCAGAAGGAAACATTTTCATTGGAGGCTTCGGAGTACATACTCCTAAGTGGTCTTGTGATATTAAAACTGGTGGGTTGTAATTTCATCTTTGATCCCAGTGACATCTTTAATTTCACCAAAACTTAGCATCATTGGTGGGTTTCCTTCTAGAGCAGTGAGTTTCTTGGGTGGCTCAATGGAATCTGTTGAATGTGATTTCCCTGCGGCGGGAATCTGCTGGTGGGGTCACTCCTTCAGCCCTACTGTGTCCGAGGCCGGGAGTGTAGGTGTGGGCCACGGACCAGGAATACTACATTTTGGACTGGTCCTCTTCAAGTGTAAGCCATCCCTGGATGCTTTTCCTATTTGCACATGGGGAAGCCGAAAGTTGATTTTCCTTTTTAATTAAATTGCCCAGTTTCGAGTAGGCCCGGATGGGTTCAGGGGCACAGTTCAAAGTGCCTGTCGCCAGTCTGCTCTCTGAGCCTGTGATTAATGCCACCTCCAGCGAGGCATGCACAAATAATGAAGTATGTGAGCCTAGTGCTGGGCGCACAGGCACCCGAAATGGAAGCAAATGTAAATTGCGTATCTCACATTCTATTGTTTAAGTTTGCTCGGAACAATTGAACAGTTTAGGAAAATGGACTTTGTAGTTTTCACATGAGGATATTTTGTTTTTTAGATAATAATGAATCTCAACTTATGTTTAGTACAGCATTTGTCACAGGTAAACTTAATTATTCAAGAATTTGAAGTTCTTTCCTTTGGCCACCTTTTAATTATGGAATTACTTGGAATGAAAACTTCCACCTAACGTAATTCTTGTTTTCTTTTTTTTTAAACTTTGTATTTATGTACTTAATCATTGATTCCTTGATTCATTCATTCATTTGTTCGTTGAAGTCATCTCTACACCCAGTGCGGGGCTCGAACTCACAACCATGAGATCAAGAGTCTCATATTCTTCTGACTAAGCCAGCCAGGCACCCCGAACCCAACATAATTCTTAACACACCCATGAGCTGGGTATTTTTTTTAAGATTTTATTTATTTAGGGGCACCTGGGTGGCTCAGTGGGTTAAAGCCTCTGCCTTCAGCTCAGGTCATGATCTCAGGGTCCTGGGATTGAGCCCCACATCGGGCTCTCTGCTCAGCAGGGAGCCTGCTTCCCCCTCTCTCTCTGACTGCCTCTCTGCCTACTTGTGATCTCTCTCTATCTATGAGACACAGCGAGAGAGGGAACACAAGCAGGGGGAGTGGGAGAGGGAGAAGCAGGCTCCCCGCTGAGCAGAGAGCCCGATGCGGGGCTTGATCCCAGGACCCTGGGATCATGACCTGAGCCGAAGGCAGACGCTTAACGACTGAGCCACCCAGGCACCTCTGAGCTGGGTATTCTATGTATTTGTTTCTGTAGTAGTGACAATGTTGCTAATGAATTAAGCATGTATTTCACATCTAGGAAATATTTGTATCATTGACATATGGTCACTTTCATTATTGATTTTGGAAGTTTGTAATATTCACAAAACAAAAATTTAAAATATAGCAGTCATAGTGATTTGGTTTGTACCATTTTATATTGATGTGACCTCTCTTCTTGGTGCCCCGGCAAGTAAGCATTAAAACCAGCACAGATGGGTTCCACAAGCTTAAAGAATTTGGAAATCGTCAGTCTAGAGCCAAGGTCTCAAACTGGTGGGCTGAATCTGGCACATAGAGGTGTTCTTTTAAAATTTTAAGTGAATTGCCAGCACTTAAAAATTGAGAGATTTCACATGTTTTAAAAACCCAGACTTTTAGCCTCTTTTGAAATAGCAGAAGATCTGGCAACATCGAGCCTCCATTCCTGTTGGGCAACACTCAGCTGAAGAGCCGAGTCACTGCTGTGTCTTCGGGTAGAAGGTGGGCTCCGAAGTTTGCCACAGCCTCTGCCACTCTCTTAACCTCCTCAACACCAGGGACAGGGGTCGGTGACCGTTATCTGAGTGTTTTACTCATTTTTAAGAACTGCTTGGCTCTTAGAGGCATGTGAGTTTTCCACCTCCGGTCTAGATGAAGTTGAGGCTGCAGACGGGGAGCCAACCTTTCTCTCAAACTATTCGCTTTTTTAATTTTCAGGTACAAGAGGTTGGGTGATACTCCTTTTAACTTGAGGGCCTGCGTTGAAAGGGTTGAAGGTTGGGCACCTGGCTGGTTCAGTCAGTGGGGCATGTGACTCTTATCCTGGGGCTGTGAGTCTGAGCCCCACGTCAGGTGTGGAGATTGCTTCCCAAAAAGGGATTGAGGGTAAACATTTGAGGAGAGAACTACCTTCTAATGGTGTCTGATTGAGAAGAAGGAGCATCAGTAGAGTTTGGGGGATTCCTGTGCTATTTCCCCCAGCTTTTCTCAAACATTCACACTTGGACTGTAACCCAGGAGGTCTGGGGGAAGGGCCTGAGATTTCCCAGTTCCAGTAAGCGCTGGATTGTACCACTGCTAGTCTGAGGACTCATGTCCCTTGGACCAGCAAGGGGACTCAACCCTAAAGAAATCCTAAGAAAAAGCAGTCATGCGGTGATGTTTCTTTTCTTTTTTCTTTTCTTTTCTTTTTTAAGATTTTATGTATTTATTTGACAGGGAGAGTACGCATGTGCACAGCAGGGGGAGCAGCAGGCAGAGGGAGAGGGAGAAGCAGGCTCCCTACTGAGCAGGGAGCCCAGTGGGGCTCGATCCCAGGACCCCAGGATCATGACCTGAGCTGAAGGCAGATGCCCAACCAAATGAGCCATCCAGGCGCCTCTCATGCAGTAATGCTTCTACATATATTTTTCTTTGGCCCAAGAAAGAGAAGGAGATCTTGGACAGGCTATTTGTGGTTGAATCTTCATAGGTAAACCTGAGTTCACTTCTAGTTCACTCTACCAGTAGGGTAAGTTTAGAAAGTCAGTAATTTTTTTTTTAGATTTATTTATTTATTTGAGGTGTGGGGGGAGAGGTGGGATGGGGCAGAAGGAGAGGGAGAGAGAGAATCCCAAGCAGACTCCCTGCTGATTGTAGAGCCTGTCCCGGGGCTCAGTCACAACTGAGCTCATGACCTGAGCTGAAATTAAGAGCTGTATAAGCAAACAACTGAGCCACCCAGGTGCCCCGAAAGTCGGTGTTTTAACACAACATCGCCATATAAAAGATAAATTTTTATTTTAAAACGTGCTTCAAATTATGTACTTACAATAAAATAGCTCCATGTGTTAAAGTTCGAGAACCGTGAAGTAGGAATTGAAGCTGTGAATTTTGTGACTGTAGGAGAATAGATTTATGAGCCGCTTAGAAAACTTATCGTAAGACCACAGAAAATAGGAGAGTTACCAAGTCCCTGGATAAATGATAGCCTTGTGAGCTCTGAAATGAGAGTAGTAGTCAGAAAGGAAGAGTATCAACAGACTCAAATACATAAAAATCTGAGAGTAGATCCTCAGGGTTCTTAAGCACCCACACGAGAAACAGGAGCTCTGGGGTGGCGGATAATGTCAACTAAGCCGACGGTGGCAGTCGGCTCACAGTGTATGCCTCTGTCACGTCGTCTGTCAGGTCCTCTGTCAGGTCAGCGTGTACAGTTCTTGTTAATTAAGCCTCAGGAGAGCTGGGGGGAAACTCACGAAAGGAAACCACACCAGGAGAAGCCTGTGGTGCGTTTGATAAGATAGCTAATTTCCGTATCACGCACAGAGCGCATAGAGATCGTGCGGCCTCATGGTAGGTGCTCCCAAACCGCCGGCTGAGTGAATTCTCCAGCCACGTAGAGGGGCGAGAGATGCGCCGTTATCTCACAGAGCGAATCAATGCCTGCAAAGATGTCCAGCCTCCTTGGTATGCAAAGGTAAAGCATATTCAAATGTCTCGAAGGTATGTTTTTCACCTATTAAGTCAACAGAAACAAAAGGAAACCCTCGTACAGTTGGTTGCCTCAAAAACTGAGAAACACTGCTGGTGGCACCGGAAACTGGTAATAAGCCTGCTGGAACATGATTTGGCAGTTTGTGGCCAAAGTCCCAAAGATTGGTACCCTGTGGTCCAGTAATCCTATTTTGGGAAATGTGCGCTAAGAAACAAATTATTCTCAGAAGAGAATGAAAGCTGTACGTTCTCAGTATTCGTGGACAAGAAGTTAGAATTTACACATCCGACATTAGAGAAATGGCTCAGGGACTCTAGGAGGAGTCTTGGTGAAGCCATTAGGATACGTCTGTGCGGTGGAATTCTATGAATGTGCTCAAGACGATCATCTTGAGGCGCGCACACCAGTACCAAAGGCCTGTGACGCGGTGACAGCCTGGTAGGGAGCCACACGCACGTGGGCAAGGGCGAGAGGGAACACATCATTTGAGGTTCTCACTGCGTTACCTCTCACCGCTTGTATGGTACTGTCACAAGTAAGTATCTGCAGGCCTGCAAAACATGGTGGGGACGCCTGCCTAGAGCCTGGGCCTGGGGTTCTGAGGACAGAATCCCTACTCGCTGCTTTGTCCCATCATCCTCTGCTCCCGGTTTTCTTCCCTTTGCCTTCTCTTTTCCCATTTTTCTTCTGTTTTCTGTGGTTGGTAGAGAGGCATCTTGGTGGCCCACGGGGTCGAGTGTAAAGCTTTGTCTCCAGGCTTTCCCTCCCCGGGGAGCAGTGCCAGGGAACGGATCTCGCTGTCCGAAGGCTCCGGGTGCACGTAAGTAGAGCATCAGTGCGGCCTCAATGCAAGGGCAATGCCCGGTTCATTTTCTGGTGGCGTTGAGCTAAGTGGCAGAAGTCCCCTCTGGTGTCCCGAGCCTCCGTATAGCGGCCCCTCTCCTCCAGCTGGGTTCCGTGTCAGATCGACTTGTTTCCCTGCTGGAAGTGTACTTTTCTTCTTTAATTAGGTCAGTTACTTCATGTCTGTTTTTCTTTTCTGACATGGTTTCCTCTGGCTTGAGCACCGCATATTTTCCCCATATGTCATTGCCTCTAGAGCTTCATGTTGCAATCGTCGCTCAAGGGGAACAGAGAGCACATTACTCGGGGGCGGGGGGGTAGCTCTTGACTCTTTGCCTGCCCTTTGCCTGCATGAGCGTTCCTATTGCTTTTGGGCCCAGTTCTGTTTGGTTTTGTAGTCTTCCTCGTCAGTTATGTTTGGACTGAGAGATACTTAAGTAAAAATAATGGTAAGTCAGAGATCTGTCTGGCAAAGGTGCAGCCCATTTGTTAAGGTTACTGGTTTATTTATCTCCCCTGTCTCTATGGTGACTAAGTCCGGCGCTGGGATTTAATGGACTTAATTTTGACCTCTTGTACATGGCCTAGCTTTCCCAGTCTCTGATATGGAAGGAATTCATTTTCACTGGAGGAGAGAAACTGCCTCACTTAGAGGAAGGGTCCTCACAGGACTCTTGAACAGTGGGATCTCCAGAGTCTTGGATTCTTTGGCCAAAGTCCCAAAGATTAATAAAGACATTAAATATTCAAAAGTTTCTATTCGATGTGAACCAAATTTGATGACAGATCTAAACCCTATGGGTCTTCGATCTTCGAATCGAAGAATCGAACCTTCGATCGTCTTCGATCAGGGTTCATATAGCGCTTGTAAAGAAAGCTGAGAAGTCTTCTACAGAAACATGCACATGCACACAACATTACTGATGGCCCCAGGAAATAATTTTCTTTTCAGTGAAGTGAAGCACCATATAGATAATGTGAAGGAACGGTTTGTAAGAACTCTCTATAAGAGAACCATTTGTAAGAAAAGTTAAATCAATGGGAAGGAACATTGATTGGCCGTTACACATTTGCTTATTTTTTAAAATGTATTTTCTTTATCCATTACAGGATTATAAATTCACATGCATATATACATTAAACTGTATTTCAGAGTTTAAGCACATTGAACCGAGCCATGGAAGTCCATAATAAAGGTTGGGTTGGACAAGGATTCCTATGGAAGAAGCCAAGTTCAAGTCTAATGTTCCACCGGTATCCACTTGATGTGAAACACAGGCCTGGGGTGTCTGACCTCCAAGGTAGCTGGTGTCAAGCCATCTTGGACTAAAGTTGGTTCAAACTTTGCTCTGACCTGTTAAAACTTTGCATCGTCTCCCATACGATGCTTTGAGACTTAGAAGGATACCCCAGTTTTAGGAAGTTTGATGATTTATCCATAATTGCATCAGAGTGCTTTATTTAAGGCTTGTTTATACTGTGTTAGTCTTTTCGTGGAGAATTTACCTGTTTGCAGGTCCTTATATCTTCTCTAGGAGCAAACTCATATATGTGAATTCTCTTTCAAACCAAAGCAAAGGAGCCTATAAGTGACTAACCAGCATGGAGCGAAGGCCAAGATGGGAGGTGACCTAAGTGTGTTGCATCCATATTCCCCAGTGAAATATTAGGGTTTAGATCTGTCATCAAATTTGGTTCACATCGAATAGAAACTTTTGAATATTTAATGTCTTTATTAAGATTTTTTTAACGTCCTAAAACTCCATGGATGTGGAAGTTGTTTTAAGATTTTCTCCATCATCAACTTGTCTATTAATAGGACAAAGACTTGAGGAGCCAACAACAGATGCTCGCCTGTAAAGAGATCCATACTTGGGAGATGAACGTTGGATAGTCACTGAAACTTCTCAGATTAAGGTCACAGCTAAATCATGTACATTTTATCCTGGTCAGTACAATAAGCCCAGCTGAGGTCAAAGTTTTTGCAGACCTTAAACCCTGAAGGCCAAAGCCCTTAGAGTAGCACTTTTTATCCTCATTATCACTGTCAACATCATTCTTACCCTGTCAGCCCTATGTGCTGAGAGCCCGCTGTAGAGAACCGTGCTAATACTAGTCATAATTTATTATTTCTGTAATTGTTGAGTAGTTCCATTTTGTTTAAGCAGCTCTAGGCATCAGATCAATTTCACTAAAAAGGATGAAATATCTGAAAATGTGTGTAGAACAGCTGCCTCCTTCTCCCGTGCTGTCAGCCAGATAAGCTTCGTACTTTCCGTGGCGCATCTCCCGCAGGGGTAGCCGGGTAGCAGGTGCATGGTCAGTTTCTGTAACGTTTCCTCGCCTAAGAAGTCAGGCAGCGCTTCTTAGGGAGCTTGGTGGAGATCTGTGGTCTTCCTCTTCATCCATGTGATGTGTATATGTGATAGGACCATTTTTATACATTCTTCAGGGCTACAAATTAGTCATTTACATAAGACAGACCAAGTGTTTCTGTTCCTGAGCCAGTGGCGCTTTTTCTGTGAATTCTGTGATGGGTTTGTGTGCATATGAAAGTGGTTCACATGCTCACAAGCGGAGAAGGTGCGCTGCACTCTTGGCATTGGGCTCCTGAGACAGGCTTAAACCCCAGCATATTCCGTTGTGTTAGCTCTTCCTTTGTGTTCTCAGCTGTGTCCTCCATATCCTCAGTCCTCATGGACTTTACACAGGACCTGGTCCAGCTCCTTGGTCCTCTCCTGGGCATTCTCTTTTTGTCACTGGGACAATCGAAGACCCTCCTCCCTTCATCACGGAGGCGTTTTCGTTCACATCAGCACCACTCAGAGGAAGAGCGCGCCATGATGAGACACTGCGAGAGGGACCACGTTCACATAACCTTTATGACAGTAATCACTGTCATCTATTTTATTATTAGTTATTGTCATTCATCTCTTACTGTGCCTGATTTACAAAGGAAACTTTCTATTCGTATGTATGTACAGGAAAAAACATAGTCTGTGTCGGGATTGGTCCTGTCCGCGGCTTCAGGCATCCACGGGGATCTTGGAACACATCCCCTGCGGGTGAGCGGGTGCTGCTGCCCTCTGCCTCCCCCAGGAAATTGGAAATACTGTGTTTTCTCTGACACCCTCCATATCCGCTCTGATTCAGTGCTAGAGGCTTTGCAGGCAGTCACTAGAGAAACCGTTAATTGAATGAAGGGCGTTTTATGAATTAGAAACCATACAGAGCATTACGTTGTGGTTAGTCAGGACTGCCCCAGGATCGTTGTTCGACTCCTGGTTCCTCTAATACCGGACATCACTGGAGCGGATTCTCAAATCAAACAGCCCCTCCTACCTCACGGTGGCATGGCAGCATTGCTTTCCAGCCTTTTATCATGCAGTTTTTCAAATAGGCAGAAAAGTTGAAGCTATACAGGAAATGTTCATATGCCCACCGCCCAGATCCTCCGATTAAGCATTTCACTGTGTGTGCTGTTTCACGTATCCATCTGCGCATTCGTCTGTCTTCATGCGCATTAGTCTTCATTTTTTATTGCATTTCTGCATAAACCGCCAGCATCCATATACTCCACCCCTAAACGCTTCAGGGTGCGTGTCGTTGTGGTCTCAGCTTTGACCTTCTTAGAGCTGCTTTCAGATTTGTAAGGTCCTGGCGCTCGTGGGAGCAGTGGCTAAGAAGAGACGGTACGTTGAATGTGAAATAAGTTCCCTTTTCAGCCTCGGGGCAAGCATACCAACCTGTACATACCACACACGCACAGTCACGTGATGGGTGTGGGTGAGACTTGGAACTCCAGCTGACCATGTAGAGCTGAGGGCCACGTTTGTAGGAGGAAAACTGGAGAATTGGGGTTGAGGCTAGGGGGGCAGAAGGTTCGAGCTAGGTCCAACGTGGGATGGGGAGGGAGGTTCAGAAGCAGGAAGTGAGCAGTGCGCTACCTCTCACACAGTCTAGGGAAGGCTCAGTGGCCACAGGTCCCATAAGCACTAAGAGTGCAAGTACAGGCTCCTTCCGTTTTTTCCCCAAGATTTTACTTTTAAGTCATCTCTATGCCCAACATGGGGCTCAAACTCACAACCCTGAGATGAAGAGTGACGCGCTCTAGCGACTGAGCCAGCAGGCGCCTCATGGGTCCCTCCATTCCACTGGTTTTCCCCTTCTATTCCGTGGAACCCTAGAATTCATAGAAATGTGGCAGAGGTTTCACCAACGTTAGAATTAGACTTTTCAAAGTGGATCGAACTATTTTTAAAAAACTGACAAAAAGCAACAGACCTATTCAAAGGTGTTGTTTTTTTTAACTTATTCTTTGGGCATTCCAAGATTCATTGTTTATGCACCCAACCCCGTGCCCTATGCAAGTCAATGATGTTTTTTGGTTTTTTTTAAAGATTTTATTTATTTGACAGAGAGAAACACAGCGAGAGAGGAAACACAAGCAGAGGGAATGGTAGCGGGAAAAGCAGGCTCCCCGCTGCGCAGAGAGCCCGATGCGGGGCTCGATCCCAGGACCCTAGGATCATGACCTGAGCCGAAGGCAGACACTTAACGACTGAGCCACCCAGGCGCCCCTCAACGGTGTTTTATAGTAAATTTTAACATACTGAGGAGCACTTACCAGTTGACTTGAAAATAAGTAAAGGTTATTCATGTCAACTTAAAATAAAATTTTGGATAACACCTACCCGTCATCCATCAAAGCCAGGGTAATATTTCTGTTACAGGAATAAAGACAAAAGGTCTTCAGTAAGACCATTCCACTAAAGCCATGGTGTTAAGGCATTGGCCTGAGAAAGCTGAAGTTACAGTTTGGTTTCCAGTTACCAAGAGCGCTTAGCCATCTGTTATATTTAGATTTTTTTCCCCTAGTACCTTTAGGAATCTGGAAACTGATGAGTATACACTTTCAACTTGAAATGGCCATAAAAGGGGGAAAGGTAGTTAAGAGGCTGGAGGCTGGCTCCTTTCTCATCCCTCAGCTGGGGCCAAGTGAATGGATCGGGGAACCTTCTAAAAGGCCTCTCTCGGCCCATCCTGTCAGATGGAGGCCGTGGTACTCACCGTCCCTTCGTTCTGGACCGTACCACGTCCTGTGCTTGTCATCTAAAA
This sequence comes from Procyon lotor, assembly GCA_028646535.1. Lineage (NCBI taxonomy): Eukaryota > Metazoa > Chordata > Mammalia > Carnivora > Procyonidae > Procyon > Procyon lotor. Next base: position 13,214,351 of record CM053612.1, on the reverse strand, counting down.
TGCCTCTCGGAAGCCAGTACCTGCTCGTATGTGGCTGCAGTTGTGTTTCGAAGTATTTGCTTACGTATGTTTTCTTCTCCCCTAACATCTCATGATGAAGATGTTCAAAGTTGAAGTGATTCTGTGGTGCACACCTGTATACCCATCATCTAGAGTCCGCCATTTACGTTTTACTCTGCTCGATCACCACATCTACCCATCCCGCTGTCGATCCATAAATTCATATTTTCAATGCATTTCAAAGTAAATGTGGTAGATTTCACCAGTTAAGGAAGTTTATGTATTTTACACACTTGGAGCCTGGCTTTCCGAACACAACACAAATGTGCATACGTTGGCATAGAGGTCCATGAAAGACGTAAGATAGATGCTCGTTTTTACTGGGAAAAAACTTAGAAGCCTTATTTTAAAAGTAACAGATTTTCTGGAATTCTGGCATGGTGTTGGAAAAGAATACTGGCGTATTTTTAAATCTGAACTTTCTCGTGACTCATACGTTACTGACCCCTAATAAAGAAGGGGGGGTATCCTTGTAAATTTTGTTTTCATTGTTGAGACGGGAGCCAAATAACTTCCATCTCTCACAGAGAGGCAGGATTATCTTTAAAAATGTCCAACAAAATCTATTTTATTTGGAAAGCAGAGGGGAGCAGTTAACTGACGACTAAATTGGTCTATGCCTGGCCCGATCCCAAACCCTGGTGTCAAGGTGTTAAGTCCAAATTATTAAAAAACACTCTTGTTACAATTGGAGCGGTGAGACCAAGATGGAGAGGAGAGATTTGAGTGTGTGGCTTTTGCCCCTATTTGTACGGAAAGCACTGTACATTCTTGCAAAGCTGTGTTGTTGTTCCCTTTATTCTCAATCCCCAGAATCCTATCCAAATGCTCTCCCTTGGCCCAGGGGGTTGGCTGGGTATATTTCCTTCTGGAAGTCTTCACTTGCACTCTGAGTTAGCTGGCAGACTCCCTTAAAAGCATTTCCAAGCAGCTTTTCCCACTCCCCATAGGGGCTAATCCTGTAGCTTCCACCCCAGTTCCAGCTGCTGTTGCTTGGGAAGCAGGTCCCTGCTGCGTTCCCCATCTCTCTGACCTTCCAAGAAACGTTAATGTAGATGAACGAAAAGATAGGGGATCTTTGGGGTGGGGAGTAGGTGGGGGATGTGGGTGGAGAACTGGGTGATGAGATACATTTTAAATGAGTCAGTAGAAATCGACTAGGACCAAATTACGCATAGGGGGTTGTACAGACTTTACCAGGCTCCTCAGACAGACACACTACCCTTTGAAGCTCGTAAAAACTCCTTGGCACCGTGGAACAATATACTTTGGTCTCGGAAGAGACGGTTAGGTCACAGAGGTTTTGATTCCTCTCTACCACTGACTTGTTCTTTGGTTTGTTTGTTCTTTAAGATTTTTATTTATTTGACAGAAAGCGATAGCACAAGAAGGGGAAGCAGGAGGGAGAGGGAGAAGTAGGCTCCCCACTGAGCAAGGAGCCCGACGTGGGACTTGATCCCAGGACCCTGAGATCATGACCTGAGCCAAAGTCAGACACTTAACTGACTGAGCCACCCAGGCACCCCTGTTTGGTTTTTTGTTTGTTTGTTTGTTTGTTTTTCTTTCTAAAGATTTTATTTATTTATTTGTCTGAGGAGGGAGAGAGATAGAGGGAACATGCACACAAGCAGGGGGAGAGGCAGAGGTAGAAGCAGGCTCCCCATCGGGCAAGAAGCCTGATGTGGGACTTGATCCCAGGACCCTGAGATCACAACCCAAGCCGAAGGCAGATGCCCAATCAACTGAGCCCCCCCCAGGCGCCCCTGACTTGCTCTTTGATCTCAGAATGTGACTGCCCTGTTTGGAGCCGGTGGCATAAGATGACCACGCAGCTGACGAGTGGTCTTTGCTGTACTAGAGCACGTTACAACCGCCTCTAGTTTTTGTTACAGCTCAAGTGCTTGAATGATGTCATTAACGTTTAGATGCTATCATGAATCAGGTTTAATTTTTTAAAAGGGTTGTTCCAGCTGCGAATGCTTTATGTTCTGTTGTCCGCATGTATATAGTACCACCTTGATTAAATGTTTCCACAGATCCGTTCAGAAGATGCAGCTTCTCTCTGCAAAACGTGCATGTAAAACACATTGAAATTGGTTAGACTGTGTACTTACTGCTAACAGGAAGGTGGACAGTTGTCTAGATTTATGATTAGGACAGGTGACAAGACTTGTGCTTCTATTCTTGGTCTGACCTCGCCCCCCTCACTTAAAGCAAGACACTTAATCTTTTTAATGTCTCAGTTTATCCCTCTATAACACCTGTAGCCTTCTTTCACGAAAACGGTACCTGGTTTATATATGGCATTTGAGGATGAGATACAGAACGTGGCGTGGAGGTTCAAATGACTATGTAGAAATTACTTGTATGTCGAACGATGATCTTGACAAATTACTACTTACTACATTTAGAAAGTTACAGCTCTGGAGGGAATTGATATTTGATATTGTTGTCCTGTGCGTTCTAAGTTACCATCATAACAGTAGGAAAATAAACCCTATCTTGGCCGCGTTACAAAGGGATTAACTCACTTCTTCAAGTTGTTACTAAATCTCCAGCCCTTTCCACAACAGAAATAAAAAGTGCTCCTTGTTTTCTCTGCTTTTTCCAGGGTAGAAGTCTTCAGACTAACCTTGGGGTAATTTTTTCTGTTGAGTGTTTTCCAGATTATTCTCTTTGTGGAGACGGAAGGGTAAACCATGTCAGAGACCCAAAGCAACTGAAATTGCCCCTCTCCAAATGTGCAGAGGGGGAGGTATGCCTTTGATTTGTAGATCAAAGCCAAGAGCCAAGATTATGTGGAGCTTGCCTATTACACATTTGTTCCCAGCCCCTTGTGTCTTTGCAGAGAATGAAATCATAACGAAATACAAGAGGATTAAAGAGCTAGATCCTAAGTAAAAGGGAAATGCCCTTATGACTGCTTTCTAAATTCTCTCTCCCTGTCACAGAGGTTGTCAGTGTCTTTCCGGTGGTCTGCTCCTAGCTTTTATGGTGCATCATGAATAGGTGTGGGGTTTTTTGTGAAACTCGTGGGGGTGTGAATCATGTGAAAACTTAGATCCACTTGAAAAGTGAGGAGACGCTACCTGCTTGGGTACAAAGCCTGATAGATGTATGTATTTTTCTTTTCCTCAACACATCTGTCTTCTCAGGGTTACTTTCCATTTCGGACAGGACCAGGGCACAGATGATTTAATTCGGTTCCTAAAACAATCCGATTGGTATTAACGTCCGCATCATATCGATGAGGAAGGAAAATGAACCAGCAAAGCCGAGAATTCTCTCTGGGACTTTAGATTCCACGTACTGCTCGTTGCTTGAGTCACAAAACAGTCAAATCAACAAAACACTCTCCCTGGTCTTTTCATTAAATGAAAGCTTAAAGTTAATTTCACTTTTATACTCTTCTGTTTTTACGGAGTCCACTTATAATTGGCTTTGCCATGGCTAAGCTCCTGAATTAATCTCTTCTCTGCCCACTTCCTGATCCAGTATGATCGCTTATATGGGCTTCAGCATTTATTTGTGACATTAAACGAGTAGATAGTTTGAAGTGAATTAAAATTAATTCGGTTTTGTGATTTTTATAATACTCCCGGTTTGCCGCACTGAATCTCCACAACCCTGTGACTGAGGATCCCTGTTTTCACATCTAACTGAAATAGCTGGGAAGCATGCCTCTAAATCAGTTTGCATATATTAACGCTGATTTCTAAACGTCTGCCCTTTTTCCTGAACTCCAAAGAGTTAACTTGTCCAGTGCCCGCTGGGAGATCAGAGTGCGGCGCTGGGGGACATCTCTTCCTCTCATTGGTCTCAGCTGCTAAGTCAGGGACGAAGAGAACACGAGCCACCTGGCCTGGGGTTAGTGATGTGACCTTGGAAAAATAAGCGCCCATTTCAGGAAAGACCGACTTTTGAGGCCACCGACATCGAGCCGCTCTCCTGCTTTCAAGATGGCACACTCACAGGGTCCATTTAAAACCCAGCTACAGATAGAGGCCAAAAAATCCCTACTCGGTTTCTGCAAGGAGTGAGGCTGGGGTGCTGTTTTCCTGGCACGTGGCCTGAAGGTCAGGCCTGTGAGTCAGAGCCGGGCCCCGGGCTGGTGGTGCACACCAGGGACACGGTCCTGGTCCAATCACCCGCCAGGCCTCGTGCCCGCCTCAGGTCACTCCATTATAACCCCCAGCCCAGCAGCTGCCTTGCGTTTTTTAAACAGAGAGAGAACACAAACCTTTGAAAATCAGGTACCGTATGTACTTTATAGCTTCTGAGCCCCAAGACTTGATGGGCACTGGGTGCCTCGTCAGTGTTGGGACGGGGACCCCCCACAGCCGGTGATGTGAGCGTGCGTGTGCCTTGTCCGGATAAGTGTGTTACTCCCTTTCTTGTTTTGTGATTCACTGGCGAGGCGTTGTGCTTTGGTGCAAAGAGCACTAAACTTGGAATCAAAAGCCACTTCCTGTCTGGGTGGCTTATTAACTCAGAGTAACCTTAGCGTAGTTGGTATGGGACTTCCAGATGGCATCGGCTCCGCACGGACAAAAATAATCTGCCATTTCAGTAAGCTTTGGGGGCTGCCACCCGATCCACTCGAGAGCCTTTCATCCTTTCCCTTGTTCCTTCTTGCTCCCTTGAGTCCCTTGTAAATCACAACTCTTCTGTGCATCCGACCCCTGCTGGGCGCGAGGGGAAGGCAATCTGATGAAACCACCTTACTACTTTTATGAGTTGATCCGTTGTTCGTAATAACAGACTGGGAACAATTCAAGCATCTTGTCGGTGAGGGACCAATTAAGACAGTTGCGGTATATCTGCCCAGCTGAATACTGGGTACCTTGTAAAAGCAGGAAGCCCTCTCTATGCACTCACATGGAAAATTCTCGAAAATATATGAAGACCAAAAGGCAAGGTGTAGAATAGAGTATGTGCATGCTTTCAAAAAGGGAAAAAGACAGAACGTATACAGCTCCCTCTTCCTAGGCCCAGGATCTCCGGAACCCTAAGAAGATGCTGGTATCATTTGTGACTGATGGGGAGAGACAAAGTGGGTATCTGGGGATGGGCAGGACAGGAAGATTTTTCACTGTAGACTCTCTTGTACCTTTTTAAAAAAAATTTTTTACTGTTTAAAAAATAAAGTGAATCCTTACACAAAACAGAAGGTTCCCCAGCAGCATTCTTCATAACAGCGAGAAAGTTGAAACAGCTCCTGTCTGTCAGCGGCCGAGTGAATAAACAGGGTGTGGGGTAGCCACACAAGGGACCATTATACAGCAAAAGGCCATACCTGCTGTGGCACGGCTGAAACTTGAAAAGAGCAGGCTTAACGAAAGGAAGGCAGGCACGAAAGATCACACACATCATCTGATTGCATTTATACGAAGGGTCCAGAATCGGCGGCTCTGCACACAGGAAGTAGATGGGGGGTTGTGGGGGGCTGGGAGGAGGTGGCCGGGGGGTGCCGGAGAGTGCCGGCTGATGGCCACAGGGTGTCTTTCTTGGCATTGAAAATGTTCTGGAATCAGACGAGGGTGATGTTTGCACAACTTTACAAAGATGCTAAAAACAACCGAGGTGTACACTTTGCAGCTGCAAATTTTATGGCGCGTAAATTGGACCTTAGTACATAAACTGAAAAGCTACTTGGTAGAGTTAGGAGCACGGAAACTGTAAGAATCACTGGGAACCTATGAAGCCGTGAACAACTTCCTTACGTTCCCACTTAAATATTTCACAGAGCGTCACTGACGACACCAGGGGCCTTCCTGTCCTTTAGCTACTTTCCTTGACACTCGCCAGTGATCTCACTTTCACTGGGGACTATTGGTGACCGAGATGAAGGAAGCTCGGCTCCATATGAAGGACTTCATGGGCCCGAGGTGTCGTGGCTGGAGGCCTTCCCCGGTCCGTGCCTCGGGGACAGAAGGAGCCTCAGGGAATCTTTTGGACCAGTCTGCCCCTTCTCGCCTGATAACTGGTCCCAGAGGGCCCTCCGGCCCCGTCGTGCCTCCCTGTTCCCGGGAGCCACTCCCTTTCCCTTTCTTGTATTCTCCTGGGTTGAGCTGAGTCACAGGGCTTAAAAGGAGGGAAGACACCTGCCTGACAGACGTAGCTGCTCTTCCCCCTGGTCGCTCGCCCGCCACAGGTGCTGTGGCACCTCGGACTGTCCCCCCAGCAGGACGGTCCCCAGCATGGCAGCTGGCCTGTCCATAGGTTGGGCAGGTAACATGTGTCAGTGTTGTGTCACCCAGCTCTGGGTGCTTAAACCCAAATTCCTCCCGGGTGGCCATGGGAGGTTGACCACAGCGTGTCTTTGGTCAGGAGCAGGGTAGACGATGCATCGTCCAGTTCTGACATCCCCGAGACCTCAGGCCTTACTGTGCTCCGCACACACCCGCTCACCTCAGGTCTGCTGCTGGGCCCTTCCTCCGAGTGGCCTAGTAAGAGAGGTGGGTTGTTTTTAAGATTTTATTTATTTCTTTCAGAGAGAGAGAACATGAGTGCAGAGAAGGGGCAGAAGGAGAGAGAAAGGGAGAGAATCCTAAGTGGACTCCCCGCTGAGTGCGGAGCCCAATGCGGGGCTCGATCGCATGACCTTGAAATCAGGAGCCAAAACCAAGAGTCAAATGCTTAACTGACTGAGCAGCCCGAATGCCCCTAAGACGGGTCTTTGAGATCCATGCCCTTGGCATTCATTCACAATTAATTCATGTAATACATACAAAACTAACCTATATTAGGGCCAGAGCTACTGTTTCTGGTGGCATAGGTCACCTCTTCTCATTGATCTCCATGGGCCAACTTAAGATTGGAGATTCGAGCCACAGGTGGCCTTCCTCATTAAGTAGTCCCCATCACAGCAAGCCCTCGTTTGCTGTGTCGGGAGGTCTCATCATCCACTGGCTCACTGGGCCCTTACTTGGTTGGAGGGATGTAGAGAAAATCCCTCCCCACTCCAAGTCCGATCAGGTGACCTAGACGTAGGGGGTCTTTTGTCTTCACCAGAGGGTCAAGAGAGCAGTCTGGTTCTCCCTAGGTGTCCGCCATCTGCTCCTAGACCCTCCATGTCCGCGCCTGGGCTGTCGTGCTGCCAGAGGCTGATGGCCCTGAGTCCCTAGGATGTTTAGAATTGTCCTTGTGGAATCTCTCACGCCCGTAACCCTTAGAGTTGGGCTCTTGCCTCTTTTCCACATGTCCTCTGTAAAGCCCGTATAAAAATTAAGACTTGAATTTCTTAATTGTCTGCGCCACCTCGTCTGCATTCCACCGAATGTGGCGGCGGCGTCGCCCTGGCCCCTGGTTTCCTCTGCACCTGAGGCCCGCTGGGCTCCTCCTTCCTCAGTCCTTACTCGCGCGTTTGTTCTGTGACTCTCACACTGCCTGAACACGCACAAGAAAGGCTGGGATTTGAGGTAAATGTGAGGTGATCTTTCCAAGTGCGTGACCTTTGGTGGCTCCTGCCACTCTTAGCTGCAGACTCCTTCTCGTGTTCTGTTTGCCGGACTTTGTGTTCCCGTCACTCTATTCACGTACCCGCGGCCTGGCATGGGGAGTGCATTGCTTGACTTCAAGAGCTTTGGAACCACTCACTCGTGCTCCTCCGTCACCCCAGACCTTCCTGCCTCGGCTCCCCACCAGCCGCCCCTCCCCGGCCGCCCCAGCTGCAGTGTCTGCCCTCTGATTTGGCTCCCGCGGTCCCAGGGGAGGCGAGGCCCCGTGTTTCACCTGCAGATCAGACGGCGGTCCCCAACCCTGGAGGCCTGTGCCCCAGACACCCCGCCTCTGCCGATGACTCTCGGAAGTCAGGGGACCATGAACTGCATTCCCAAGTTTGACGCCGGCGTGACTGAGGAGCCCGACGTGCGGGGGACGGGGCATCAGGGGAACGCGGCATCGGGGGTCCGCACCCTCAGCTTCCAGATCCGGAGCTGCTGCTAAGGCAGTGAGGCTGGTCATGTCCCGTCTCTAGGCTTTAGTTTTCCTGACTGTCGAGTGGGGCCCGCTGAGCCGGGTCATTTCCTGCTGTGTCGTCGTGCCGTCGGTGGGGGGGGGGGGGGGGTGTCACGCACAGACCCCGTCCGCCAGGCTCTGTCCTCACCTCGCACAGACTGACAGAAAACAAGCCACCCTTGGGGGCAGTAAGGTCATGGCAGGCCACCCACGAGATCACACTGGCCTTTACTCTGGTCTCGCTGGGGCATTTTCGCGGGGTAAGGCCCGTCCTTGCACACTGGGGCCACCACCCTCCCGCATCTGCCTGTGAGTGTGGGCTTCGAATCTGGGTTGCAACACTGCTCAGGCAGTCAGAGGGGGTCCCCAACCTGGCAGGTGGGCACCACGGGAGGCTTTCACCTTGATGGCCTTCAGGTCCTTCAGAAACCTGGATTGCGGGGCGCCTGGGTGGCTCAGCCGTTAAGCATCTGCCTTCGGCCCAGGTCAGATCCCAGGAGCCTGGGATCGAGCCCCGCATCGGGCTCTCTGCTCTGCAGGAAGCCTGCTTCTCCCGCTACTATTCCCTCTGCTTGTGTTCCCTCTCTCGCTATGTTTCTCTCTGTCAAATAAATAAAATCTTTAAAAAAAAAAAAAAAGAAAGAAAGAAACCTGGATTGCCCACTCGCAGTCAGCGCTGTTGCCGGACAAAGCGTGGACTTCCTGAGTGACCCCCAGATCCCCACCTCATCTCCTTCCTCCTGTGCCCCCACTGCCACTCTGTGCCCCGTGACCAAACCCTACGGAGCCACTCACAAGGCTTTCTGACCTTTGCCCTGAATTCCAGGGCCATGCCGCTGTGCGATAAGGTAGCGTGGTGGTTAGAGTCGTTGGGTAAGCGAAGACAGGATATGTGTGACTAGGTGAGCTCTGCCATCATGAGAATACCTCCGCTCAAGGTAGTCAGTTGCAGTTAGTGGCATTAAGAGTAGAAGACATGGGAGCTCATTCCAGGTCCTGTCCTTTCCCTGTTGTGCATATTAATCAGCTGGGTGGATTACAGACTAGGGTCACGGAATGTTTAGCCCTCGAGCTTGAAATGTCCCTAACAGGTGGGCTCGGTGAATGCCAGGACTTAACATGATGGAAAGGGTGTTTTGAGTCACGGCACATGGCAACATGGAAATAAAACAGAAACATCACAAGTGGGTGGTAGAAATAGACTGGAAGAGAATTTTAATACCTAAAATATAACAAAGATTTATCCCTGCTAGCTTCTCAGTTTCACAAAACACTTATTTTCATCTGATCTGAGATTCTGCATTCATGGTACATATTTCCTTCTAAAACTCTTCCTGGTTTCTGTTTCTTTGCTTCTATCATTTTCCTCTTTATTTTCTGTTTTAAGTGCCACTTCATTTTTTTTTTTAATCTGAAGTCATCATAGTGGCTTACTTTGAAAATCATTTGTTCAGCAATGGTGATTTCTGGTCAGAGGCCCATAAAAATATCTATAGGATGTAGTTGGGATCATTCCTACATCTTGGTGAGACTCCAGAGGACAGACTCCAGGGGCCAGAGACATTTAAAACCCTTCCTAGGGGCGCCTGGGTGGCTCAGTCGTTAAGCATCTGCCTTCGGCTCAGGTCATGATCTCCGGGTTCTGGGATCGAGCCCCACATCGGGCTCCCTGCTCTGAGGGAAGCCTGCTTCTCCCTCTACCATTCCCTCTGCTTGTGTTCCCTCTCACTGTGTTTCTCACTGTCAAATAAATAAAATCTTTAAAAA
>CM053612.1:13171523-13204065 GCA_028646535.1 Procyon lotor | reverse complement strand
GGGCGCCTGGGTGGCTCAGTCGTTAAGCGTCTGCCTTCGGCCCAGGTCAGATCCCAGGGTCCTGGGATCGAGCCCCGCATCGGGCTCTCTGCGCGGCAGGGGGCCTGCTTCTCCCGCTACCATTCCCTCTGCTTGTGTTCCCTCTCTCGCTGTGTTTCTCGCTGTCAAATAAATAAAATCTTTAAAAAAAAAAAAAAAAATCAAATGGCTCAGGCTATGGCGTGTGTTTCAGTTCTCTTGGAGCGAGGATCACAAGGAAACCAGGTGAGCCCTGGTCAAGTGTGAGGTGGACAAGTTTTATCTGGCATGATGGGCATTTTTGAGGTTCTTGGAGGGTCTCCCACTGATGGTAGCTGACCTCATTGCTGGCAGACCCTTGCCTTTCCTGAGCCCCCCTTTTCCTTTGCCCTGCAGTTTGGGGAGCCTTTGGGGAGGCACAGTTTTCTGGGGCTTTGCTTTCTTTTGGATCTTGAATAATGAAGTCACCCCCTGTGTGGTTTTTGGGGTGGGGGACTCCCTCCTTTGACTCCTTGACACGTTTGCCCCGAACTGTGACATTTAAGCGCAGTGACTTTGTAAAATTTGAATGACTTGTCAGTAAGAAAAAGTCCTCTTCCTACCCTAAAGATTGACGGGAACATGAGATGGCTGAAGTGGAACCGGGCCTTTTCAGGACAAGAGCTACTCTGGAGAGCCTGCCATGGAATCTCATCGTATCATAGTGCACGACTAGCTGCCTGACGCTCGCCGTCGGGGTCACTCAGTAAAGTTGTTGATGGAGGGCCTAGTGGCCACACAGAGTTCTGCGAAGGAAAAATCCCCTGGTCCAGTGCTTTCATCGGTGGTGGGCTTGGGGGGACGAGGGTGGGTGTGCAGATGGGCAAGGAGGAAGCCTTCGGCGGGTCCGCACACTCCATCCAACGTGCTTGTCGGGTTCTGGCCTCTGGCGGTAACGTAGGAGTACGTTTTCAACGCTTTGGAGATTTCTTTGGTCGGAGGAGACTGTAGGGGAGGGAGGAGGGTGCCCACCAGTCAGGCTTCGAGACAAGGAAGCTCCTGTGGTGGGGGTCACCCGGGTCACCAAATGGGCCGCATTTGATGTGTAAGTCCCTGGCTGTGGTGTCCTTGAGGTAGACAGTGCAGGGTCGGGTTGCCTCACGGGAAGGCACCACAGTGTCAGGCCCCTGTCTCTCTGTCTCTGTCTCTTTCTTGATGTGACAACTCCAATCTTTGCCTCAAAGGGCCAAGCCATGGACCTCTGAGAACCTCCTCACAGGGGCCCAGCACAGTGCCACTGTTCCTCCCGCTGCCTCTGCGTCCCAGGCTCCCCGCTGGGTGCCCTGACCCTAGGAACCTGTGCCTCCGAGGGTCCCTGGGTCCACCAGTGTCCCTCGTATCGTAGCGCTTCCTGGTCTTCCGGGGCCCATCGGCCCTGCGGCTGCTGTTTCGTCCCCTGTCGCCCCATTGGGCCCCAGCGGTACCCTTCCAGGCGCTCTCCCTGCCTCTGGGTTCCTTCCCTCCTCCCCCCCTTTTATCAGGGCTCCCCTCCCCCCATGCTGCCACCTCCTGATGCCTCTGGAGCAGGCCCTGCACTTCCTGCTCTGCCCGCACTGTACCTTCTCCCAGAACACCCCTCTTATCCGTCCAGGGACCGGGTCCTCAGGTCCATCAAGCTCAGCCGCTGCTGAGTCTCAGGGCCCCTTGTCTCTGGGGGCGCCCTAGCGGTCACCAAGGAGATGAGTGAACATCACACCAGGGAAATGTTCGGCTTCGTGACAGCTCTAGCTGTGACTTGAGGCCCCGAGCGGTAGGGAGCCCTGTCTGTGCTTGGGAAGGAATGGGGGTTTGGCTGGCGGGGGGTGCGGGGAGCCCCAGCTTGTCCTCGGCTGCCAACTAATTACGGGGCACAAGGAAACTCTGGTTTATGTATTTTCTCCTGTGTTTTGCTGCAGGGAGACTGGCCAGTTGGGACCATGCGGCGCCCGTGAAATAAACCTCTGTGAACCGGGGAACCTTGGCCCCCGAACGCACCTCGCTCAAGTCTAGTTTCCGGTTCATAGAGGTTGATCATTTACTACGACATGTGTGGTTCCGCTAGGCGACAAATGGACTTTTGTTTCCGGGCCGCCACATGGTCCCAACCGGCCAGTCTCTGCAGTGTTGCATTGGGCCGCTAAGAAAGGGGCCGCGGCGGGTTGCAGGACCCAGGGCCACCCTCCTTCTCCCAGGCTGATTCCTGGATCCAACACATGATAAATTTGCCTGCGACCTCCCAGCTTTTGTTGTTCTGGCATTTTCCAACTAACTAGGACTTAGAGCTTCCACTGTCTTTTAGAATAGCTTTTTGAGGGGCACCTGGGTGGCATAGTCAGTTAAGCGTCTGACTCTTGGTTTTAGCAGTGTTGATCTCAGGGTCGGGAGATCAAGCCCTGCCCCAGGCTCTGGGCTCAGCAAGGATCCTGCTCGAGACTCTCTCTTCTCACCCTGTCCCTCTTCCTGTTCATGTGTGCTTTTTTTTTTTTTTTTTTAAGATTTATTTATTTGAGAGAGAGAGCGTGAGCAAGGGGAGGGAAGGTCGAATGCCTTCCTTGACGTTCAGCGGCCAAAGACACTTTCTGGGTTCCAGGCGGGACTGTGTGTTGGTTTTATATGAGGCTTGACGACCACTTTCTGCTTCTCCCTAATTCATTTTTCAGCAGACACTTATCGTGGGTAATACACGGGGGAAGCGGATAGAGAGTGGGGGCGGGGAGCGCAGTTGCAGATTTAAATAGGGTGGTCCGGTGAGATGTCCCTGAAAGTGACTTGGAGCAAAGCCTGGAACAAGGTAGAGGGGTCCGAGGTGGGGCGCATCTAGAGGTGCAGATACCGGCAAGGAGGCTAGGGTGAGGCTTGAGTGAAGGGCACCGGGCGGGGGGGTGGGGTGGGGGGGAGTCAGGGATAAGGGCAGAGAAGGACCAGGCACGGGGTCATGGAGGGACTTAGAGGCCATCCTCCAGCTGTTAGAACATGTTAGGTCACCCTCTTCAGTTTCATCCTTTTTTTTTTTTTTTTTTTGACTTCTGTTGGCCTTGACACTGAAAAACAGGAGATTTCACTTGTGGGACAAAGTCTCTTCCTTGCGTACATGGCAGCTATGCAGGTGTCTATCCTGCGACACTAAGGAGACGTGTGGCCAGGACGGCTCTTTGGCTCTTGTGCCCGTGCCCGTGTCTGATACGTGGTCAGGAGGACGGACGTGACGCCCCCGATCGCTATATTCCTAGCATCTAACCTAAGTCTGTGTCTTACAGTTCTTTCTCTCGTTAGCAGCGCAAATCTGAGTTCTTCCTAGGGCCCAGGGCAGGCCGTTCAGGCATAGAAAGTGGATTAATCAGGGTGGCTCAGCGTTAAGCTATGCCAGAACCGAGGCCAAATTTTATTCCGGTACAGGGATGACTTTCTATGTGGCCTCTCTGGCTCTGGAGCTAATTTGGATGCTGAGTAGCCCCGCAGGTATTTATATGTAGTGTTTGGTATTTTTACTGGGTCCTATTCTTCTCCCTTGGATCACCTAAAATGGTTAAGAATTTTCTAGTGGGATTAAGGTTGTGATCTCTGGGGAGGGGTGGGCCATCTGCTCTCGGTTATTTTTGTGTTAGCCGCTTCCCCTTAAATGTATGTTCACAAATGAGCCACAGCCTTATCAGCTGGGGTCAAGGGAAGACGGGTCTAGGTGCTGCTCCTGAACTTGGTCTCTAAGCCATGGCTTCCCATAGACACTCAGGTAAAGCTTCCTGTTCTTTATCTTCTGTCGAGCACGGTTTTGCTGGGGCAGTGCATCTATCAGTCGACTTAAAGATACTTTTCGATGAAATGATTTTAGGCTTGTCTAGAGAGTAAATAAGTCCCGGCTCACCTCTGTTCTGTCCTTGCTTCCTATTGCTGTTTCAGAGACAGAAGGCAGTGTGAGGGGCTTGTTGTTGTTGTTGGTTTTAAATCTGAACTTAACGACTATAGTTTACATTTTTCAGGACATCCTATGAAATTGCCAGAGATTGCACAAGGACAGATTTTGCAGGGGATGGGGGCTGGAGCAATTCTTTGTTATTTGTACGATGCAAACGTTCATCTTGACTGCTTTAAATCGAATTTAAGGTGTGTAGGGAAGGGCAGCTGAATGTGGGGAGCGAAAGTCCGTAATGACGCACCCCGTGTTCCCCTTCAGAGAGGTGGGCTTCGTCCTGCTGCAGAGAAGCAGCTATGATCCTTTCGACGTGACACATTAGGAGTTGTTCTTATCAGAAAAGGGGGCAACATTTCAGACTCTCCAGAATGTCATGAGCACGAGAGTCGTCTTCTTGTTCTGTAACCTGGCATGAAGGAAGCCCTTTGGCCCTGGACAGACACCCGTGGAACAGGGGCGACGGCTCTGAAGGACGGGCCGTCTTCCCCAGAAAGCCCTGCTCTCTCAAGTCACCCTGCTTGCCTGTCTTTCCTCCAAAGCCAGGAATGTCGACCGTGGCTCTTCCGCCCTTTGCCTAAGGAACCGTCCCCTCTTACAAACAGGCACTTTGTCCTCTCTCTCGGCTTTCAGATGACGGGACAAAGTAATTTTTGGCGGCAGTCTTTTGGAAAAGCGATTTTTGAAAACTTGCATTTGCCCATCAAAATGTATTTTATTTTATTTTTTTATCTTATTTTTTTTTTTAAAGATTTTATTTACTTGACAGACATAACGAGAGAGGGAACATAAGCAGGGGGAGTGGCAGACAGAAAGCAGGCTTCCTGCTGAGAAAGGAGCCTGATGCGGGGCTCGATCCCAGGACCCTGGGATCGTGACCTGAGCTGAAGGCAGAGGCTTTAACCCACTGAGCCACCCAGGCGCCCTGTTTTATTTTTTTTAAAGATTTCATTTATTTATATGAGAGAGAGAGAGTGCACACAGAGGGAGAGGGAGAAGCAGGCTGCCGCTGAGCAGAGAACCTGATGTGAGGACTCGGTCCCGGGACCCCAGGATCCCAGCCTGAGCCCAAGGCAGATACTTAACTGACTGAGCCACCCAAGGGCCCCACTCATCAAAATTTAAATAATGAGAATACTTTGGGAAATTTCTCCTCAGGTATTTTAAAACAAATGCACTGCAATGCGTTCTATGCTTTAATGGATTAATATGCAATGTCTTTCTTGCTCCCAAATGTTGAAGAGCTGTCTTCCCTTCCCCCCACCCCCAGGAGCCATTTTATAGACACGGTAGCACATGCCTGGGGTTGTGATAACTGGCCCACAAACTCCTTCTCTGGGTGCAGGCAAACTGTTCAGCTGTGCCACCAGTCCCAGCGGACCTTGAACACGTGGTAACTGGTAGAGTAACTCCCCATTTTGTTTACTAATTAAGGGACAATCCTTGCTTATGTGAATCTGGAGATGATAAGCGTGACTAAAGTAGATTATTGACACTTTTAGGTGATTTTTAAAACCAGGGGCTGTCATTTTGTATTACAATTAAGTTTATGGGTCTGTGAACGCAGACGAAAGAGAAGTCCTCACAAGAAGAAATCTTGCACGTTGGCTTGAAATGGGTTTTGTACGGACAAATCAGAGGCTTAGATCATTGGATCAGGATCTATTTTTAGTGGCTGTCCCTAGACCAAGAGGACATTTCAAGAACAAGAACTTATATTTCTGTTATCGAATACTTTCTGGCTGCAAAATTATGTAGATTCAGTTCCTCTACCCTTGGCCTTGCAAGTTGAGGGCCAGGCTGGGGGTGTGGATGGGGAGGGAAGTAAGACCATTTACCCCATTTTATCCCTATTAGTTCCCATTGCCAGCCACTGCCAGTGGGTCACACACACCCAGCAGTCTTTTTTGGGGGCCAGGGATCGAAAATGGCGTGGTGGAGTGAGTGAGTAATCAAAGTGGGTTGGGTTCTCAAAATAACTGAAAAATGGTAGTCAGAAGAGTTGGTCAAGGGCAAAACTTGAGCCCTGTGTACTTCTAATGACCACCTAACGGCTGCCAATGACCTTGCCACAACTAGAAAAACTAAGAAGCCACGTCCTATTGCTGCCAGGGCAGAAGACGGAGGGAAGGTGCTTGCCTAATATGCACAACTTTAAGAAAAGCTTTGTATCTGGACAAAATCCAACTGGGATAGCACCTGGCCTGGTGGGGGTTCAGCGGCACATAATTGTTTGTTGCCTAATCTCTATCCCACTCTCCTGTTACCTGATAGAATCTAAACCTCCATATCCATGACCCAAAAGAGATTTATGAGTTTTTCTCTAAATGTAGCGTGCAAGCAAAGTTACAAAGAACATTAAATCATTTCTTACATGTTCTGTTTTTAAGGGAAAAAAACCACGTTCTGGTTTTCTATGAAATGCTATGAAAGACCACTTTTCAGCCATGACTCACGTCTCATTGCAGCAAGTTAGGTATTTATTCCCAAATGTCTGACGACACCTCCGCTTCTTGAATGTTCTCAGGAAAGCAATATACCCTTTCTTTGCAAGCCAATATTTATACATGGGGTGACTAACAGACTGGTATGTCGGACTTAGCAATTAACAGACCAGAAATAACCCGAATTTTTTTTTCCCTGCTGGGTTGCCGTTCCTCGTTCACGCTGTACTTTGTCCCACTCTGGAGAGCACGTCGGAGAATGCTCCGTCGCCCTCATAGTCACTGTTTCCTTAAACCTTCCAATTTTGAGCCACTCAGGCATGCGGGGGAAAGTGGACATTAGCAAGAAATACGTGAGAAAATCCCTATAAAAACACAAGCAAGGTTATTGAAAGCAAACTGAGTTTTCTCTAATGAGACATTTCTCTGATGCGTATGTGACGGCATCAAAGCCAAAACTTCTTATTGGGATACTGAGGTTTATGTAGGCACCTCTCAGCATATTGGCTGTAGTTCAGGAATTTTCTGAAAGAGGAAACTTACTTATTAAGTGAAGAATGATGTGTCTTTTGAAGCAGGCACGGTAAGAAAGTCTGCCATCCTGAAAGCAGTCTCTAAAATGCCATCAGCCGGTCCCATTTCCAACCGCATTTGAACCTACTATGTCTCTGAAGGACTGAGGGTCTGACATCAGCCCCTTAGGGTGGCAGGAGCTGAGCCCCAGGTTTTAAAAACAAATCTCTGTTACAAAATGCTGTGAATGAAAGAGGTTTGGGGAGCTTAGTGACGGTGACTTAAACCGCCCCCCCCCATCTGTCCGTCTGTGCTCATAGCCTGTGACTTAGCGGACACCAGGCAGGGTCCCCGGGGAATTTGCAAACTTCTTGTGTGCTAGAGAAACCTCATTCCTGCTTACGGCTGCTGTGGGTCACACCTTGGAGGCTCAGATTAGTGCAAGAGCTGCAGGAGGGCAGATGCAGCCCCGGGGGCAGCGGAGCCCGGCGGCGGGAAGGGAAGTAGGTTTGTGCCCAGTGCTCCCTGTGGTGACTGATGAGGCGCCCTTTCCCCGATAACAGCCGCAGGTCAGGGGAAACAGATCTGGAAGTTTTGGAAGGTTAGAAGGCGACCTGGGTAGGGAGATAAGAAAAAAAAATATATATATATATCCCCTAAGAGATAAACGCCTTAAGTATATGGTAATTCAGTAAGATTAAAGAGAGCCTCCAAGAAGAGGTGAAATGCTATCTTCATTTTTCTCCATTCTCTGATTTCTAACAAAAGGGAAACTGGGAAGCACAAACTGTTTCTCTTCTCCTCGTGAAGTCCGAACTTCCCTGGGGCTCATTTTCGGGGAGCCCACACACCAGAGCACTGGCCGCCTTTTGGGAACCTCTGTGTGTCCCAGCTGTCATCCGTCTGCTGTCCTCTCCGAGCTGTTAGCGGCTCCAGAAAATGACCAGTGACACAGTATCACGCTTCATGCACCGTTTTGACACGGGGACTATCCCAGCAGCAAGAATGTACCCCTCCAGCTTCCTCCTAAGCACACTGCCGTGAAGGCTTAAAATAGTTTGGGACCCAACAATCCTAAGTTTAAAAAAACACGAGGTAAACTAATTCAGGTTACCCAGAGTTCAACTTCATTGGCATCATTGCAAAAAAAAAAAAAGTACTAAAGTTCATGAATTTGACATCGGCATTGTTAACATGCCTCGAGTGGTTCTAGCCTGTTTACTTATTAGGCAATAAAAGCTAACGTTCCTAGAAGTGCCTATTTTATCTTGACAAATAAGCGTTTCCGTACACACACACACACACACACACACACACACACACACACGAAAAAGGCTTGAGGCAACTGTGGAAGTCAGCTCTAAGAGGATATGCCCTTGGCAATGTGTCCCTGCAGCTGCAGGCTCCAGATTTAAGTATGCAGTCCGGGGGGGTGGGGGGGTTAGAAAACTCCAAGAGGTGGGACTCTCCACAGCGGCACCCTTAATTCGGAGTGACTTGTTTAATTTCCCTTTCGCCCGCTTCAGGACCCGGTACTGGTGCTGGCGTGGGTTGTTTCACCCACTGGACGCGTAGAAACTCCGAGCGAGTCATGTTCTAGAACTGTGAAAGTAACCAGGGAAGAACTTGGCCTTGGCACGGTGACAGTTTGAGAGCAGGCGGTTTTAAAGTGAGAAAGGCTCGGCAGGGAAGATGTCTCTGGTCCTGTGAACCGTAGTGGTTTTCCTTCTCCCCGAAGCTCCGAATACCTAAAGGGGCCTCCCCGTGCTTTCCGGCGGTGACTGTCTGGGGTCACGGACACCTGTGTGTCTGCCGTAAAGCCAGGGCTCGGGCGGAGCACAAGATGGGGCTCCCGCCGGGCGGAGGTCACTGCGGCTCCAAGTTCTATCCTAAATGGAGACTTTGGTGAGGGAGGAGGAGGGATGTCCCCATAGGGTCCAGGAACATAGTCTGAAGGGCTAAGGCAGCCATGATTCCTCGCCACGCAGGAAGCTGGGGCCGTCTAATCTTACGAATTCTGATTTCCTGCCAAATGGCCTTTAGGAGCCACCGATAATTGAATTTCGTGGCATTTACTGTTACTGGAGATTTAGTTGATTTCTCTACTCAGCTCCTAACAAGAAAGTAAATCTTTGTTGAGGGCACAATTTCAATATGGAAAAGCTAAGGAGAGGAGGGTTTTATGTGACCTGTGAAAGACCAGCAGGACTGAGTGAAGGAGAGTGACGGGCACTTCTTTCTGTCTGTGCAGAGGCTAATGCATTTTATTTTATTTTTTTAAAGATTTTATTTATTTATTTATTTGACAGAGGAGAGATCACAAGTAGGCGAGGTGGGGGGGAAGCAGGCTCTCTGCTGAGCAGAGAGCCCATGGGGGGGCTCGATCCCAGGACCCTGAGATCAGGATCTGAGCCAAAGGCAGAGGCTTTAACCCACTGAGCCACCCAGGCGCCCCTAGGCTAATACATTTTAAAAGCTGCCTTAGGTGAACAGTGTGCTGCTCAAGGACACAGACCTTGGTCTCCCCGTGTCTCTGCTTTTCCTCTCCAACCCGATGACATAAGGGAACATCCCGATTGTCTTTTGGGGGAGAAAGTGCTGCTAAGGACCATTCTCTGGTCTCGATCAATCTCTGAGCCATGACACAACTGTCTCAGGCAAGTGACTTTGCCCGAGAGTGCCACCTGCTCGCTTTCAGTCGTTTGCGCCATGGAGATGAGGGGGTCTGTTCAGGGGCCAGCCTGAGCAGGGGCTGCAGCTGGCCCAGAACATTCTGCCTGTCCGTGGTGCGATCCGCTTTGTCTGGAGGCCAGCTTCCGAAATGCACCCAGTTCTGAGTGAGAGTTCACCAGTCTTGGCCGAGGCGGGCTCGGAGACGCAGGGTGTGGTTTCCTTAGCTCACTCTCTGCTGTTTGGTTGTCTGTGGCAACGGGATCCAAACAACTTGGACATGTGTTTGTATAAAAAAACTGGGAATGGGACCCAGAGTGGGAGTCCGGGGCCATTCAGCTGGTGGAACAGCCACGGTGAGTACCGAGCGGCTGTCGTTCGTCCCTCGTTCCGTCTCTCGATTCAGCTGGGGTATTTGCTAGCACAAGACCCGTGTTTGTGGGTAGTTGGAGAAAATTCTCCCTGTTCTCGTGTTTCCTGTGCAAATTAAATAATTGCCATCTACTTACCCACATACGGTTCTTTTTCCGGGGGAGCGGGGAAGATTAGCCTATGTTTCAAGAAGTCAGGAGCTCACAGAAACACATTTGGCACCTGTCTGGAGGGGGCGGTGGGGGGCTTGGGGACAAGGGGAGTTGTTCCATATGAACGCTGTGGAAGGGCTTCTTGGAACGATCAGCTTGACGCTTATTAAAAGCCTTTCTCCTCCCCCATCATACTTCCATGTTGCAATTTTTAAAACCACAAATGCCCTAAGTAGTAACCCTTCATTGACTCCTGAGCCTCAGTTGCTCGAACCAAGGGGGCGGGGGCTGGATTTTTGTGTGTCACAGAACGGCACATCACCACGACAAGTGCTCGCGGTCGTAGACCTTGCCGGTATGGATGGAGAATGCCGTTGTGAGAAGCCCTCTCTGGGGTGATGGCTTGGGCCTCGGGTCCGTGTACTATGTTGGACGGAGCTCTTTGGGGTCCATTCGGGATTTAAAAGTGTTCTGCCGGATTTGAAGGGTTAGATGCAGGCGCTTTGAACCGATCCATAAGCGTTGCTCACATGGCCAGCATCCTCTCCTCCAGGCAGTGAGCCCCGGTGGTGGTCGGCCGGAGGAGCAGACTCCTGCACGAGGGGGTCTGGGAGGAAGAGCCGGAGGCTGGCAGGGGCGGGGGAAGCGGGGCAGTGGCTCCTTCTCCTTGGGCTGCCGGGCTGCCAGAGCAGCTTGCCTCCCGGAGCTGCCGCCGGCACAGCGCCCAAGCTGTGCATCCACTGCTCGAAGCCACCACACCTTTCCAGCCCTGAGCCGCTTGTCTCCCTTCCAGCAGGACTTTCTCCCATGTTCCCGGTGACCCACTGGCCACACACTCTGATTCCTGGCCAGGGGGGAAGGCTGTTTCTTCCCAGGGTCCCAGTGGAGGACGTACAGTCCCGGCACCCGCGGCCGGCCAGGCTCAGGTGGCAGCCGGGACCCGGCCTCCAGGCCCCGGTGGCACCGTGCAGCGCTCCCCTCCTCCTGGGGCTCATTTGCTGTGCCTGCTCGCCCCCCGCAGGTCCTTCCAGCTACAAGGTGGGCACCATGACTGAGAAGTTCGACTGCCACTACTGCAGGGACAACCTGCAGGGCAAGAAGTATGTGCAGAAGGATGGCCACCACTGCTGCCTGAAGTGCTTCGACAAGTTCTGCGCCAACACCTGTGTGGAGTGCCGGAAGCCCATCGGCGCGGACTCCAAGGTAACGGGGCTGGCCCAGCGTGCGGGGGCGGGGGGCACCCCTACGAGGCAGGGGCCGCAGGGATGTGGCTGTGAGGGAGTGGAGGCCCAGCTTCCAGCACCAGTCCCCGGCTCTCCCCGCCACCCGCCCCCATCTGGGGGTCCCCAGAGGCTCTTCCTCACCCCCGTGTTCCTCGTCGTCGGACTCACAAGAACGCCGCAGGGCGTCCCAAGTCAGAGGGACCGTGTCGTCGTCTGCCCCCGGGGGATCTCAGGCTTGCCGCCAGGGCCACGGCCCCCACCCCCCGGACCTCCCAGCAGCCTGTCGCCTTCTGCTTGGTTTCCAGGAGGTGCACTATAAGAACCGCTATTGGCATGACACCTGCTTCCGCTGCGCCAAGTGCCTTCATCCCTTGGCCAACGAGACCTTTGTGGCCAAGGACAACAAGATCTTTTGCAACAAGTGTACCACTCGGGAGGATGCCCCCAAGTGCAAGGGGTGCTTCAAGCCGATCGTGGCAGGTAGTGTCCCCTCTCCCCCCTGGGGCAGCCAGGGAGGAGGCCCCCAGGGCCGAGATGATGCTGGGGCTCGCGGTGGTGGGGTGATGCTGCTGTGAGCCGCACTTAGGTCTTAGCGTATATATGCACGCATATACATACACGTATATCTGCGTACACATATATGCTCGCACACACGCACACACTCGGCAGCTAAAGAACACTGGAGAGAGCGGTCTGTGGCAAGAGAAAGAAGTGAAAAGTATGTAGCGCTTTCTCATTTGGGGAGAGTGAGTGAGCAAAGCATGCGACCTCCTCAGGGTGGAATTCTGGGCCAGGTCAGGTCGGCCAAGGCCGTGGGTGTGGGGCGGGGCTTCAGCCGTCGACCCCTCCCCCGACAGAAGCTGGGTCTGCGCCACCCAGGGAGGTAGGCTGGTGGAGAGAGAGAGGCCCCTGCGGGGAGGGTCTTTGGAAGTGTGAGGCCGAGACCTGCGGGGCCTGCATCCCCTCCCCTCTGGAGGGCCCGGCGGCGTGGGGGTGGGGGAGCGGATGCAGCCCCCTGCAGGGCACCGACAGTGGGGCTCTCGCTGGCTTCCCCCCACCGCAGGAGATCAGAACGTGGAGTACAAGAAGACCGTCTGGCACAAAGACTGCTTCACCTGCAGCAACTGCAAGCAAGTCATCGGGACTGGAAGCTTCTTCCCTAAAGGGGAGGACTTCTACTGCGTGACTTGCCATGAGACCAAATTTGCCAAGCATTGCGTCAAGTGCAACAAGGTATGTTGTCAAGGGAGTTTTGTGCTGACCTTTGTTTCTAGAAGCGTTGGACAGTTTGCAGAGCACTTGCACACACACTATCCCATTCCATCCTCACGACAGCCCTGCGACGTGGGAATTATTATTCTCGGTTTGCAGATGAGGAGACCGTGGCAGGAGAAAGTGGCGCCCGCCGTCCAGGGTCGCACGCACTGGGGAGGCCCTGGGCAGCGCCGGCTCTAGAGGCCTGCCTCCACCACCTGGTTGGCCACGCGTGACCTCATGCAGGGGCTTGCCCTCTCTGAGCCTCGGTGTCTTCGTCTGGAACCCGGGGATAATAATCGCACCTGCCTCCCATGGCCGTTGTGGCGATTAAATGAGATATTGTATACCAAAGCTCCCAGCACAGTGCCTGGCACATAGTAGGCATTCAACAAGCTGGTTGTTGAATCTGAATCCGGTGCTACACTCCCTGGTCTAGGCCATCACATCCGGAGGAATCACTTACCAGGATCAGCCCTGGCATGCCGAGTGCTTTGTGTGTGTTACCTGCTCTAAGAAGCTGGCTGGGCAGCGTTTCACCGCTGTGGAGGACCAGTATTACTGCGTGGATTGCTACAAGAACTTTGTGGCCAAGAAGTGTGCTGGATGCAAGAACCCCATCACTGGTAGGCTGAAGAGTCCTTGCTAAGTCGGCCAGGCTAGGTCTTGCGCATGGTAACCATCTCTCATTTTCCTCCGTCGTGGGTTTCATCCACAAAGGCCCCAGAGAATGTCCTCTCCCCCTGCCATTGTGGTCCTGAAGCCCCCCCCCCAATAGTTTGGATTCTCCCTCAGGCCAGCTTAGCCTTTGCCATACAGAACACCTCCTGACTACTGCTGACTAACCACCGACGCTGCCGGAGTTCACGAGCCTGAGACCCACGGCCACGGCCACGGGCAGGCAGGCACCGTGCGCACTCATGCGCGGGGAGGGGCGCGGTAGGGGGGTTCGGCGGGGCAGGGAGAGGATGGGGGGGTGGCAGGGTTGGTGGGGTGGGGGAGGACGGGGGAGGGGAGGCTGGCGAGCTGCAAGCTGGGATTAGAGCGCCCCTAGCGGCAGGCTAGCTCAGGGGTCGCTGCGGGCAGCTTTTTTGCGATCAGAGCAGAGCTAATCACTTCATTCCTCATCTCGCGGCCGCGGTCCACGTGCCCTGGGCCCTTTCCCCGCCTCCAATTTTCCCATCTCCCCGGGGAGCCTTGAAATGTACATTTGAGAAGACTTTTGCCATCCTCAGGGAAAAGGACTGTGTCAAGAGTGAGCCACCCAGTCTCTAAAGCTAGGAAGCCCCCAGTGTGCCACGGGAAACGCTTGCCTCTCACCCTGTTTCCCAGCGCCAACCTCCGGGGCAGGCATCCGGGTGGAGAGAGGACTTGTCCCTCGTGGGTGGTGGTTCTTTATAGAAAAAATCGAAGCTTAGCAGCTCCTCGAGGCCCGGTAAGTGCACACCCCACGAACAGCCCAAGTTTGCCTCCTGGTGGCCACTTTGATGCCATGGCCCTGACCTAAATCAAAGAAACTGGTTATGCTGGGAGGTCGGTGCGCGTCACAGGGGCGATAGCGGTGGCAGGGGAGCGTGGGCTCGTGGCGGAGCTCTGGCATCTTCTCAGGTCCTGGAGAGCCGGAGCAGGGTGGCAGCGGTGTGGGGGAGGGGGGCGTGCGGTGTGGGGGTGGCCGGGGGTGGGGGGGCCCGGGCCAATGTGGCCCCCGCGTGCTTGTCGGCTCCGTGAATGGGCCAGGCGGTGGCCTGCCTCCCGCCCGGCGCACTCAGCTGGCTCCTCTGTTTGCTTTTGTTGTCTCCCCAGGGTTTGGTAAAGGCTCCAGTGTGGTGGCCTATGAAGGACAATCCTGGCACGACTACTGCTTCCACTGCAAAAAATGCTCCGTGAATCTGGCCAACAAGCGCTTTGTTTTCCACGAGGAGCAAGTGTATTGCCCCGACTGTGCCAAAAAGCTGTAAAGTGACAGGGGCCCCTGTCCTGTAAGATGGAATTGAGTCTTGTTCTCTGTGTCCTCGCCCTCTGGCCGGTGCCGCCCCCGGGGCCAGAGCGGCCTCTCACCTCTGAAGTCCTCCTCCTGCCTTCGCTCCCATTCTGCGCTGTCACTCCCACCAGGGCGCACAGTGCTCGTGCTAGGGTGTAGCGGCCACGTACACTTCTCTGTAGCTGCCGTGACAACACACACACTTAGCTAGACTGACTCCTCTGCATGTTTATCCTCGAGCAGAAAAGTGCTGACCATGTAGCTGCTTGGTGACGCAAGCCAGAGGCGTACCCCACGAAGCCCCCGCTGAGCTGCGTCTCGCGGCTCAGCCGGGACCCGCTGTGTCCCTGGGACACTTGAGAGTTGCAGCGGCTGCCGCAACTCGGCTGCTCACGTCTTCCGTGAGCAGAAAGCAAACTTAGCGAAATGCATGGTTGAACTTCCTCATCAGAATCTCCCTTCTGTTCTTTTGTGCTTTCAAACGACTGATACGAATTTCCAGAAAGTTAACATTTGAACTTAGCTGTTGAGTAACTCTAAACTGACCTTCCCCCCAACCCCGTACTAACCTTCGATTTCCCCGTGTGGCGTGTTTTCTGAACGTTCCTACTTTCAAGCGTGGAACGTGCAGGTGATTTGCAAAGTGTAGGCAGACCCGAGAGAACGAGCCTGTTGCACAGGAACATCGTCACCGCCAGTACTTCTGGAAGCTTAACAAAACTAACCCAGTTGCCCTTTCTCTTTGTTTTTGTTTTTTTAAATATTTTTGTTTTAATATGAATAGTAACATAGTTTATGGGTTTGGAGACTTGCATGTCAGTATTTTTGCCCCCCTCCAGCGTTCCTGCGGTTTAGAAATCCATCGTACAGGAGTAACACCCGAGAGGGGTAGCTGAGCAGGCACCGGGACGGTCACTGACCCGACGGGACGATTCCCAACAGTGACGAATTGAGTCCCTTGTAACGTAGTACTTGTCTGCTCTTGGTCCCTGGGGTGAAGAGGCCAGCCCAGTCCCTCCTCTTGTGACTCTTGGGACTGCCCTTCAGAGCTTAGCAGGATCTCTGGGGGCGTGGCGGCCGCCCTCCCGGGCCCACCGGACTCCCACGCAGTGCTCCCCTGAGCTGCAGGCTCCCCTCCCCACTGCACTCTCGTGGACATTGTTCTAGGACGTAGTGTAACGAGACAGTACCACAAGTAAACATGTAATGCCAGAGCATAGGAACATTCTCATAGGAGTGGTTAGCGAAGCCGATGCCTCATTTCTGCATTTTGTCATTAGCTATTATCCTCTTAACGTTTCAGTGTATCCTTACAGAAATAAAGCAGCATATAAATAACTCGCCTGGTCTTTTAATTCTGCGGCTAGGGTTGCTGTAAGGAGACACGACTGATCCCAGAACCCCAGTGACTGTTTTCTTTCCTTCAAGCATGGACCCCATTGCACAGAACAGAGTTCTAAGCAAGATAAAGCCTGTAAGAGCAGTTGGATCCATTTAAAAGCAGAACCCCACTCTGACCCCAAATAAGCATTTCGCAGATGCTCACATCCCTGAAAAAACCAAGGGGCTGGGCGGGGGTGGGGGTGGGGGTGGGAAGGGAATGGCAGCAGAAGGGTGTCGGGAGGATCACAGTCACCATTTGGGCTGCTCCCTCCACCTTTGGGCCGGTGGGAGAAACTCGCTCCCCCTTGTGGCCAACCCAGGGAGAGGGCGACCCTCTGCCGAGCACTGGGGCCACAGTCGTAAAAGCAAAGGGCAGGACCCCTCTGGTGCTAACATGGACCTGACGGTGTTAGGGAATCAAAACCTGTCAGCAAGAAACCATGGGCATTTTTATGAACAGGTGACATCCCCTTGTGTCTGTCTCCCTAGAGGAATGAGCAGTTAAAAACACGAAAAGTGCCTGCTCATCTGGGACCCCAAGGGAGCAGGGTGGGGTGGGGAATTGGGGTGACCCCCCTCTGCTTCCCACGGGAGCTGGTGGAGTTACGGAGATCGCGGTAAGGGGCAGAGCTCAGAGGAGAGAAGCCTGGGATGGAGTGGGGACTTCCGGGGGGGGCCTCCTCCTCATTCTCACTGAGGGGTGCTTGGCCCCCCCAGTCCACTGACTGCTCCCAGCCCCTTTGCTCCCTAACTTCCCTCATCTGCCCTAGATTCTACGCTCATCCTCCATCCTGTGTCACCCTTTGGCCTTCCTATCCCACTCGGCCCGCAGAACTCCAGGGCCAGGGCCCAATGCAAAAATGCACCATGACCACAGCCGTCAGTGCAGCACAAGCCAGGCCGGGCTGGCCAACTTGGCCTTGCCTTCCCCGGACCAGCACGCCCCTTTCCCTGGCCTCCTGGCAGGCCGTTTCCTCCCCGCTCCTCCCCGGTCTGGCTCGAAAGCAAACCCTCACAGCCACCCCTGATGGCGCTATGGCCCCATTTTCCAGGTGAGAACGTGGAAAGTCAGAGAGGTCGGGGGGCGGGGGGGGGGGCGGGGGGAGGTCATTATGAGCAGGCGTTGCCATAGAAATGGTGAGCCCCCTCGCGGTAGGGGCTGTGTCTGCCACCTCACAATGTGGAAACCCTCGGGTCTCTGCTCAGTACTCAATTTGCACACTGACACCATGGAGACACAGAAGGAAGGAGGGGAGAGTTCTAGTTAGCAACCTTTCATAAGAGAACCCCATTTTCTCCCTGGTAATTACAGGGATCAGAATAATCCAGTAATTCACAGGGTGGGTTCTGGAGCAGACAGTCTGGGTTCAAATCCCAGCTGCTCTGCCACGCACTATGCCACTGAGACCTGACCGCTCTGAGCCTTCCTCGCTTGTAAAGTGTGGCAGAATTCCTACCTCCCAAAATCACATGCCAATTACGTAATACGAGCGCTTAGCAGGACGACTGTCACCTGGTAAAAGCACTCGACAAATGGCAATTTGCCCGTACCTCCAGCACCAAAGGCAGTCTGTTACCTACCGTGCAAGCCATGGGACTCTTCCCACTTGCAAAGACGGGGTTGTTGGCTTTACAATCAGACTTGAATGTGAGCATCAGCTCTGCCCCCTCCCGGTTGTACGATGTTGAACAAGTGCCCATCTCTACCAGTCTGTGTCCTCCTAAGTAAAAACGAATACCCACCCTCACGGGGTTTAAAGATGCCCAATAATATAGCCCCTGGCCTACGGCACGTGGAGATGTCACTCTAGTTATTATAAGACTTGGGGAACCCCCTGGACACACCCATCCGGAACACTGCGACTGCATTGGCGGGGAGAGCAACAGCCAGGCGGCCTCTCCAGGGACCGTTGTGTGCCCCCCCAAGAATGGACCCCTGATGGAATGTGGCGGCCAGCCTTTTTGCTTCTTGGCACTAGCTCCTGCTGCTCTTTCCGCCTCACCTCCTGACCCTCTCACCGAGAGGGACTCCGAGATGATAGCACAGTCACGTGAAAACGCAGGCCAAGTTCCAGAGCAAGCTCACAGGCACCTCAGCGAAGACACAGGACTTTGAGTCCCTGTGACTTTGAGGCACCCTGTGGCTGTCCCAAGGCTTCGTGCCTGTGCAAGAGGCCACAGATGTAGGAAATGGGCTCATAGGCAGAAGCTAGGGACCCGTCCCTCAGGGGCAGGGGCACCAAGAGACTACCTAGAGAGGTAACCGAGGTGTCCTATACCCCCACTGGGTTCAAGGGGCTCGGCCAGCATCGCCACCTTGGAGCTGAGAGCGCGCCTGCAGGCGCCGTGCTAGCTGCCACTCCTCCCCCGCACCAGACCCAGAGAAAGGACAAATGGGGACCTCACCTGACAAAACCTAGCAGAACACGTGTCTCCGAGTGGGAAACCAAGCATTTACAGGCGGGGCAGAATGCGGGGTTTAGCCACACACTCAACCAGGGAGGGAGGTCAGGATGAGATGCGCCCCTAAAGGCCCCGGCACAGCACCAGCGCACCCGCGGGACTCAGGTGGCAGGCACAGAGAGTGAGACCCTAAAGGGCTGTGGAGGGGTGTGAGGAGTTCCTGCTTAAAGGGGACAGGTGTTCTGAGGGTGATGAAAGTGTTCTGGAACCAGACAATTGCCCAACACCACAAATGTGAATTTCACCACAGTAAACAGAAAGATACTTTAAAAAAATTTTTTTTCAAGATTTTATTTACTTGAGGGACACCTGGGTGGTTCAGTTGGTTAAGCTGCTGCCTTCGCTCAGGTCATGATCCCAGGGTCCTGGGATCGAGTCCAGCATCAGTCTCCTTGCTCGGTGGAAGCCTGCTTCTCTCTGCCTCTGCCTGCCACTCTGCCTGCTTGTGCTCTCTAACAAATAAATAAAAATAAAATCTTTAAAAAAAAAAAAAAAGACTTTATTTACTTGAGAGAGCACACGAGTGGGGGGCGGCGGGACAGAGGGAGAGGCAGACTTCCCGCTGAACGGGGAGCCCGGGATCAACAAGACCTGAGTCGAAGGCAGCCACTTCACTGAGCCCCCCAGGAGCCCCAGAGGAAAATACTTTATAATCACTGGCCTCAGGAAGAAGTGAAGAGCCACCACTGGAAAGACCAACAAGCACTGAAACAGGCACAGAGTTTGAAGATGTGCACCTCAGTGCCCAGAGGGCGGTGAAAGGGGGCAGCAGGGATCTGCTCACCTTTTACTGAACCCGCCACTTGCCTCCATTCCCAGCCTGGTTAACAGGGTCACCTTGACGCCACCAGCAGTAAGCAGTAAATGTTTTATGATTAGAATGAAAAAGAAAATTTGCTTTATCTGCAAAGTTTATTTCACAGAACACACATACAAACACGGGTGTAACAGTGTTCCAACATGTGACATTTGTGCAGAAAAATACCAGAAACTCTTTGTCGGGATGATTGTCTCTGCCTTCTGTACGAAAGAACTAGTGTATAAAAATAGTTTTCAAATCTAAGGCACCAAACTCTAATTCATAACAAGGGTACAGTACTCTGAATGCCCAAAAACTAAAGAACCAGAAAGAATTCCTTCCTTTTACTAATACGAGGCTGGTGGCTAGAAAGGAACACAGGCTTGCTTGAAACTCGTGGTTCACCAGCGAACTCATTAGCAGGACTACTGGGCATTCAGGTCTTAAGTTGATGGTGTGTACAAGCAGAATTTGACGGATTTCAGGAAACCTCTCCTGTGTGTCCGCGGGCATGCAAACGTGTGCACACAAATGTGTATGTATGTGTGCGCGTGCATGTGTGTGTGTGTGTGCATAGTGTGTGCGTGCATGTGTGTGCATGTACGTGTGTGCGTGCACAGTGTGTGCGCGTGCCTGTGTGTGCGTGTGCATATATGTGTGTACACTTATATCGCAGAGACCAGAGAAGGGCACTGCTCCTGTGCTCACTCGCAGCCAGCGGCTAGGGAAAGGCAAGCAGCCCTGGTCCCACATCCCGAGGCTGAGTGTGTACTGGAAGGTGGGCCTGGTGGGCACAGGACCAAAAGCAGACAGGCTGCCAACAACTAGGAGCATGACGCGCCCCAACACACAGCAGCCACACACTGCTTTAGGTATAAAAACGCAGCACATTTTTGGAAATAAAACCCCCAAGGTGCACTTCAAAAAAGGCAACACTGATGAGCACAGAAGGTACTAGCACTGTCCCGAGAGCGCTTTCTAGGACCCGGAGCTTTTGGGGGGCGCAAGGGCCCGTGCACTCGGGCGATGGCAGAGTTAAAAACATACATACGTAATGGTAACAGGTGACCTACTGTATTTTGAAACCTCCTGCTTGTTTATTAGAAACAACCCGGCAAAGCTCTTGCAAGCAATCCTGAGCCCCTTGCCTACCCCATATGGCCTCTATGAGACTGAACATCCACTCCAAATTTCTAAGGTAATGTAACTATTAAACACAATAAGCAGTATTTTGAGAGAAAATTCCTCCTCGGTTTAGAAACTCAAGAGTGACCACTTCCGACAGGCACCCTTGCTGTGCGCTCACACACCCTGGCTGGAAAATAAGAACGACAGTGGAGGTTTTCACAGGAAAACAAAAATGACTCTTTACTCAGAATCCTTGCTGTGGGCAAGAGTCAGGGTGGTATCGTGCGTCTTCCGAGATGATACGCATTAAGGAGTCTGTGTGTTGTTTTCCTTGTTTCTGATGGTCACTTTGGTAGCTAGGTTCAAGTCAGAGGCAGAAAAACTATGGGGTCTGGAAGTTGAGATCCAGAATAGAGGATGAGTTCTCTTCTGGGCTGTGCGCATCTGACCAGAGGGAAAAAGAAAAAGAACAGTAGAGAAGATGTTGGTTTTACAGCCACTGGGCCCCAGCCTCTACTTGTGATGGGTCCAGGACCTTCGGCAACCCCCTCCCCAACCTATCGTCGCTGACACACTGGTGCCCCCAGGATCCCAGCCCCCAAGCAGGCCCAAACTACCTCTCAGTTTCAAAAAAAAGCTTCTTAAAGGAAAGAAAAGCAAAGGCCTTTTGGTTTTGGGAAGTCAGGGTGAGAGACTAAGTCCAAAGGGCTGACTAACCCTGTGCCCTAGACGATTATCGATCTGCATGCTGTAAAGCAGCTGGATCAGGGGGCTGACAAGAAGCTACTTTGTATATCTGGTAGGAAATGCAGGGCATCAAAGCCAGAATCAAGTCATTTACGCTCTCAAAGCCAACTTAATGGAAGACCCTTTGATATCCACCTAGCCTTCAGACCCACCACCGTCTCCCTACTTGCCTCAAAGTTACAGGGTGCCAAGGCAGCCCAGGAAGAGCCAGAAGCAGGAGGGTTCATGGCCAACTGCCTTTCAAGCAAGGTAAAGACAGGAGGAAGCCTTACCCAATGGAGCAGGAACAGATTTGTTTTTCATGTCATCTAAAGGCAACGGGGGACTCTGGTGGAATGTCATGGAACCTTTCAGATGGTATTTTCGGCTATCAGGAGGGATACTGGACATAAGGGACTCTGCCTCATTTCTGATGTCAATAATTTTGTCACAGATCCACTCCTGTGCCTCTGGATATAAACTCTTGGAAGGTCCCACGGTGTTACAGGTTTCACTTGCCTTTCTGGTTTTTGCTGCTCGGCTAGTCATTCTTTTGGTGGACGATCTGGAAAGAGATACTTGGGTTAGAATCCTGACAATCCCAAAACCAAGGTTTTGTCCTGAAAGAAGCTTTATCCTTAAATGAAGGATAAGTAACTTATCCTTCAGAATTCTAGCATGAGAAAGCGGGAAGAGACCCTGGAGATCACAGAACACACCAGTTTCCAAATTGTGTCCTGCCAAGTCCCAGGGTTCAGCGAACACTAAGCAAGGCCAGGAGCAGCTGAGCACACAGGGCTCCAGAAGCCCCATCCCCACCTCATGAGGATCCAAGACGTGGCCAGAACCGTGGAATGAGGACAGACATGGCTCTCACCACTCCAGGGCTCCAGGGCTCAGTCCAGCCCGTCACTGTGCCTCTCAGACCCTTGCGTCTTTTTTTTTTTTTTTAATAAGGTTTTATTTGACAGAGAGAAACACAGCACAGAGGGAACACAAGCAGAGGGAAGTGGGACAGGGAGAAGCAGGCTTCCCGCTGAGCAGCGAGCCTGATGTGGGGCTCAACCTCAGGACCCTGGGATCATGACCTGAGCCGTGAGGCAGACACTTAACAACTGAGCCACCCAGGCGCCCCAGGGTCACGTCTTCTTAGGCAATCCCCAGGGAGCCTTCCTAAGAATCTATTCCCACTCTTCCGCCCTAACTTCTGACCCTCAGTTTCCCCATATATAAAATGACATCCATACTGAAGTCAGAGTTGCAATGAGCATCAGAATAGGCAAAATCAAACACCTGGTATGCAGCACTCAAGGCCCCCCTCCCGGATTTTATGAGCAAACACCAGTCAGTGTGCACAAAAGCACAACTTAGAGCCAGATGTATCTGGTTTGAAGGTGGGCTCTGCCTTATCACAATGGGATGCTGGGCAAATAAGGCCCGTCATCTCTCCGTGCCTCAGTTTCCTCATCTGTAAAAGTGAAGATGATAGCCCTTACCCAGCAAGGCTGCTGTGGGGATCAATGTATTTCTGGAAGTACTTGACACAGTGCTTGGTACAAACTAAGAACTCAGTCAATAATTTCCTGTATGACTCCCACCAAATTTATTCTGATAAGCTTGCTGAGTGACTCACCTGGTACCCTTTGCCTGAGCCAAAGGGTCTTTCGCACTTTTTTGTCTGAAGTTTTTCATGTCGCCATTAAAAAATGTTTTTGTCTCTCTACGGACTTGGCCAGAAGTGGCGTCTAAAAACACCAGCTTGGGAGTGTTCTTCTTCATGTTTTTAAAATGTGTTTTGAGTTTTGTGGATGAATCCATGCCATTTATAAAGGCTTGGAAAACAAAAGGAAGAAGATTAAAACTAGAGTTTCGACAATGGAAGGCAACAGAAGGCGAAGGCTGTGATGGTGGCAGGCCGGGGCACAGTGGCCGCCGACAGGTGAGGGGGGCCATGCAGCGGGATGCTGGGGGGCAGGGCACACAGGCCTGCTCCGGCCTCAAAGCACAGAGGGGCCGCTCTGAGGAACCTGCCCTCCTTTCTCTGCCAGGCAAGAGTGGGAGGCCAGGGGGCAGCAGGCAGCAGGCTTCTTACCCCTCTTCCTGCCTAGCCACCTGGCCAACCCCGCCTTTTCTTTTGGCCTTGATTCTAGTGCTACCTCCTCCGTGCACCTGGCCCTGCTCTGACCGCTCTGTCCTCACCACGTTTGGGCCAACCCGCCAGTGGCAGTATCACCGTGTGCCCTTCTGTTTCACCACAGGCTGCCTTGAGGCTAGGTCTCCTCCTCTCCGGATCCCGCCAGCCCAGGACAGGGCCGGACGTGCATGTTCATTTCCATTTGTGGGATCAAGAGTGCCTAGTTCTGCTGCCACGAAGTGGTTCCTACCCATGAGGGACTTAGCCATACATTTCAGAGGGCTCTCAAGTCGCAACAGGTGTAATGTTTCTCTCCGGGAGGTGGAAAGCAGCATTCCACCTGCACTCAGTCACGGCGGCCGTACCAGGCCGGGAGCCAGGAAATGCTTGTAAGCCTCACGTTCAGGTAAGAGCTACTGCCTGCAGCCTAACAGCACAAGCTGTACAAGACTAACGGCTGCCACCGTAGTGGGCTTGCCCGAGTTGTCTATGCGTCAGGTACTATTAGCACGACATTACCTCCTACTATCCTAGGAGGACCACATTTGCTTCCCCTTTTTCAGGTAGGAAAACTGAGTACAGAGAGGTTCGGTATATTGCCCAAAGCCACACAGCTCAGAAGCAGAGCAGCCCTTAGATGAACCCAGACAGTCCAACTCCTACATGGTGCCTACCAGAATTCAAAAGGCAAACAAACCTGATGGATGCAGGTCATCAAACGATTCGTCATCACTTTCTGACTCATCCTCGTCGTCCGCCTCGTCCTCCTCATACGTGTTATCAACAAATGGTTCTGCAGCCTAGGATGAGAAAAGAAGTCATGATTACATCTAATATTCTGTCAGCCTGACTTGGCTATTTCAAAGAAAACAGGTTTCATGCTGGACTGATTGATGGCTATTTTTCATCATTTCAATTAAAAGGTAAACAAATCTAACGTCTTGGGCCCCAAGACTATAGGGGACAGAAGAGTTGGCCCGAGTTGTGTCTTTCTCACTCAAGAATGAAAGACTTCCCCGAGTGGGAGCCAAGGGGGCCACGGCTTTGGGTTGGCCTACAGAGTCCGAACTAAGCCAAGGTAGGGCCAACTGATGGAACAGCTAAAAAAAATTTTTGGCTGTCTCTTGAGGGGAAACTTCCCAGGCCAGCAGGCTAAATGATCTTTCAGACGGTGACTCGCTGCACTTTTCAGAAATAACATTTGTATTCTAAATTGTCATGATATGAATGACCACACTGGGGAACTGGAAAGAGCTAAAATACCAGTCTGGTAGCACAAAGGGTAAAGGGCACAGAATTTGGAGGGAAAAGGCCTTAGAGATACGTGATACCTCAAAAGACAGGATGCTGGGATAATAAGCAAATACCTGTGAGAGCAACCCCAAAAAGCACTTACCATAAAGGAAAAAACCGCTGAATTTGAATTCATGAAAATGAATTTCTGTTCATCAAAAAGCATTATGAGGCTATGAGGCAAACTACAGCAATACCTACACATGTACAGAGCCCATAAGCAGAGGTAAAAACCACACATCAGTAAGAAGGAAGCCACCAAACAGAAACATGGACGAAGGACTTGACAAGGCATGTCACCAAAGCAGATCTCCAAATGGCCAAAAAGCAGATGAAAAGGCACTTGAGTTCATTAATCATCAAAAACTACCGATCAACTTGGTAGTGTGCAAATTACTTCTATGCAGCAGGAGGCCGTGAGCTAAGACAGGCCGCGAAATGGCAGAAGATGTGTGCGGCACAAACGAGCGGGAAAGTAGTAGCATCCAGAACAGGTGAAGAACCACAAGCGAGTGACAGAAAGACAAGCATCAACCCAAAGGCTCTGGGCACAGACCTGAACAAGCATCTCACACAAGAAAAAACAGGACAGCTAATTAAGGAAAGAACGTGCTCCACCTCTCTCATAATCAGGGACATGCGAGTGTGATGCTTGAGTTACCACCAGGACTGGCAAAAATGGAAAAGTCGGCAAGAAGGTGAAGCGACAGGAATTCTTACACACTGCCGGTGGGGACACATAGACTACCTTTGAGGCATTCGAATCTGTCTTTCTCGTCCGCTTCATAATCTCCTCAATTCTCTATTTAAAAGAAAATAAAAATTCAAACGTGTAAACAGATTAAAAACAAACCAGCAGTCCCAAAGAAGTTATTACTTCCACTTTCCACAAGCAGACACATCAGAACTGCTCCCAAGCCACTGCTTCACCACCCTTGAGAGCTCGAGGCGGCCACCAGGGGTCCTCCCAATCCCAGTGTCAGTCCAGAAAACATCTGGAGGGGTAGCAGCTATACCAGCCAGTCTTAACCCAGAAATCCAATTACCTTTCACTCCTAATTTTGTAGACTCAGAAATTCATGACTTAAAAGCACACACTATTACAAGTTAGGACTTTTTAATGTTTTAGTCCAAACAGATCATGACTGAAGTGGATATTAATGAAAAGAATGTACCCCAATGATGTAACATTGTCAGAAGGCTGTGGCTGCAAAGAGCGTGCGCGCGTGCACCCGCGGACACACACACACTCGAGGGAATTTTCTCCCCGGTGCACATCTGGCCTCCTCAGCGTGACCCAATTCCAACAGAGAGACCTTGCAGCCTGGACTGGGGCCTCCTCTGATCCCAGATGAGCCAAATGAGTTGCACAGAGTGAGGTCCCACCTTACAAAGAGCCTGCACCTCAGCCTTGAGAAGGCTGCACCTGCTGCTCCCTCCCACTCAGCTGCTAGTTTCCAGCCCAATCCAGAAGAATCTAACTTCCACCAACCCCTCCCATGACGGGAGTGATTCTATTCAAAGGAGCTTTGTTCCCAGAGGTTTGTGATACTGTGGCATCACTGTACTGGTCACCAGTGGTCTGCGATGGAGAGGTCAGGTCAATAAGGAGACCCTTCTACATAGGAAGGGTGAGATCCTTGAATAAGAAGAGAGCTGCAGTGGGAAAACCACCAAAGGCTAGCACACCACTTACTTGTGATTTTGAAGAACACGTTTTGGTATCATGTGCCCAACATTATTTTCGAAACGAACCAAACTCCCAAAACAGAAACAGTACCTTTTTTCTCTCTAATCTCTCCTGCAAATTCTGTAACATAATTCTCTCCTGTTCCTTCTTGCGTTTGTCAGCCTCCTCCTGAGCTTTTATTTTGGCGTCCCCTTTCTAGAAAATTTGCATAAAAATACCACTTACTCTCAATATACAAGTGATAACTGAGAACAACAGCTAAAAAAGTTAAATAAAGGTTATCCAGCATAAAAGAATATAACCTTCTGATTGACAGTACCTATACACACGACATTTGCGAATTCTCAGTTTTCAAAACATTAGCTAAAAATGCACAAAACCAGGCTAACCATCGTCTTGGAAGACTTAGAAGCCATGTCAGTCCCCTCCAGGACTCCTGGGTCACCTCACCACTCCAGTGCTATGGTTATCAGGCCACTACAGTTCCAAAGTCAGGAATTACATAGCTATCCATTAACACAGCAACAGGAACCAAAAGTCTTACACCTTTCAAAAGCACAGAGAGGATCCTTAAAGGTCGCTTCCCGAGGAATGCAAATGTACAAAACCGCTTATGCAACACACAACTGATTTTATTAAGTGATACACTAAAACTGGAGTATTAAGTAGGCTGTGTTGGCAGTTCAAACTGAGTATATAGTCTGAACTCATTATCTGGATTTATTCACCAGATTCAAATTTGCATGGGTGAGACATAACTGGGGAACTAGAGGACTTTAAACTTTCAGAGGCACTCATAATTTTTATCGTCTCTGTTGGGGGGGGTATGTGGAGTGCAGCTGTGTCACAGAGCACAGGACTGGGAAAACTCACGTAGGACGTTTAATCTGTAAAGCAATGGGACTTCCTGAAACTAAGCTGCAATGTTGTTTATGTAGACAAAATAAAAAACTACTAATTTGTAATTCTCAGCTATCTGCTTCTGTTTCACTTGGAAGACATTCTAGGATTTTGCCAAGGGTGCCTGGGAATGACTTGCAGCAGCACCAAGTAGCAAGCAGCTAGAGGATAATGGAAAAACGCAGCCAGAAAAGGCTGCATCTGTTCATCATCTTTCTTAGAGAAACAGATTTTTGCCTTGGGTTTTAAATGAATTTTAGAACCTGGTGCTCAACCCGATAAAGTGGAGAGCCAGCAAACCTGTAGTAGCACTTTCTGGCCTTCTGGATCTGGACATCCTTTCTTCATTTCCTTCTGTTTTTCCTCATCTTCCAGTTTCAAGAATTCTTCTTGTTGGCCTTCCACTGTTTTCTCTGCTACGTCCTTCATTTTGCTAACAACACAGCACATTCAATCAAACAACTCTTATTATTTGTCTCTGTCTCTACCACACACAGCTTGCAGTAGTACGTGCAGTTTTTAGTTATCTCTACATCCAACATGGGCTCAAACTCCCAACCCCGAGATCAAAAGTCGCATGATCCCCAACTGAGGCAGCCAGTCTATTTTAGAGAGACCACACGCGTGCACACATGAGTGGAGGGAGGAACAAAGGGAGGGAGAGAGAGAATCCCAAGCAGGCTCCATGCTCAGCAAAGAGCCCAGTGCAAGGCTGAGATCTGAACCGAGCTGAAACCAAGAGTCAGACGTTCAACCAACTGAGCCACCCAGGGGCCCCTGTACATGCATTTTTATAGTGAAACTGCTTATGTATAAGAACACAACTTATACTTACTACAGACTCACTACATTTTCTATGTTACTGCACAAAATTTACACAATTTCACCCTTTTTATTTATTTTTTTAAGATTTTATTTATTTAGGAGCGCCTGGGTGGCTTAGTTGGGTAAGCGTCTGCCTTCGGCTCAGGTCATGATCCCAAAGTCACAGGATTGAGCCCCACATCGGGCTCCCTGCTCAGTGAATAGTCTGCTTTTCCCTCTGACCCTTTTCCCTCTCATGCGCTCTCTCAAATAAAATCTTAAAAAAAAAAAAAAGATTTTATTTATTTTAGTGAGAGTACCCATGTACCTGTGTAAATGGGGGGCGGAAGGAAAAAGAAAACAGACTCCATACTGAGCCTGAAGCAGGGCTCGATAGAGAGCTCGACACAGGGCCTAATTCCATGACCCCAAGATCATGACCTGAGTTGAAACCAGGAGTCAGACATTCAACTGACAGAGCCACACAGGCACCCCAATTTTACCATTTTTAAATGGGGGAAACTAGCTCTTGGTAGTAGAAAAATATTTTTATTAGTAGGCTACTCTACATTTTAAAAGGAGAGAAAAATGGCACTCCTTAACTGTGTTAAACACATAGGACCCTCCAAAAGGCCTCATTATACACATATTCACACCCAATCTCACACATGATAATTTAAAGGAGGGTCTGGTGGTACCCAGAGGGAAGTCCATCCACAACAACCAGTATGCAGGACTTTTAAAATGTTAAATGAGCTGTTTACACGAAGCAATGATGTTCTTCAAGTTAACATGTTGTTTTTGCTACTCACAACATAACCTTCTTTCTCCCAAACCCATATAAAGAGTACTGAAAGCACGTGACCATTTCAAATACTTACTACTTCAAAACAAACTCAGGACACTGTAGCTATTCTGTGCAGGCAGTGGACAGAGGTTTATATTCCAGGGCCCTAAATTAAGTGAGTTTCAAGACTGAGGGTCAAGAAACCTTGAGATGGAGTCAGAACGAACCCAAGTGTACATGAGGTTTGCTGCCCCCAGAAAAGCATTCTAGCAAAGACTGGTGAGACTGAGGTGTCACAAAAGTCACTGGAAAGCACCCCCAGCAAAACACAAGGAAGTACACTTTCCAGGTTAACAAATTCTAAAGTTATTAAAGACTTTTGAAACAAAGAAAGGGGCTGGCCCCAGTGAATGCCAACGGCAATGGCCTGGCGTGCTCACTCGGATACTCCCGCTGAGATGTGGGACCCTGACCCCGGCATCGGTCTCCTTGTGCATCTTTACGCACAACACACGGCTACCACAGACAACTACACCATCTCTCTCTACAGACCAGTGTCCTCTCTGCTCAAGAGGCTTCCCACATTTGTTTTGAAGGCAATGAATCATTTCTGATTCACACTAAAGAAAAAGTCAGTTACTCCTTGATTATTTATAATACATCTAACCTGAAGGTACATTTTGACTTTGAAAATCTGGGCCCCGGCCAAGACTAAGAGTACAGAAAGAGTGGGTTTGTGCTGACCTTTGCTCCCTTTCCTTTTGTATTCTTTCTTCTTTTTCTCTTTGTTCGCGAGCGAGGCGTCGTTTTTCTGCCAAAATTTTTGTTGCTTCCTTGGCATTCATAGTCCCTGGTGTGCTTTTATTACTAGACTCTAGTTGAAATTAACACGTAAAACAGTTAGCTGAGGGACCTTAACACCCTTAAGTCCAATAAAGAGGTGCAAGACAACCAACACTGAAAACCCAAACAATATGCACACGGTCTAAAATTTATAAATAAGTAGCAATCCGTAAGTAAGTGTTTACAGAACAGATTTGGTTCGAAACCCCAACCCCACTCCCAATAACATAAGTAGCAGTTTTCTCTTTTTAACAACTACTTGCTCCAAAATGAAATATTGTACTCCCAACTTTGGTTTAGCTGCTTTGAGAGATATCAGACTAAACTGACCTTATGGGTAAAAACATTATGACACACTGAATACTGAGGAAGACAAACTCACGCTCAGTCTATATGAAGTGTACAAATAATCTGAGTAAAGAAAAATATATCCAGCATGTATTTTGAAATTTGTGCATAATTTTTACTAAATACTGTTTAGATGAACACTGGTAATAGTATATTATATCTGATTGATCATAAAGTGACTAACTACATAACCAAAGAAACCAAAACTCTCAGTAAACTAAGGAGACCACACAGAGGCATACTATAATATTTCAGTCCACATAATGACTACTTTAAATAGATCACATGTGACAACAAGGATCTTAAGACATCAGGAATGAATAATTTGTAATAAAAAGATTATTCCTGTGATTAAAAAAAATCACTATGGAAATCCCGCAAAAATAACAATTTACTAGTGTATTTAAAATGTCACGGCCTATGTATGGAAATGACTGTCAACTCTTGATGGACACCTGCAGGGCCACAAATGGCCAGATGTGCTCTCTCTGAGGATGGACACCTTACAGCCATGCATGGAACCATCCACTGTCAGAGCTGAAAGGGGCCCCAGAGATCACACAGAGCAATGAGCTTCGTCCAACCAGTGCTTTTTTTTTTAAGGTTTACTTATTTGAGAGAAGGGCGGGCAGGAGAAGAGAGAGAATCCCAAGCTAACTCCACACCCAGCACAGAGCCTGGCACGGGACTCAATCTCAGGACCCTGAGATCACAACCAGAGCCCAAACCAAGAGTCAGATGTTTCACTGCCTGTGCCACCCTGGTGCCCCCAATCAGTACTTCTAACATCAGTTCCAAAAATGGATTTTCCTAAACAACAAGGGGGTGGGGGTGAGTAAGCAGCTCTGGCAAGGAAAAAAGAAAATAGCGTGCCAATGATTGGTTAACTTCTCTACCAAAAGAAGGCTCATTCCCTGAAGTTCTCAGAAATGGGGAATAAAACAAAGGCAACCAATCCCAAGCTACCTTAAGATCTTCCGTGTTGCCAAAATAAACCTCTTAGTAAAGGAACTTACCCTCACAGACCATCTGCTTTTGGCTCACAGCCTCAGAGCTGCTAGCAGTTTTAGGTACTCCTCTTTTCTTTCCAAGAGTACTTAATGCATTTTGTGCCAATAGGCTACGCTGAACAGGGATTACTTTATAGGAAAGAGAAGACTGTGACTGTTTTGACATGACAGGCGATGGTGATGAGGGGCGATTCTTTTGCATTTGCCTGCAAATTTGTAATAAACAGTTAATGGGGGAAATCTGATATTGTTTCATAATAGATATGTACTTAATAAAGTTTATAATATGCCATTTCATAAAATACAATGTCTTGATATTATGAGATAATATTTTTACGATGGGATAAATCCATTTTAAAGAATTTTTTCTCTTTATATTTACATTACGGTGCATACTACATTATTTCATTTATGAAACACTAATAGGAAATTTATCCTGGTAAAATACCTATCAGGAAACTACTTACTTAATATTGATGGGAGAAGGTGGACGCCACCCACTTGCAGGAGATGATGGCCATTTATAACACGGTATGTGTGATGATGGGCGCTTCTTGGTAACAGGGTTTGAAGCCTGTTTGTCCATATCTGATTTCTGAACAGAGCATATGATCAGATTAAGAAATTAGCATTTACCTTACTGCAGCTGTTTTTTTTTTTAGACGAAAATACCTTAAATATAATACAATTATAGCCCCTTAAATTCCCCATTTTCTTTTCAAGCATAACAATTCAGATTACAAAATTCAAGGTCACAGAAATAATTACCTTAAAACATCTTTCACTTCAAAACCTAATTCTATTTCTAAATCCTGATTAAAAGGTTAGCTATATTTCTCAAAAAAATTTCTCTTCACAGTTTAGAAACAGTTCATATAAGTTACTCCCTGCTAATAAAAAATGAACTAATATTCTAGTTTTGAGGGGAAACTGTACAACAAATCAGAGAATTTTAAATCATTAAAGTTATCCTATTTTACTAATTTTTTTTACAGGATGCTATCAATATTAGGAAGTTGCTTATGTTGTGAAACCTGACCCATCATAACCTGCACAGCTAAATATACAGATTTTAACAGAAAATTTGTCAATGAAAGGCAATTGACAAACCTGTGGAGAGTCTTCCGCGTTCACCTTGGAAGATGTTTCCGCACCCATCTCGGGGGATACCTTGGGGGATGCCTTGGGAGATGCTTCCACACTCTCTTTGGGGAGTTCTTTCACACTAGCCTCAGGTGACGCTTCCACGCTGGCCTCTGGTGACTCTCCCACACTGGCCTTGGGAGACACTTCCACACTGGCCTCAGATGACGCTTCCATGCTCACGTCAGGGGATGCCTCCATGCTCACCTCAGGAGACGAGTCTAGGCTCACTTCGGGGGACGGGTCCACGCTCACCTCAAGGGACGACGGGTCTACGCTCGCCTCCGGGGACGACGGGTCCATGCTCACCTCGGGGGACACGTCCACACTCACTTCTGGTGACGTTTCCATGCTCTCAGGGAGCGCTTCCACACCTGCTTCACAGGACGCTTCCACGCTCCCTTCAGGGAACCCTTCCGTGCTCGCCTTGGGGGTGGCTTCTACGTTCCCTTCGGGGGCCGCTTCCACACTCGCCTCAGGGGCCGCCTCCCCACTCACCTCGGGGGTCGCTTCCACCTTCACGTGGGGGGCCACACCCA